>LLEY01000052.1:0-398364 GCA_001414485.1 Calycina herbarum
CCCCCCCCCCCCCCCCCCCATCTAGAAAAGTAGTGCATTAGTCGAGCATACGAGTGAGAATAAGTCGAGGCCACCACTTTCCAAGTATGTGAACTTGAAGAATACCCATTTTGAAGTGCACGTTCAAATATGAGTATTTGTAGCCTGGAAGGGATAGAAAAGGTGATCGGGATCGAGAAATGGCATCCGAGATTTATAGCGAGATCTCAAAGCTTATCTGCCATTGGAAATGCCTCCAGCCTCGACGCCGACAACAATATAATTATGACTCGTCGGTGTAGTGGAGAGGATTCCGATCGATATGTGACGGCTGCTGGTCGATTTATTGTTGTCATTGGTTCTCTGGATATGGTTGGTCAAACTCAGTCGCTTTTTGATAATTGGATTTTGAAAGTTAGCAAAATCTCTTCTAACTCTTCGATATCATCAATCTCAAAATGACAATTCGGTGGAAAACTCTAGATTGGGATTTCGAAGAAGAGAAGGCGTTTGTTGTGAGACAGATGTTTGTTTATCTTTTTGTGAAGTAGCAGCGCCGGAGCAAAAACTCTCCCAATAAAGCAGAACGCGACAAAGCTTGAATGATTATCATCCAGAGACGAATCATTTATACCTTGCACACCAAAAATCTGAAGTATGAGGTGAATGGATTTCATGCCACCAGTCACCAGACCATCCGTTTGACCAAGGTCCTTTGGTTTCGTTGAGTCGTCGTCTCTAAGCAATTTCAACAACGTAGAGTTCCAAGAAATAAATTTGAAAGTCGCTCGATTTTACAGTGATATATTCTCGAGCGTATATTTCTTCGACGTAAAGTCCTTTTGTGTTGTTGTTCTTTTTGAAACCGAGAATTTGTATCCGAGAACCCCCTGAGATATCTGATATACTGCCCCGTGGCTTTGTGATGAGGAAAAGATCCACGTGTCGTCCGTCCTTGTGTTTGGGGACCCGGAGAGAGAAACAATAGCATTCAGTAAATGCTCTCGAGACCGAGGCTCCACGGGAACGGAAAGAACTTCGTGTTCTGGCGCTCTGAAAGCGTTCTCGTTCTTTGCAACATCGAAGGTCGATATAACAACCACGTAATGCGATGTGTAAGAACTATTAAGAGTGTTGATCGGTCTATTCAAAGTTAGTCTGTATTTCTTGTTTATCATTCTCATTTTCCGTTGAGTATAGAACTTGCCTTTTAGTGGAGGGTATATGTAGTCAAAAAACAGATGTTTGTTCCATCCCAGCGCTAGGACCAAGGATATACATCCATCAACTCTAAAAAGCCTGAAATGTGTCGGTAGAAGAGGATGTCATCTGTGAATCCGGCGAGGATGACTATCGTGCTTAGCGGATACCTTCAGCACTTAATTCAAGTCCTCCTAACCTTGAGAAACTACCGCAGAAACCAAAAATTTGCAAACCAGAATCTTGAAAGTAAGGCAACATTCCACCTAACCTGCTCAACCATGGGACGTGCATATGCTCGGTATGATTTGCCTGTGGATCTAGGGGTGATAATAGTTGTTGGCAGATGCCCAAATTCTCAAGTCTCCCGGTGGAGTCGAGATGTTGTTATGACTTGGTAGTCACAAAAGGTGGGGTGCAAAAAGAATACATCATTTATTGTAGATTTCTTGCGGTCTGTTTCGACATGGACTCCTCGAGAGTGGAGTACTCTTTGTCGATCGCTGAAACTCGGTTGGACTTTTCGAAATGCTTACACGCTTAGCTTTTGAAGCCTTCTTGAAAAGAACCCCAAAAACTTCATCATTTTCCTCTCCGTTACGGTGTTTTTGATGAGGTATTCACGTTCCAATCTGGGTCCCGAGCCTAATGATTGACAAAGGTGTTCTCGGGAGGAGTTGAACGGACTGGAAATTTTAAGGGGCTTGTGTTTCTCGCCAAATCGGGTTGAGTATCGCCGGGATGAGGTTAGTCACAAGAATCGCAAATGGATGAAGTGATGAAAGTGGTGAGGTGTAAGTTCTCGCATTTGTGGGCAAAAGTTCCTCTAACTCGATGGTTCCAATGCTTTTACCAGCACTTTTTTGCGGTATCAAAATAGGTGCCTCCAGTTCATGGATTCGGAGGCTTTCGCTCTCTAGTTGGGATAACAAACTCTCGACTTTGTCGACGTTCCAGTGCCGTAGATGATCGTGGGAAAACCAAGTTCTCAGGGTGTTCATCTGCGAATGCGAGGATGAGAATAGGTGTTATTTGACGCTCTCCGGAAAAACTCGAATAAATACCACAGAGAGAAAATTCGCATCCAGGAGTCCCGCAAGAAAACTGATATTCCATTCTGGCATTGAAGTTTATAAACACTCTTGGATATTGCCGCAAAGTCCTCATGTTCCTGAATATTGTCGATGTTGCCTAGAGTGACTGCGTGTAGGCATGCGGAGTTCCATAAATCGGGAAGTATCATCTTGGCGCTTTCAACGTCGATATCACCAGGAGATTTCATCCAAGAAGTTTCCATTGCTGATAACAGCTTCCTCGCTCATCCATCCGAGACCCTCATAAGTAACACTATGGCTTCCCGTTCTCAATGATCCCCTGCAAATTTCCGAAGTCTCTCGAGGCACGCAAACACATCCGTATACACGGTGCACTTGCCATCTGTATGGACTACTTCCCTTTCAACATTTGGTTCAGAGTCCGAAATCCTCGAATTTCAGCCGCTATCCATTAGTTGTCGCAACAGTCGGTGATCGTGACGGCTTACGTCTTCTTCTCCAAAATCTGGATCTTGCTCGTGATCTCAAATGCGAGTTCTTGTTCTTATTTTTGAACTTTTCACGCCCCGCCACGGTCGTATTGCCTAAGTTGACCAATAGTGGCGGTTTGGTTGGCGTTCATTCCTAGCTTCAGATCATTGAACATTCGTCGCATCACATTTATCATGGCATTGTTTCCTCTCCATCATCTTGGACTATTTTATCTGCCATGGCCACAAAGTCCTTGAGCGCGTTGGTGAACGTTCGCTTAATTCGAATCCAATGGACGTGCGGCAACTGGGGCACAGGGAGAGGAGGAGGATGGCTGTCGATAAATTCCATCGTAGTTCTCTGAAATGGTGTAAGTGCGTGAAGGTGGATAGAAGAGTCTCCAATGAAACCTGATATGTCATGCAACAGCCAGACCTTGAGGTTTTGAAGTGGTTTTGAGTGGTTGTGTAGAACCCCGGGAGGCGTAGAATCGAGATCAAAGGATGGTCGGACCCAATCCTATCGCTTAGAGAAGCGAGGGATGGACACAGGACATCTCTCATGTAGCCTATGATACTACGAACTGACTGGTGGTCTCAATGAAGCATGTGGAGTCAAGAACAAACTCTCACCCTGCTCCAATGACTTCCTGACGCAAAGAGGTCCTCATTTTGTAAACCTGTTTCTTAGTCGTGTACCACTCCCGCTTCCAGATCAGGTTTACTGGTCTTTGACGCCGTGCAAACACACGTTCTTCGCTGTGTAAGATTCCCGCTTCATGGTTCCCATGATTCCATGCTCTCCTGCTTCCAGGTGTATTTTCCGGCTCTCTGAGAACGACGTCGAAATTTTGTGCCCATTCTGTGCAAACGAGCTTCAGTTCAGCTAGGTGAGGTGACTCCCTCCTTCATCATATGTGCTACTCCTGCTTTCAAAAACTCCCAATGAATCCGGGATTCCTACAGGAGTACTAGCTTTCCGAAATCGAATAAAGATTTGTGCCAAGTCCGCGAAAAACAAAATAATATCCACTTTCGACTGTATTGGCAATTTCCTCCAGGGTTCTCAAGCCAATGTATCTGAGATCCATTTACTGTAGAATACCATGTTCTTGGGGTGTTTCCTTGTGGTTCCGAGGATAAGGATCTCAATTCTCGGGTCGTCATGAGGGATTCCATCATCGCGAGAGTGTTCGGATATATTTCCGAGAACTTCAAAAGAGATTTGATATCACACCCAAAGATTATCTTAGGAGAACCAGTTCTCGAAGTATTTGGCAAACGTGTTGAAGTTCTCGAGGACGCATAAATTGGATCGAGATAATAGAAGTTTCAAGGTCTTCTTCTGCTGGCGAACAAATGCCCAGAGACTAGGCATTTGAATCCAAGATCCTTACAAAAGTTGTCTCAAGAGCCAGCTTGCGTGAGAGGATGCCTTCGATGTAAGATCGTCTTCTATTCTCGAACAAATGCTTTAGAACCAAGGAGCAAGGAGATATTAAAGAATCTCAAAGTAACCCGATATGCCCCCTTGAGTATCTTATTGTAAGAAAAGCAAGTCTTCGAGGTGTATGCCAGTGGAGTCCCGGGGGCGTAAGACCAAATAATGACTCGCTTCCAAGTCGTCAAGATCGGGTTTTTAAGTGCTCTATAGAATAACAATCCACGACTGGAAACCCCACATAGAATTTGATATGCTACACCCGGTAACCTATCGTAGGAGGAGGAAGTGCTGGAGATGTTCATTGGTAGCCCTGCGAAGCGGAAGGAATAAGAGGATGCTTTTCAGTCACGAAGTGACCTCAACTATAGAATAAGAGCTCAGAGCTCATGATTTTGTTTCCAAGAACCCCACTTGATACCTGATATGCCTGAGAAGAGCAAGTCCTCGGGTTCGCAAAACACTCCTATGATTTCGAAGATTTAGAGAGACGTAGGATAAGCACGATAGAATGCCCTTCTCAGCTCTCAGGTTGCATGATTGTCTTCTCTTCTCGAGGAAGAGCACCGAGACCGATATAATGAAATTCCCGTTTTTGAAAACGACCGAGAATACCCAATATGGGGAGAGTGTCACCAGCAAAAATCGATAGTCCGATTAGTGTAATGGGAGCCGGTTTGTTGAATACCATCAGCGACTGCAGAGTTGGAACTTGTGAAAATAGTTGATTGCATTAGCACCAGGAACTGGAGAATGTTCTTCAAGTCATTCTTTGTTCTGAGATTGAGCATCTTGGCTGTTATGTTCCTGAAGAGGGGTCCTTTGGAATCCTTGTTGGGTTTGAGAGGCGAGAAAGGACGAGGATTGTAGTACAGTAACCCACCCATCCAACCTCGATTGTGATCAAGTTTCTGAGTAATACTGATATATGCCCCGCGTCTGCAGTGATAGGAACATAAACTCTGCTTCCCCAGACCCTTTCCGGTTCGGGGATAGATTGTTGTCCACCCACATGGGTCCATGACGATCGTGTTTGAGAACGGGTTTGCTGGCAAACATGATGCAAATTGCTTGTGCCCAAAGTGGAATAGTCGGGTCCGGGAGTAACTGGTCCCCTTGCTTGATGACTTTCGAAATTTGAACGTGGTCTTGTCACCAATGGATAGAAAATCCGAGGAAATGAAGACTGGTCTTCTCCTGAAAGTTAGGAGCTTTCTATCAGCTCTCCTGAACACCTCTCTGGTCACTTGGTGGCAAGTGACAATTTCATAGATGAAATGTTCAAAGACTGTATTTCCGTATTCTTAATTGCTCCGAGAAAACTTGAGATGGCTGGCGTCTTTGCTGTTCGACCGGATTCCATTCCTTGTCAATCCATTTGATCTCATTGATCGGTTCTCGCCCATATTCCATGTATCATCAATGGCTTACCTTGAATCCATTCAATGGAAATAGAAAGTATAAGTTCTGTAATCGAAGTCGTCTTTAGTGTCGAGTGTCAAGTGTCGATTGGGCAGATAGTGGCATGCAAAAGCTATTGATCATTGCATACAATTCAGAAGCAAGCACGCTTCGCTGATAAACCGTGTAGAAACTGTGCATTGTCCTTGGAGTCGGCAAGCACGATAACACATCCTTGTTGTTCGCAGTAGAAGAATGACCGAACAGAATGAGCTTCAGTACTAATACCTAACTTGACGAAGCTAGGGCCACGTACCAGTCTCTGGCCGGCATGTTCTTTCTCACAATTTTCCGAAAGCACCAGCGGAAGGTTTGTTGATGATGTTGATATGGAGGTTTGAGAAGTTGGAATACTCAGAATGGGAGCGAAAAGAGTCCCTCATCTCTCCTCGGGCCGGCAGGTGGTGTTTTCCATCAAAGATGTGCTGAATTGAGAATCCGTCGCTGAAGAAACATCACAAGAAGAAGTCACATGCATTATCTTGACTCTCAAGTTTGCAGGTGGCGTTTTGCAGCTAAAAATCCCTATGAGACCTGTTTATCTCAGCACTTCATGAGAGTTCAGCAGTATAATATTGCCGCCTCATGTTTTCGTGCCACAATCACACCCGCGATTGGGAACATATGAGAGGCCACATATATTGTCTTCGTGGGGAAAAACCAGGCGATTAAGACGATTGGAGTCGATACCAGAACCAGGCCTGCGGATTATCAGGCTCAACAGACGAATCAACCCATCTTTCATTTTTGGGCTTGAGGTATCTTTGAGGAATCTTAGAAGTGTGTCAAAGGACATGGCGGACGATATCGAAGGGAGTCCGAGTTTCCAGTCCAAAATCAAATCATGGCAACGTGCCATTACACATAAGTGGAGAAGAGACTGTACCCGGAAAGGATAATGCAGCTACCGATCATACGGAGATATTTGGAGACGCTAGTTGTATGGATGAGTAGGGTGTAGATGTTGCGAGCAAACGGCCAGTCTGGTATTAAGCGAGGATAGAAAAGAGGGTAATTCTGATCCAAGGTTCCTGTAGAGCAGCCAGCATACAGGTATACGTCGAAGATATCATGGAGGACTCGAAGGTCAAGCCTTCGAACTCGCCCAAGACCACGCATGCCTATCATGAGAAGAGATCCTATAACTTTCATCTTCAAAAGCTTTGACGAGCTCCCCCCTTACGCCAAATAAGGTGTTTTAATCAACGACAAGGCAAAGAAACTCGAACAAATCGATCCTGCTTGAAGAATAGGATTGAGGGAGTCATGCTCGAAGGGTCTCATTTTCCATCGAGGCTTTCTCGAAAAGCTTGTCAGAGCGCCTCCTCCTCGTATCTGGCTTCTTTTCTTTATTTCTCAATGCATTCATCGACGAATTTTGAGTTATTTTCGCTCGACCTTGGCCTCTTTGTGGACCCAGAAAAGCCTTTGAGGGCAATCAATAACTCATCCATCATGTAACTTCAAAAGAGCCTTCAGATGCGATGTGTTTGGGCTGAGAATGAGAGCTCGTGTTCAGATACTTGTCGGGTACCGTAGCGAGACCGATTCAGTAGGATGACGGATTCATTCAACACAAAGAGCAACAGAACATTTTCAGCAAAGAACGCCCTGAAAACTTTCCCTCTAGAACTGAACAAACATAAGGAAGAAAAATCCAGGAGTTCCACAGCACTGGTCAACCAGGCAGCCTTCTGCTTTTGAGGTAGTCAGAGAGCGAGGCTCCGCCTCTGAACAGCCTTGTAAGACACCCAATATGCAGCACTAGCCATTTTACTAGAAGCGAAAGTCCTTAAAATCTCGCCTTCCAATATAAGGGTGTCGAAGGGCTCAAATATTCCGGTAAGAGCGAGGAAATAGAAGGCTCGACTGCAAAATCTCAAGCTTTTAGAACTTGAGAATTTCCGTCAAATTTCAATATAGAATCTTATATTCCATCATAGCTATTGTTCAGAGAGAAGCGAAACTCTTTTGTTTGTCTGCATATGAAGCAGGAGAAATCAATGTTTCGCATTTGACAAGCTCGACACCGTATGATAAACCAACTTTGCCGGGGGTTTTTTCCACAGAAAAAAGTCGTTCGATTCGTAACCTGCTGGAATGTGGGGGGTCGATGATAGTTCCAACACTCGATTGGGAGAAGTGCGTAAAAATCACAACTGAGTTTTCCGGGGATGGCAGTCTCAGTGTCGTATGATTTCGCTAAGCTATCAGGTTTGTTTCATTGAGGGAAGCAGAATGATTCTGGATTGAGGATGTTCTCGATAGTGGGAGAAGTGCCCAGAGTTGAAGCGTTTTGCATTTGGACAAGCCCCGTTTAGCCTCGAAACGCCATTCTGTGTTTCTTTTCGAGAGAAGAAGAAGCTGCGTGGGGTAGTATTGGAATTTCATTTATTCCAGAGCCGAGGAAGTGCCTGGAGACTAGCTTTTCGTAAATGGTAAGTTCTTTTGAAACTTGACATGATATCCTTGCCGATTGTCGCGGGAGGAAATCGCTCGTTTCTTGGCCAGTCAAGGAGGACCACAACTATCAAATCGGGTAAAAACGAATGGCCCGACTTTAAATTGATATAATCCATACCACTCCTATGCCAGCCATTCTTGCTGAATATTCGAGGGAAAGGGAAATGTAGTTTCTCAACCTCCGAGAGTGCGGATGGAGAATCGAGCATGCCCTCTCAACTCCAACGTCTAGGGAATCAAACTTTGAGGATTCCTAATATGCCATACTGTCAATTTTTTCGATAGAAGGAAAGTCCCTCCACGTAGAAGATGGATCGTGACAGCGAGGAACTCCTATTTCAAGTGGCTAGCAGAATGTTGAACCCCAGGAAGAGTACTCGAAGATATTTTCTCGTCGGCAATCTCCACATGTGACATCCCGTGACATGGCTTCCTTCGTCCAGAGAAGATTGAATACGACCAAGAGACCGAAAATCCCTTCAACGTCAAGTGACAAGCTCGATTTTGTAGTAGCACCTCCGTCGGTGCTTCCAGATAGAAAAGCGCTCGCACTCATATGGCTCCACTCAATACCTGTTATATCTCCTAGCTATATTTTCGAGAGAAGACTTCTTTGGGATTGTTTGCTGGTAGTGTTGAACAATCTAGCGAGGATGCCCTCTCAAGTCGTCAGGGCGAGTTTTGCTATCGAGAAATTACCCAAAAACAGGCACATTTGAGCCGCTTCGCAGAATTCGGATAGGTTATCCGAATACTTCGTCGAGAGAACACATCCGTCAAGTGTTTGTCAGGTGGGTTGAAAGATTTAGCGAGGATGCCATCAACTCCCAAGTCGTCGAGGCCAGTTCCACCCTTCAAGATCGAGGTTGCGCATGATGATAAATAATTATCAGAGCTGTTCAGAAGGTATAGCAAATTCCAAGCTCAAGAAGCAGACCGGTTAAATCTCCGAATCCGGTGACAGAACCCTTTATCTCCATTCAATGATAGAAGCACCCCACACAGCTCCTCTAAAATGCGACTAACTGACTCCCGACCTCAACTGTTGTATCAGACGACGTCTTCGGATTCGTGGTTTGAGAATCCGGAATCATGAATATCCCTAGTTTTCAAGAAGAGTTCTACACTCTAGAAAGAGCGGACTCGAGAAGCTCGTGGGTAACCTGCTGTGTTTGTCGAGATGTCTTGAGTTTCATGGAGCAGCGGATGCGAGAATCGAAAAGCTCGGTGACGATGAGGAAGTGAGGAATCGAGGAACCAAAAAGTCGAGAATTCGAGGGTAGAACTCCAGTCTAGAGATAGTCAATCCAGCCTCGTGAATTTCAAGTCGTACCATCCAGCTTCCGACTCGCAGCTGTGCTTTAATATCTTCAGTGGTAATAATTACTCGAATGTCGGTTGAGGGATTGATTATGAGTCCTTTCCAAAACGTCGTGTGACATCTAGCTAAGTAAGGAAAGCAAAACGAGCGGTTGAGTATTCTGCTCGAGCAACGCTCTTTTCTTGTCTTACGAGGCACAAAGTTGAAGTGTTTATATGCGAGGTCGGGGAGTATAGGGATGGAACTGCGAGATTGAGGAAGTCTTCAGTCCTCAGGGCCATTGACACCTTCTGGACCCCCAGGAGCGGCGCAGAGATCAATTGTTCTTATCATCTGCTAGAAAATTGCCAGTGTATCAGTCTCTCTTTCGCTAAATTGATAGAAGTAGAAGTCGTAGAGATACGTACGAAAGTTCGAGGAATTGACGAATCCTTCGACTCTCAAATCTCCAGATACCCCTCATCCATCGAGGGAGGGAGGAAAGATCGCGACTTCGCATAACCTGCTAGAGAAGTCGCATTAGTCTTCGATCTCGTGCCTACGACAGCAGAAGAATTCTTTGGGAGATTTACCGGTGAGGTTTAAAGGGATTGGATCGAAGACGAAGAATTGACTATGCCCTCGACGTTGATTCGCGTTCAATCCTCTAGTAACCACCGCGGCACCGAAGTTCTGCGTATAAGAATCCCATAAAACATCTGGCATAATTCTGAATTCGCTTATCCCGATATCACGAGGTGTTGATAGATTGTCTGAGTTTTCTGCCTTTGCTGACAGAGATAAACGTCGTGAAATATCAGATTTCTTAGAGTTGAGGTTGCGACTTGTGCGTTATTTCTGGTGGGGTGGCTGGGAGGGCTGAATGTTGATCCATAAAACTCGGACCGGTTAACCAGTTAAAGTGGTTGTCGATTTTTGGCGACATCCGATATTACCCCTTTCAGTCCCCTTCCCCTTGGCGAACCAGTACCACTTGGTTTTTTTGGTGCACATCATTGTCTGTAAATGAATTTTTCAATTCATTGACAGAACATCCATTAGGAATTAATGTCTTACAAAGACGAATATCTACTCCGAGGTATACACACAATCTTTTACACCTAAACTTTAGTGCAACCTTGTCAAACATAGCAAAATATTACTCTCTATTACTCCTTTTACTACCTTGTCTTTTTTTTGTTAGGTTTGATTTTCACAAATGAATAGCTAGAAAGAGGATAAACCATGCATTGATCTCTGTCTCCCTTACAATTCTTTCCAACTTGTGCTTATTTTACTCGAGACTCGGAGCTCCGCTGAATAAATTTTGTAAGGAGTCTGAGGAAAGGTGGTTCATTCGAGGATTTTGAGGATTTCCACTGATTATTGCCACCAACCCTTTTCGGGCAAGCGAAAAACTTTAGTCGGTTCGATAATTTCAGGGGGTCTATTGAAAGCATTGCACTCCCTAGCAACGTACCTTTAAGAGAAAGAGATGACACGAAAATAGATGCATAATGCTTATTCATCCTCTTACACTCTCTCGTTTTCGAGAATGGAATATGAAGATTTTAGCTCATGTATAAATTTATAGAACCCACGAAAAGGGTTAGGCAGTGAACAATCTTCGAGGGAATGAAAAAACGTGTTTTTTGTTCTATAGGGAAGTAGTTTCTTAGTATGCAGCTAACGCGAATTCCTGTGGAGTGTGGAGTACTGGTATACTTTAATCCCAATTATGCTACCGCTTTGAACTATTAGGTAGGGGGTCTAGTAATTCTCACTATTGAATTTGATTTTTCGAGAATAGTAAGGTTAATAAAATTGATTAAATAAGACTCTAAGATTCTAAAAGGATAGAGTGCTATCTACTTAGAATCCTGAGATATTGTTTCTTTAACATAATTAACCAAGATATTCTTAAACAATTAGATTAGTTCAGTAGATTTTAAGACTAAGATGATGATTCATAGTGAAATGATTAGACAGAAATGACCAATTCTATAATTGTTGACTAAAGCATGCCGGTTCTTTTTTTACGCATGCCTTTTGGCCCCCAAATAATCAACGAAATCATTCTTCAGTAAGAGAGCCAAATCAGTCTTTGTTTCCAGCGATAAATTCAAATCCACTTTCCTAGAAATAGCCCAACTTCCCCAACTGAGAAAAGTAAAAGTTATTGGAGATAATAAGAAGACAGGAACCCACAGGCAGGCATAACCCTAAACATGCACCTTCAGAAAAAAATTGAGGAATAGACAAGTGCATTCGAATCATCGAAGAGCTCTGCAAGGCTGGGTAGCCCCAGAGGAATAAGTGAGTCCTGGATTCGGTGTTTAAACGTGACGAAAACGTGACCTGCCATGTTTTTCCAGCATTGGAAGCCGGCTCCACTGGGTTAACTGCGCCGCTGAAGTCACCTCCAACCCAAATCCCCTCCAAAATTCAACAGGAAGATAACCTTGAAAATCAAACTTTGGTCATTACCATCAATTTCGAAAAAATGGCGCATGATGTTTACTGCGCCCTCTGCGCTGGCCCCCTTCGAGAGTGTGAGATCGCAAAGAAGTCTCGTGGTTCTGCCCTCCGTACAGCTGCATCAGAAGCCGTTGACGACAAGAAGGACAATATTGATCTCGAAGATCAATTTCGAAACGACGATGCTTATTGGGGATATGACCCGGAAATTGCCAATGAAGAGTCGAGTCGCTGGACATCTTCATTGCACGTTCTCGGATTCAACGCGGGTTCTGAGGGGACAAGCAAGCAAGTGATACCTCTACTTTATGATATAAGAAGGTTCCAGTTCGTAATATATAAAGCAGCTAACATAAAGCACTAGCGCGTACGTGAGTGGCCCAGGGACTTATTCAACTGATTTCGGTGAGGCAAATTTTGAGCCGCCTGAGGAGGATGATCCAAATTATCCTCAAAATATCGGTGACGAGGGTCCCTGCTATTTCGAGTATGGAGATGCCAACACCGATAAAATTTTATTTCCGTTTCATTGGTGCTGCTACGAAATACTTGACAGAGTTATGAATGGAACAGAAGAAGCTCCACAAATCGACAAGGACCTATTGTACCTTTCAATGCAGGGCTTAGTCGAATCGGGTCGGCAAAATCGTCTCAGTCTAAACTATGGCGACCCCTCTCCTCAGAGTGACCAATATTGGGAATCAAAACCCGGGGAAGAATATTTCGTGGCTCATCCAATGAAGCGAATTCCTTCCTTCTCCTTGCCAACAAATTTCAAGACCTCATCATCCAGCCATGACCTCAGTCCACATGTTAGATATGATCCATTCACGACCACTCCACTAGAAATCATCTACCAAATAGTGTACAGTCTGCCGCCCAAGTCTCTGATCAATCTCATGAAAGCTTCCTGGTCAATAAATATAGCTTTACGGCAAGGTTCCAATTTCTGGTTTGAATATATCAAGCGGAACATGGGATGGTTTTTGGAGTTGCACGACAATTTGGAATCAATAGGACCAAACACCATGGAGATGCTGCATGGTAAGAATATCAAAGGGTTGTTTCTCTGGGCGGACAAGATAACCACGCCAGAATTTGGATTGTCTGGTTGGAGTATGGGGCTTGCGAATCGAAGGCGTATATGGCAGGCATGCGAAGATCTAAAAGAAACATATATTTCCAAATGGAACAAAATGAATCAAGAGCACGAGCTTGGATTCATCGAAGGCATGATTCAAGCACGATCTGGCTGTTTAGCTATACCACTGGTGTCATATCCATTAGGAACCCGAGTACCAAATGTACCATATACTTCAGGGGCCATTGCGGATAACATAACAACGTATTGGATTCGATCTTGGTCAGATTTATCTATGGAAAATGTCTTCGAGGTGTATTGGGATACCGATGGGATCATGGTAGGAATCTCACTTACAACAGATGGGGAAGTCCGACAGTTTGGGGAAAGTGGTTGCAACGTAGAATTCTCGAAGGAATCCCTACTCATTGCTGAATCCGATTGGATCACGGGTCTCATTCTTCATATTCCACGCGTCGAATTGTGTAACTATAGTCGTGGTTCAACTTGGACTTCTGTCAAGGGCCTCACTGTGGGTTTACCCTTCTCTTCTCTTGTTAAATAATCATATAAGCTGACGGCTATTTAGGTCATCCATGAATCTGGACTAAAGTCTCAATTGGGCGTTACAGACAAAAATTACATGAAAAGGCCCTTGTTGGTATCACCTGGATCGTACATTGTTGGATTGAGAGGTCAAAGCGGTGTAAGTAATACTCCTTCTCTACGAGACAGACTTCTAACTGCTACAGCCATCTCCAGCGACAACCTTTTCACACGAGGCGGGAAAAACTACCATCAATCGTATTGGCCTTCTTCAAGCTGACCGCCCAAATCCCGATGATTACTCTTTTATCGATGAATACGAGGACTTTGCCATTAGTTTCCCAGAGTCCAAACAAGATTTTGAGAAATATCTTTGGAGAGATGACTGTAGCAGCATTCTTGGCAGACCAATATGGGAGCAACCACGTCTTCGACAAGTCGATAAACCAGAAATAGTTTCCGAGATGGCTCACCCCGATATGATACCACACGAAGCTCTTATTTGGGCGAAAGATGATCATGAACTCCGAAGCCTTAAACGTATATCTGCCTATCTTATTCCAGGTGATTGTATGCGTTCTGAGAGGAATGGAGAAGAAATCACCTTTAGAGATCCCCAACTCTGCGGTCTCAGAGCCGAATTTCATAATGGAATTCTACCGCGAGTCATTGGTGCAAGCGAAGAAGAAGGCAGAACTGGCGAGCGGAAGGGAGAATATAGTCATTTTGATATTGATGGACCAGATGGAGAGCTTGTGGATGACGTCTGTATCGATGAGTATTCAGCTGTGAGGGTAAATTTTCACTGCAATAAAATTAGAATTCGAGGGCTAATCAAGAGTATATTTAGCTCCGTACAAACAATGGGCAAGAGATAATCTGGGCGCTACCAAGAGATAATGAGCACAAGTATTCCACTTGGACCCCTCTCGAAAAAGAGGAAGGTGAGACTGTTATTGGTCTTCTTATGACCTTTGCTAAAGGTGGCAACTACATTGACAAAAGCCATCGTGTAAGTGCCTTTCCCTTTTCCCTCCTTGAGCGGTAAGTCGGGTCTAACTGTGCAACAACAGAATACCTCATCAACTTCCATTGCGGCGTTATTCATGCCGCTTGGGGAGAATCAAGAGAATCAAGAAAATCAAGAGAATCAAGAGAATGGAGACACGGCTTCGTCTCTCTCTTAGATTCTTGACTTCCTTATCTAGAAGACGAAAACAAACTATAGATATGTAAGGAGGCATAAATTCGATTAAATCGCTGTTATATAATTTGTAAGGAGTTGTTACACCCTGGTCATGCAAATCCTGCGCCCTCTCTCCCTCTCACTTGTCGACTGTTCATACAAATGCTGCATAGAAATTTGAAATTCTATAATTTTCCCGTTTCGCCTCATGAGAATGTGCCCAAAAAGTGTAACAGCTTCGCCGACCCCGGCTTGACAGGGATGGTGTTGACACGTAGCCTGGCAATGTCACTCTTTTCCTCAATTCGCTCTCACTGGTTCTATTATGTATTTACAAACATTCATTGACGAGATAGGACACTTCTCGTGTAAACGATCAGGTCTTGTCAGACGAACGTAGCGTTAATTTTAAAGAATTTATATTCAAGGTCACTTCCCTACATCGTTATTATTGAGATGGAATTATAGTGAGTGAGGAGAATAAGTATATCTTCGACAGCAGATAAGGAATCGACAACAAGTGTAGCTAGTGTTCGTCGAATAAGTAAATGGTAACTTCTTTCAAGGTAAATATTAGTATTCAGTGAGAAGTAAACACTTGAAGCCCTTTAAATCATCTAGCTTCTTCATTTCTCAACTGAATCTCGTCGGATAGGGAGTATTGGACTTGCTTTCTTTCTGGATATTTTGTGGATTCGCCACCGGATAGACGAAGTGAGGTAGTGCCCCCTTGCCACAAATTTCCAAATATCTCTCAAATAAAACTTCAAGACCTTAACCACTCACTTACCGAGATGTTATATGAGAATGGGGCAC
Source organism: Calycina herbarum (assembly GCA_001414485.1). Taxonomy (NCBI): domain Eukaryota; kingdom Fungi; phylum Ascomycota; class Leotiomycetes; order Helotiales; family Pezizellaceae; genus Calycina; species Calycina herbarum. The sequence goes on from LLEY01000052.1 coordinate 15,477, forward strand.
TTTTAATGCCTTACTAAGACACTAAGAACTTTGCCGACTCCTTGTGTCAAGGCCTTCTTGGTCATATGGTAGTAATGCTCTTTTTGCGCTTCCACTTTTTTGTTTGCTATAGGAAATTACCTTCAAAACCCACAGATTGGGCGTACTATAGAGACTAGCAGATCCCAAAATGGAGACTTCGGAAGAGTTTGATAGAGAGACACAAAGTTACGATTTGCCAGTTGCACGAATTGGAACCTAACCCAAATTGGTTTGTAGATGAAGGTTAATGGCTCTTCGGGTTGAGGATGGCGCTGCCCCACCGTCTTCAAAATGGATTGTGGGTGTCAAATTCTAGACAGCAATAAATTAATAAACAGTAAGAATCTTCTCTCAGCTCCTTAAAGTCTCTAGGTTCATCTTTAAAGTTCTAGGTTACATATTAACCCCAGAGGCGCATTGAAATCTAAGGAACTATTTTATAAACAGAAAACGAGGCCATCAAGTTAGGAAAGGCCTCTGCCGCATCTAGCTTCTTCTTCTATACCCCATGCTTTTATTTACCCAGTAGCATGCCTGGTTTTATATTGTTAACATGCCCACTTGCTTTCAGATAAACATGCTAATTTTGCACATGGTCATTCTTTTTGAGGGGATCTTGAATTATTCGAAAGCTTTGGCAAACAAGCTCCCTCGAATGGCCCACGTTTCCACTATAACAGAGGCTGTTCTAAACTTCTCCTTACATACATTACGTTATACTTCACAGAGAGTAGGAATCATTCTCATATTTTCATTATTCTCTGTTAGACTTTTTCATAGTCTCAAGCCCCGTTGGAAAAGTTTAACACTCTTCTCTCATGCAATATAACATGAATCAAGACATTCTCTTCAAATTTTACCTTTACAGGTGCACTGCCAGAGGCTGTATGGCGCTTACTAGAGGTGACAAATAGCAATGTGAATTTAAAACAGGTAACTTGTATCGCTCAGACAAAAGGGCGTAGTCAGAATGACAGCATTGCTATCAATACTTGAGTCTTCATAGACCAGTTTCCTATCAAGAATCGACACTACTCTCATTTTCGACAGCAAAAGCAACATTATTATTCTAAAAACGTTTGGAAAATGAAACAATCCCTAATATAACTGTCGGATTCCAAGGCTTTTACAATTGAGAATCAATTTGTGCTTAAATATCCAAATGTCACTATAGCAGGCGCGTAGATTTAACAACATAGCTGGTTCTTTGGCTGATGCTTCATAGTCTTTAGCAAAATATCTTCCTAACAGAAATCAACCTTTATGTAGCCATCATCGGAAATAATTGAATAGTAATCTAGCTTGGTTCAAGCGAGATTTTACATTTCAAAGCTGAATACTCGATACACCACGAAACTCTTGACGAGATATTCTAAGAGAAAACAACTTTATAGATTCTAAAGAGAGAGATCAAGGAAAGGCAACTCCTCATGTGAGTACTTCTAGAGTCCTACTTGATCGTGCTCGAAGAAGTAATTAAGAGTACCAATTAACTTAATTAACCTAGTGTTGGTATAACTTGGTCATACATCTGTTTGGTTGTATATACGTATTGTATTCTCTATGACTATTCTAGGTACACGAAGTACAACTATTTATGCTTAAGCTAGCGTGATGCTAGCGTCCTAATCACGTGGATGGATATGACTCATAAGTCATTCACCTATATAACGACACCTAGAGAGTGATAATTCTCCACCATTTGTACTCTAAGCAAAGGTTCGACATGGGTTACTATTGAATATGTAAATATGCGGAATGAAAGCCTATCAACCCTCCTCTTAATCTAGAAGAAAGAAAGAAACAGTAGACAAGGGATTTGAGAATCTCCGTCTTATCAAATCCAAAGCATACAGCTAACTGTTAATAAAACGAAAGTAAGATCTTGTTCGACAGCAATCAACCGGTTTCGAAACCTGAAATAACTGCAACACAGTCATTGAGTATACTCTGAGTAGTATAATTTCCCTCTCCCCAACTGTCTTCTCCCATTCTCTCTCCCATTCCCAGCTCAACTTTCCAGTGAACAGAAACGTGAGAATACTCGCAAGGCACGTTTTATCGCTTTACAGTAAAATCCATTTCCAGTTCACTGAAGCTTATTTTTATACTACTCCTTATGAAGAATCACTAAAACCTTTTCATAACAAAGGCTCAGAAATACCACAAGCGCGTTGAAACCGTTCCTCGCATTTTTATTTGGGGCTATGGATCTTTAAAAGAAGGAGATGAAGTTCAAAAAAGAGAAAGCAAACAAGCTCTTAAGTTGATCGACTTTTTTTTGAAACTCGCATCTTCTAATTTGTAAACTTCCAAACTTCCAGACACGCCCGTTCAAAACAGCTCAAGAGAATCTCACGAAAGTATCCTGAGTTATCTTATAATGCAGAAGCTGACAATCAATATAAATATCCCAAGGATGCATGGAAAGAGCAACGCACACAGGGGGCGGACTAGAGCTGGAGATCATCGTGGGAAGAAGAGTAACAAGATAGACAACATACTAAACTTACTTCATACTCCATCCATTCTATTCTTATCCTCTATCTCGAGCTCTATTCCCAGAAAGGAAACAAAGAGAATCGACAATACCCAGAATTTCGACAGCAAATAGCCTCTTTTGCAATTCAGTAAAGCATGTTTATTCTTCCCAGGCATCGAACCGTAAAGTTATTAAAGAGCTAGAGCTCTTAATTCTAGAAATATTACAAGTAATAGTTAAGACTAGAATACTAATCTAGAAGAGAAACTCGTCAGCTTCTTGTCGATTTCGCCGTCTTTCTCGCGTTTTTCTTAAGCTTGTATTCATCACCAAGGAAAATGGCTAGCGAGAAAACCGAGTTGGTGATGTTCCCATCCAACTTTTTTCCGCGTCTGGATTTAGGTATATTTTGGTTTTCGTGATATCTGGAAAACCTCTCATTATTTTCCAGTTGAAATAGGAGTCAAAGAAAACGACACACACGAAATCCCCGAGCAAGTCCGATTCCCATCATTTTCACAAAGACCAAAATAGCACAAAGGAATAAATCAATAATCACAACAAAAGAAAACAAGGACCTATCAGAAGGGGAAGTTGACTTAGTGCCGAAGAAGAGTAGTAAATGTGTAAAGTACAATGAAATACAAACAGCCTCGGTAACAAGATTGTAAATATTCCTTCATCTCATTAATGAATAAAAAAGCTATGTCAAGGTCAACATAAATATCCCCCAGCCCGACCCCTCCTAAAAACCGTGAGGACCACGAGGAGCAGATGCAGTTTATGCAGGTGTGTTGTTTCCAACAGCTACTCTCACCAGAACTCATCCTAACCCATGCGTCGCAAATAACATGCCAGAAAATAATATCCAGCGCCTATTTCCCACGGCTACTGTTACAAATCCAAAACAAACAAACAAACAAACACAAGAAACAAATTCAACAACAAAAATACTTTCGACAGCAATTCAAAATTATCCTCCTCCAAAACCCATCTTAGTTCGGTATCTAGAAACACGCAGAGAATACCTTCTCTCCTAGTAATATATCCTCCCGTCTTTACTCCCCAAAATTCCTCAGTCAGCTCTTCCTTCCCAGAGAATGCTGGCGGAAAAAGGTGCTCCCTTATGCTAACCTGTTGAAGGAGGTCTTCTTCAGTTCATCTCGGATTTTCAAACTACCACCACGGGTATTCCATGAGGAGTTGTGCGAGCTCTAGGTTAGTGCAATTTTTTTATTAAAAAAAATCGGTCGCATTATAAGACATTTCTAAAAATAAAAATAAAGATTTAAGAATCCTCAATCTCCTGCAATTCCTAGAGATCTCAAATAAAAAACTCAAGAAACAAGCCAAAAGCTATAAACGGAAACAATACCCTTTCAGAAGCAGATTCAACACAGGCTAAGGGAAAAACAAAATCAATAGACCACCACACCAAGCCCAAGCCCAAGCCCTCACCTCTTCACCGAATATATGCACTAAACAACTCAGCTCAGCCTCAAAAAGTAGTTTGAACCCTAAAACTCACCTAAACTTACAAGCCACAAACGCCACAACGCCACTCCACCCACCCCGCGGCAAAACTCGTAAAACATAAAGCTAAACCTCCCCATCCCATCTCACAACATAAAAGTTACAAACATACGGACATACGGTAGGAAAATAACCATAATCTCTCATCAAATAAACCCGGAAAAGCAAAGGAAAATTACCTACAGTGGCGAAAAACCAGCATCTAAACACAAGACTTCGATAGGGTACACAGGCTCAGAAGGTAACGATGCATGTCCCATCTCAAACACGCCAAGGATCCGATGTGCGATCCTTCGTTAATTCTCCACCTTGCTTTGCACCTTTGGATTTTGGAAATGAAGAAGGGGATTTTGACAAGGCATTGTGATTTTGATTGAGTGAGGAGGAGGGGTGGAAAGTTTAATTTTTTGGATTCGTGAATGGATGCTGAAAGAAGTGTGAATGGTGGGAGCGTGAATGGAAGAGTTGGTTGTTGTGGTACTGGTGATTGGAAGGCGCTGAGGAGGCAGGGAGCTGGTGAGAAGGAGACAACGGACGTTGGGTGAAGGGACTCCCTCTCCTTCTCTAAATCTGAATCTGAATCTTCCCTGGAAGCGATTGATCTTCATCGATACGAAAGAATTGAAAATCGAAATCCATCAAACCCCCACAGATAAGCAAGAAAAAAATCATCATCATCATCATGACGGTCCTCATCGACAATCTTTCAACAAGATCACCAACATCAAATCTCCGTCCTCAACAACCCCTCAATCCCAAGGAGGGGGCTCTCTTCATCTAATTATACAAATTTCATCCGTCCTCTCCTATGCCTCCCTACGTATAATTTTTTTAAGTAAGCACAAGGGTGCGATCGGGGTAATACAATCATCGTGTGTTTTTGGTGCAGACGAGGGAAGAGATGAGACAATTCCTGAAACCGCATGCCCCTTTTCCCCTAATTTCCTAATGGGGAATGTTAGGGATTTTGCCGACCGAGACAAGACATTTGATTCATTTCGGTTGGATTCCTCACGATGAGATTGAGATTGAGGATTGCTGGTGTTGATTGTTGATGAGGAAACAACTGTGAATGTGATGTAGCTCGTGAATTTAAATCAATGCGATGGCACGATGGTAACGTTGAATTTGGCTTTAGCTGCGAGTAGACTACAGTGGTAGAGTGGACTTTTGGTGGAGAGATGGAGACCTTCGTACTCGGTATCTACCGATTCTGGAATTGCCCCTCCCAGAAAGAGCCGCTGAGAGCGCGATACGATATTTTGCCAGTCGTGTGAAGATATATTTCCACCAACACGAAGGAAATATTGTCATTCGGTGAAGAAGTCAATTTTCATCTCTTCGTTAACCTGACTAAGTTGTTCTAGAAATATCCCTCGTGTTGGATGGCTCCCTGGCACATCGTGTTGCTAAGAATACACAGCCCAATCTGACAAGGCCGCTAGTGCTGGCTATCCTAAACAGAGACCCCAGCCATCGCTACGGCCGCCAACAACGCCTCCGTGTCCTGAATGCGGAAATCTGCTGAATCGGTAGGTCCTCGTGTTGAACGATGTTGTGCACCATCCACAAAATGCTAGATAATGCGGTGGTCACCATATGGTACGAGGGTAGATAACACCAGGAAATCGTTTTAACAAAATCCGTAAGGAGTCAATATCTCTGGCGGGCCCGAAAACCCGAAGCTCGATGTCTCCATTGCCCCTCTCAATATTGAGCTGGAACGACCGTGTAGCCTGGTCAACGGGTGTGACCACTAAGGCTGCAGATGGGAGAGAATGGAACGGTCTGGAGAGACTTCTGTTTCACCGGCACTGGTCGCTGTTCCATACAGCGAGTTTGTTACTGTTACTGCCAACTTCAGCCCAGAAAGCCAAGAGGGGGGAAATATAGGGGGGAAATATATAGGGAGGCGATGAGTAGTGGCGGTATGTCATGATGTTTGCGCATTAACTAATGCCACGATGAGCTTGCGCTGCCTGTACGTACCAGGAACGAAGGATGAAGGTTACGGAAGTTGAGATGATCTCCCCTCGGTGTTGTGCTTCCTACAGGACTCTAGTGACCCCGTAACCTTACTCAGGAGCCTGTACCCTCCCTAAAAGACCCTTCGTACCTGCGTCAAGAGCTAAATTCGATCACTGAAGACTTGGGAGAGAAGCCTGGAGTGCAGGTGTCAAGTGCGCTTGACTGCTTGCGGTGGGTGGTTTACGGGTTCCTAGGGTGATCATCTCAGGGTCCTCCAGCCCCCTGTTTTTAACCTTCGCCCACAAACACGAGAAAGTCTATTACCCTTCGGGGTAAGCGGGCGTAAATCACGAGCGATTGAATGGATGATTTTCCCAATAAAGGTGGAGATGTGGCTTGTCAAACCCCCTTGATTGGTCGAGAGATGCTCTGGCTGACCTCGCCGTGGATTCCTTGTCGTTGCTGGGGCTCCCAAGGCTGTGCTGAATTTGTATGGGGCACAGTCAGGAACAAACGCCTGCAGGGGCCTCCTTCTTTTGCTTATTATCTGTCTCGCCCTCCTCCTGCTCTCTCCTGACCCATTTAAACTCTCCTCCTCATCCCATCCTCTTGAACATCTCTCTCTCCAAAATCTGCTTTCTTGCTTTCTTACTTTTTAATACTCAAGAACCACATTCGCATCACTAAAGGATACCACACTCGTTTAGGTGCCTCGACTCTTCTTGTACTTACAATTACTACCGCAAAACAAAACACACGAAACACTTGTCCTTATAACAACATCACATAGAATACAAATCGAATACAAACGCGCAGCCTTCAAGATGCGTTACTCACCTTCCGCCGCCGTGGTCATCTTCCTCTCTGGACTCGCATCCGCACAAACCTTCACAGACTGCGATCCTACCAAGAAGAGTACGTTCCCTAATCTCACCTCCCCCATCGAGCACCGCTAACAAACATCACAGCATGTCCTTCCAACCCAGGTCTCGGAGGATCATCCACCACAGATTTCACAAAGGGTACTAGCAAGGACTGGACATTAGCAGATGGAACAACCATGAGCTACGATCCAACCAACGGAGCCGTCTTCGAGATCAAGACCAAGACAAACGCCCCAACCGTCGCCTTTTCAAAATACATCATGTTCGGAAAGGTCAGCGTCACCATGCAAGCCGCACCAGGTGCTGGTATCGTCAGCTCCTTCATTCTAGAATCCGCCGATCTGGATGAGATTGATTGGGAGTGGATCGGATCTGTCGACACCGAGGCGCAATCCAACTTCTTCGGAAAGGGCGACACCACAACCTACGATCGTGGAAAGGTCCACGCCATGTCCGGAGCCGTGTCAGGTTTCCACACCTATGAAATCGACTGGAACAAAGATACCACCACCTGGTCCATCGACGGAAAGCTCGTTCGAACACTCGCATACACCGACCCAGTCGCCCACGCAGGAGCCAACTACCCACAAACACCCATGAAGGTCAAGATGGGCTCCTGGGTTGGATGCGCTGATGCCGCCGCCGCCGCGGATCCAAAGACCAAGGGTACATGCGAGTGGGCCAAGGGACCTGCTGATTTCTCCAAGGCTCCTCTCAACATGTATGTCAAGTCCGTCACCATCCAAGATTACGGATGTGGAGGAGACTACACCTACAGCGATATGACCGGCTCCTACCAATCCATCAAGTCATCTGGAAAGTGTGATGGAAAGGCCAACACCGATGTCTCCTCCTCGGCCAAGGTTCCACAAATCACCGCCGGCGATCAAGTCTCCTCTGGTTCCGTCAAGGCCACTGAGAGCGCTTCTGCATCTGTCTCTCCATCTTCTTCCGGCTCAGCATCCGCTTCCGCAACTGCCTCTGTCACTGGTGGTGTTTTCGCCACTGCTAGCCCTAGCTCCAACGGATCTTCTCCAGCTGCAACTGGTGGATCTGCTGCCAACGGATCTAGTGGTTCGAACCAGACTACTCTCGCCACCACCTCCGCTAAGCCAACTGCGACTGCATCTGGTGCTGCAGCGAGCAATACCTCTTCGGCCGGAAATGCTGTTAAGCCTTCCAAGTATGGGGCTATTGATGTTGCGGTTATGGCTCTGGGGCTTGGTCTTGGGTACCTTGTCATGTAAATCTTTTGATACCAACAACTTTTCTTTTCGTTCATGTTATTGAATAGAAAGATTTTTTATTTTACTTTTAAAGTGTTCCTGGAAATCAAAACTTGCATGACTTGGGAATCTGGGAGCGACATTTGGGGTTGGGGGGGTTTTGTTTGTATTTTATTATATATTTTTGGTTGATATCCTTGGGAGCGACATTTCTGTTTGTAGAGTAGAGGGTATCAAGTTGAGCTTTGCATCTGCATGGAGTTGGTGTTTTTTTATATTTGGGGGATGCTTTTGATGGTTAAAATCAATGACTGCGCCGTTCGAGGCAAGGGGGGGGGGATGGATAGGATGAGTAAAAATGGTTTCTCCTCTGATGGAGAGACTTTAATACAAATGAGATTTTTACTAAATACTTTACTTCTTCTCGTTGCTTGCGTGAATTGTTGTGATGCTTGTTGGTATTGTTTGGAATTGCGGTTTTAATGTTGATGGATGGTGGCTCTCCTCTTCCCATACATACCCTCTCATCTCACACTCCACCAACAACTCCCTCAAGATCTTAGGGCGAAAAAAGAAAGAAAAAACACGATGACAGAATATAAATCCTTCCTTTCTTCCTTCCTTCCTTCCTATCTCTTCGTCACTATCCCACTATCCAAATTACGCCAGTCCCGTGGTACATTGATACAAGCTGCGAATGTCATTCCTCTCTTCTGCTTATCCCTCTCTCTACCTCTACTATATTTTTATTTTTTATTTATTTTTTTTTAGGGCGAGGAGGTGGTGGTGGTGTTTCATTCTCTTTTCCTTCTCTTTTCCTTCTCTTTTTTCCTTCTCTTTTTTCCTCATGTACAGTATATCTTTCTATCTTTCCTCTCGGTGAGAGGATGGGTTCAGAGGATGGTTCAGAGGATGGTTCAGAGGGTGTGGAGAGTATGTGGGAATGACGTTTATTGTCGTTTTCGCTCGGCTACTGACTGTTGAATTATCTTTTTTCTATTTATTTATTTACTCCTTTTTTTTCCCTTTTTTCCTCGTTCCTGGAGCTTGCTTGGGTGTGTCGTCGTGGAAATGGAAATGAGGGAAGAGGAAGAGAGAGTGAGGTGGTGAGTGGGTGAGTGGGTGAGTAGGATTCACAATGTTTTATGCCAATGTGCCAATGTGCCGTGTAAAAGGTAAAAATAAAAAATAAAGGTTTATTTTCGGCGACCGCCTTTGACCTGTTTGTTGGTTGGGAGTTTGGAGGGTAGAGGGAGGGAGGGAGAGGCTGAGGGAGTTTTTCATTGTTGGAGGGGATGGTTTTTTTTTTATATTAGGATGTTGGTTTGGTGATTGTGATTGTGATGTTAAGAAGGGGGTTGGGAGGGGGGAGGGGGAGGGGGATATTTGGGGAAGCTTGAGGTTTCTTGGTACTTGAGCTTATCTTTTTTTGAATGGAGATATTTATATTTGTTGAGCGGGGTTTTTTTTATAGAGGGGGTTGAGGAAGGGAGTCTCTTTTTATTTGTTGGAGAGCTTTTTTTGAAGGATTGTTTTTGTTGGTATGACTTGGTCATAAATCTGTCTGGTTGCATATGCGTATTGTATTCTCTGTAACTATTCTAGGTACTCGAAGTACGACTATTTATGCTTGTGCTAGCGTGGTACTAGCGTGCTAGTCACGTGGATGGATATGAGTCAGAGGCTCATTCACCCATATAACGACAGTTTTTTTATTTATTTTATTATTACATTACTTATTCTAAACCTATTTTTTCCTTTCGTGAAATTTAGAGTCAACGGGTATAGCATCCCAAATACGGCATCCCGTATGTACTAAAAGTTGGAAACGACCAAATCGTAAATCGCAAAAGCTAAGTATTTATAGCTAGAGTAGAACTCGTTAATTATTTGTAAGTCGTAATTCCTATCCCTGAGGCAGGAGAATATTATAATGCTCTCTTATACTCTTACTATATATTAGGTGTATATAAGAGAATATAGAAGAGTAGAGGTATAAGAAGAAGGTGTAGGAAGAGAGAGAAGGAGTAAACTTTTTAAAGAAAAGTTTCTTCTAGTATAAGTAAAAAGAGTTTAAAAAGATAGTAAATATATTCCTCTTATTCTCTCTCTCTCTCTCTCTCTGTCTTATCTATTTAAAAATAAAAGAAAATAATATAATAGTAAAGATACGATAGTAAGTAAGCTAGTAATATTATTATAAATTAAACCCTCTTAGAAAAAGCTAGCTATATACGTAATACCTGTCATCCTTTAATTAGCTAGCTAAAGAGTATAAAAAAACTTGCTATCTTATATTCTTAAACGTATTATAAGAGAGAGAGAGAGAAAGAGATAGAGAGAGAATTTAACTTGAAAATTGTTCTATTTCTTATATATGAAAGTAATAATTGGCGATTTGCGATTTGCGATTTAGTCGTTTCCGACTTTTGATACATATGGGCTGCTGTATCCCTCAAGTCCTTCTTGTCGCGGAATAGTAAGAGAAATATTTAGGACGGAGATAAGGAGAAGCATGATTTGCTGTCAATTTTAGAGCTGTTGTCGAATTTTCTTGCTTGAGTTTGCTTTCTCTAGGGCGAGTGAGTTTGGGATTGAGTTGGGGGTGTATGATGGAGAGGAGGGGTGTGTTGGGGGTGTAGTGAGTAGTAGTGGGGAGGGCCTGTTTGGGAGGGGGGAGAAGGAATAATCTTGTGGACCTTAGTGCGTGATGTGGTGTTTCTGAGAAGGAAGTGGGGGGTGTTTATTCTTGCGTGTTCGGGGTCTTTGGTTGTCTTTGGGGTGGGGGAGGAAAGAGAGATTGTGTTTCTTGCTGCTTGAATGAAGCTTGGATTCAGGAACCAGGACCAAATATTTTCCTCGGGGGTTGAGGGAGGGAGTTTTTTTTTTTTTGGTTCTCGAAGAGATTATGATTTTACTTGACCTACTGTTTTGTAGCTGGAGGTAATTTCCAGGCTGGTTATCTGATGTTGAGATTTCCGAGTGGGGTGTTGGACATGTATGTTGACGTAGGTATAAAATGGTTAGCAGGGAGAGGGCTTTGTCGATATTCATGGTTGGGGGTTAATCTCCCACCGAGTCATGAACAGTGAAAACTTGGCGTTAGTATTCTAAAGTCTATCTTTGACGAGCGTTTATTAGATTTCTCGGTTAGACAAAGTTGAGAAAACTGATATATGCCATCCTCTTCATGCGATAAAGATAGACAATGCACACTTTTCACTTTGGCACAACTTGAAGACAGCGTCTCAGGTATTGTACTCCTCAATATAACAACACCAAACCTTATATCAAGAAGATAACGCCCCGAGAACAGGGGAATGGGCTTCGACAGTATGCAAGGAATCGACAACAACTGTTTCCCCCCGTGTTTCAAAGCATTCCTAGATTCATGTCGGTACCTTAATATCCCTACTCAGCTAAAGTATAATTTCCCAAATCAGTCAAAGACTAATAGCTCTTAGAAGTGTTATTCTCGACACGGAGGATTTCATTATTATTTAGTACCTCTGAACTTCCCATTTCCGCTCTAATAAATAGGTTTATGAAACTCATAATTGATCCCTTACCTTTTCTACACTCATCAGTTGAGCCTCGGAACCTCGGAATTTGGACACAGAGATCCTTCATTAAATTTTCCTCCCTCTAAAAAAGCAAAAACAATATGCCTTTATAACCAATAAACAAGGAAGAACGAAGTGAAACCCCCTCTTTCTGTTCTCTCTTAAATTCCATACCACAACTATATAGTACTTACCCTTACACCCACAACCATCCCTCCCACTTCCGAACCATATAGAACCGAAACCCAGGAATAAAAGCCTCCTCCCTTGAAATATATCTCCAACTACCATTTGCAAGCAAAACCGTAGCCTGTCACGATGGAGACTTCGGAATTACTTAAATACCACAGCGCAATCCTCTTTCCACCACTCTCCTCATTTTGCTAGTCCTCATATATTACCCCTCTTCCTCCTATCCCTTCTTGATTCAAAGAATTAGACGAGTCGAACGAAAGATGAGAAACCGACAACACGTCTCAAATCGACACTAACTCTCTAACTCTCTCATAGCTACATACCCTCTAAAAATATGAGAAAGGACTTGAAGTTTCATTCTCACAATTTTCTCAAAAGAAACCAAAAAATATACCAACAACTCAACAGGAAAAAGACCAAGCAACCAAGTGGACTGTGGGAATGTACCGCCGTGGAAATGTACGATCAATCCTTGTTCTAGATAAAAACCCTCCCACAAGTTTAATAGTCTCAAAGATAGCGAGAAGAGAGTAATGTCTATGAAAATAACTTTCATTTCCAAATCCCATGAAAAAAAGAAACAACTAGAAATGTACCCTTCAATCACCAATCTCAGTCCATCATCCACTCCCGTCCACCTTCACTCCTCTCACCTCCCAAAACACCTTTAAATATCCCCTCAAACACCAAATTATAAAACCCTTCCGTCAACCCCAGAAACCTCCCACCACGCACAAACAGATACAGGATGTGCAGGAGAAGGTATGGGAAGTGTCCATTTCTAACTATGCATAACAGAAGGATTGTTTATACTACTCACTACCTCAACCTCTCCTACCCAAAACATATATTTAAGCCCCAGGAAAGGAAGAGATGTAGAGGATAAATCGAAAGAAGAAGAAAATGAATCGGCGACATACACCAAATCGACAGCAAAACTCCCTCTCCCCCCGTTCTCCAAAAGAGCTTGTACTTCCAAACCCCAAAAAGTAGATGATTTGATTTTCCACATCCCATCTTTCTTCCAACCCGGTAAGCACCATTTCCCGATTCGAAATCCACCCTTCAACACCCAAGCATAATGTTGTCTTCTAAAATCTTTCTGCCTTACTACATGGGAGCTCTTTGACCTAAAACTTCAATTTATACCACAAAAAGTCAAACTAGAGAACCCTTTCAGCGACTACTTATTAAATTTTTGTCAAGGCGATGTGGCTGGAAAGCCTAGTTGAGGTTAAGCAACTTCTTTCGTTGAAGACACAAGCTACTCGCATCACCGAGCTGGCCTTGGAAGCTGGTTTTTACAAAACTTTCTTAATTCAGCAAGAATCCGAGGAACAATGACAACTCTTATACCCAGAGAATCTGATAGTTAATTAAGAAGCTTCAAATATCAGATGATTCAATGCAGTACGAAATCTTGCAGTTCCGTCTTCCCTTTATTTAGCAATTTGATGGCCTCCCCGTACATGACCCCATCAAGGTAAATATCTCCAATGAGTAAATAATGATCATCAACCGGTCTCAACACCATCGGGATCGGACAGCCAAGAAGTATGCAGACTATATCTCCAATTTTTACTTCCTCAGAATAGCATACACTGCCTACAAATTCTTTGTCTGTAAATAGGATTGGCCTCTCCTGTTTTGCCATATAATTTAGCGACATTTTGACCTTAGAAGACCAGTTTAGTAAGGAGTCCTCTGGCTTCAGTTGCTTCTGGAGAAAGCTTTCTTTTGTTTCCACTGCCGTCTAAAATATTGTCAGAATCTCAATTCCCGATGAACAGAAGGCCTTACCGTAGCATTTGTAGACAATAGGCTCTTTCCGTCAGACCATAATTTATGGTCAGACATTGCCCCATACCGGGCTACAAGTATGGAACGTGCTACAGCAAGCTTTGCGCCTCTATCATTTCCATACTTTCTTCTCTTCTTAAGAAACTTGAAGTGATCCAAAAGGTTTCTTCGGAAGTAAGGTACAGCCACATCTTGAACCATAGAGATTGCATCAATATAAATACCACGCACAGTCAAGGTGTCCAATTTTTTGCCGAAGGAGACAACACAAGCGAGATTTTCCGACGCTTTGAATCCATACCAATTTAACGGCTCAAAACGAGCTGTGTAATAAAAATTAGGCCTCATACTCACTGTCCAATCAGGGGTCCATGTTCGGTTGACAAGTGGTCCGGGTTTAGTACAGTACAGAAGTAGATTCAATCTTCGGGTTCCAGAGATGATAGCGCGAACGGTGCTAGAGTAAACGTCTTCCACGGTTGCTCCTTAATCGTATACGAGTTCATCGGGTTCGCACAGGGGGGTGTCGTTAAGCCTACTAATTTCATCACTAATACCTAGAAGTGAATACACCTTGTCCCTCGGATCGGTTGCTGCTACAGATCGGGAGCCTTCAAGCCAAAATTCCATGGTTTCTTGTCCTGATTCAAGAACGAAAAGTCCCCTAATCTGTGGTATGTTGCTGTTTATTGCCGGCCCACTTATGGTGAAAAAGTGTTTCAAATAACTTCTGTTCTCTCGCAATTGATGTCTCGCTCCATCTCCCATGATAGTCTGCTCAATACTCTCTGCAGAAAATAATTGGGATGAATCCGCACTGAACAAGAGCATTGCATGATGAGAGACAGCTTTTCTCCCGGCAAAAAACTGTGCATCTTGACGATTACCCAGAACATACTCCTGCAACACCCAAGCCCGACGAAACCACGATCTTTCCAATAGATGTTTGATATATACTCCTAGACCGACAGGCTTCATTTGACGGCGCCAAGTGTTGAATCCCCCAGCATCAGCAGATTTCTCAATATAATCCATGGCAATATCGCTACCGTCATTTTCCACGCCAAGCCAAACAAGTAGTTTCTTGCAATTTCTATAGATCCCAGCCATCAATTTAATTTGTTCATTTCGCTCCTGCACATTCTTTTGGTCAATACAAAGGGCATCAATCCAAAGATGGTAGCTCCCGCATGCTCTAAACTCCTTCAGCCCGGCCTCGAGATTTGGTGTGATAAGATGGCTGCCGTCTCCGATTCGCATTGGTTGATCATGAGTTTCTGTACCCCAGACATATGATACTGCTTCGTAAATTTGTGGCGATTTGGCGGTGATGTGATGGAGCCGACACGTGATGGCATCTCCTCTATCACCGGGTAAGAGTTCAAGATACCGAATCTCGCCGCTTTGCAGTGGCTGGTATTGATATTTGGGCAGGACTCGGACATTGTAGTATGTGACTGATTCGGCCCAAGAACGACCTGGCGGAAAGGATGTCAAGGCGGGAGACTGGCAAAGTTCTTCGATGGAGCTCATGGTGGCGCCCGAGTTCTCGTGATATAGTGTAGCAAGGCTCGATTTTCCACTTGCACATTGTGGTTCCGATCGGAAGGGAGGATATGTTCTTGATCCTCTTTATTCCAAAATTCTAGGGCTTCGGTGAGGACCACAGCCACGCTGGGGTGATACTACGCCACCGCCACATTCTATACCAAAACACCTCGAGGCGCTTGGAGTACTGTGCAAATTGAAATATGATAACAAGACGAAAAAAAAAATAGAGCGTACGGACTAATAATTAATTCAAGAAATTGAGCAGGCGAACGATTAAGCGAGAGCTGCTCCAGTCTGGTGTTATAGAGGCATTTACTGTACATTTCAATTTGCAAAATGGTATTACGAGTGTGGAAATGACATATAGGAAGATAGACACCAATCCTGAAGTCAGAACTTACTATACCATGCAAGCCGTCCGTTTATAAGAGCAGGGGTGGCCTACTTGAAATGTTGCCACAAAGCACAGTATCCTGAAAGCTGAAGGAGCCATTCTCAACAGCAACTTCATTACATGTTAGAAATTCTTCCAAGAATAGCTTTCTTATAGAAGTGTAAGGCTACGATATCCTGCTGTCGATTTTTCATAGTACTGTCGAGGAGAAAGGTTTCAAAGTGGTCAACACTAGCCCCTTTATTTCCATTTTCCATAAAAGTTTTGCTCCGCGAAATGTTCCAGATGGAAATATGATAATAGTGCCTCGACTTAAGCGCTATGAAATCTCATGATGTGATAATTGTGATGGAGAAGTACGAATTTAATACTTTTAATTAGAAATAGGTTAATCCAAAGCTCCAAGCTCTATATGTTTAATCAAGTTGTCGAGTGAAGATAAACATAAAAAGATAGTAATTAAATCGACTTAAAGATAATAGGTCAAGGTTAATTAACATTCGCATATATCACCTCCCCCCCCCCCCCCCCCCCCAGGTGCCTTATTCAACCTCCACACTTGTTATAAGAGTTCAGAATTAGTTTATAAATACAAAATTTCCCTTGAACGCTCTCTCTACATTAGTTTCTCTTTTTTTTGTCATCAATTAATTACATGGGTACGAATTTCTAGCAAAACCGCATTGAATTACACGTGGTTTGTCAAGTCCAATATCGCAGAAAGGTGGTATGGTATGTCAGAGGGAATACTTAAGTATCATGTACACCTGGCTATTGTGAGTTTGATTATTGAGATTTCCAAGTTTGTGTGGGGTAAACATTTTAAGGAGGGTAAATCTTTCTAGGGGGTTGTGCTGTGTTAGACAGTGTTTTGTGAGTCGACGGCAAATGTTTAGATATCTGTGATGATCGAGCACGAGAAGTGGACTTTAGAAGTATTTCGTTACAACGATCGACAATGGGAGTTTATCCATCTGTGGGGTCTGAGTGGGTAGAAGCGTTGGTTTCTTTTTAGCAGCAGAGTCATAATTAATCGAATTTCGGGATGCCTTCTGCTCTCTCTTTGGGGGATCTCTGGGGTATATGTAGAGAATATTTTCTAGATTCTCCTCAATCATGTTATATATCTCGAGGAAGACGTGAGTAACATGAGAGATGAGAAACTCCAATAGTCTACTTCTGGAAGAGTAAGGAAGTGAAGATTGTTTTACTTGTATCATCTGTATTTCAATCCGACACTTACATAGACTCAGAGCTTTCTCAGTCTCCCAGGAGTACTTGTCGGAATGAAATATACCGGGACCTTTCCCTGTTTAACAGTATAAAACAAATTATTTATCCAGTTTGTAGAGCTTTCACCTAACCAGAGATCGCTGGTTGACCAGTCATGGGAGATTCTTGCCCGATTCACGACTTCATAAGTGATGGCTAAGTCGGGGTAGCTATAAACTTCCTTTGCAAAAATGAGTTTATCCTTAGACATGTTGGGGCAGGGGTGCTATTTAAGAATTTCGTAGAGTCCATTCGAAGACAGATGAGAAGTCGACAGTATAATCTCTAATTTTGGAAGTCAAATGAAGGGAATTGGAAACTTGGAAGGTGATTAGGAGTTCTAGTTGTTTTAATATTGATCATGCCGTAGTTCTCAAAGGATGATTTTGGGTGTGGAGACAGGAAGAAGACTTGGTGGATGAAACCTTCAAAAGTGAAGTGCGAGAATGTTATGTATTTTTATTTTTGGTGTTGAAAAGTACTTTCTCGAGTCTAGTGTTACTTTTTACCCCCCCCCCCAAAAGAACGTTGAGTGCATCAGATCTTCTTCTCGTTAGGTTTTTAAGTCGCACTAATTCACAAACTTTTCTGATCCTTCTACTTGTCGAAAAGTTCGAGCCGGAAACTGGAAGGTTTCGTATAAAAATTGCTACTGAGAGATTGTCTAGCACAAAAGCAAAGTTTTTCAGAGAAGAGGCCATGTGAGGAATGCGGATAGAAGTGGAGAGTAGCAAACACTTACCTCCCTCTGGTCAAACTATTCTTTCGCGCGGAAAATTAGCACGCTACACTTTCTGTGAATTCCACTTTTGATTTCTGCAACTGAAGGGGGAGTTTGTCATCAGTGGAAACAGCAACAAAGCCTCATCCCAAATTTAGTCTCAGCACCATTTCTTGTTACTTCTCAGAATATCCAGTCAACCGAACAAGAAACATGTTTTTGAACATGGCATCTTCTCGCCTAGCATCGTATTAACAAGAGATCATTGCCCCGAAGGGAGAACTTCATTTCCACACATGTATACCTGGACCTAAACCCCTTCAAGATGACTAGTTCTTGCAATGACTTGCTTTCAGATATTTGCTAGACGGGAATTTTTAGAATATCCGCGACCTAATAATGACAGCTGAGGAGGCGACTATTTTTATGGACGAGGGGATGTGTTGATTTAATGTTTAGATTCGACAGTGAAGGGAGGTTCGACAGCAATCTTCTCGCTTTTTCTCTTACAAACTCAAAAACGGTAATGACCCTAGGGGCTGACGTATATCTCATAGGCGATAATTGCTAAGAATGACATCTCTAAGATATTTTACTGCCTGCCATGCCAGTATTTGTAGCGGCCCTCTTCAAGCTGAAATTCATTGAAGGCATATACTAGCATGGTGTGCATCTGCGTCCACTTCTGGAAAGTTAGTATATGGCGGAACAATTCTCTTTCTACTCGCAATTTATACTCTTAAAATTATCGTTCGTTGAGCTTGTTTATCTTACACCTCTTATTTGGGAGCCAAGATTTTTGCTTGATGTCCCACAAATAATAGAGAAAACTTGACGATTGAGCTGAGAACCAACTTCAACAACTCAAGAGTTCCTGACCAGCGTATTAACAAACTACTCAATTACTCGAGTACTACTCGAGTAGTCGTGAGTAGAGTATGAGTAGAGAGTCTGATGAGTAAAGTAGAGTAGCTACTCTTGACTACTCGAGTACTACTCGAGTAGTCTATATATAGTAGTGATATATAAATATAAGCTAAAAAGTTCTACTTTTAGTAGTAAAAAATAAGATATACTTTATGACCTTAGAAAGTTTCTATAATTCCGACCCTATAACTATACGCCGATATTAGGCCCGAGTCACCCGTTCGTCCCTCCGAATTGGCCCGTACTACTCGAGTAGCGTTGAGTAGAGTAGAGTAGCGGTCACTACTCTACTCTACTCTACTCATTCAATACGCTGTTCCTGACGAGACTTTAAATAAACACAAAAGAGCTAAAGTGTGGAGTAGCCGGTTGGGGAATCTGATTCCGTAGGTTTAGCGAGGGCTACGATAAGGAAGTATTCTAGTATATTTCCCAGCCTTGACGTTTCAATTTACTATAAAGAAATTTGAAGGTTCGGGCAACATCTTTAGGAGTGGCTCCTTGCTCAAGCTAGAGGAATTCGATTTGAAGTTTTCGTTGGGGAGGGTCTTCAATATCTTTCTCTTGTTAAGTTTGAGCTTATGCCTTTCTTAAGTGCCAAAATAAGAGTTTGCCCAAGTCTGGAATCGATAGCAAACTGGGATTCGACAACAGAAGCTCTCATTTGTAATCAAATATATTCAAGAGCATAAAACAAGCGAGACTCCAGTGATTTCCACCAGAGAAAAGGCTTCGTATGATGGTGGTGGGTGGGTGTCCTTAAAACCATATCAATTGAAGTGAGACAACGCAAGATCAGAAACATGCCCATACATCCAATAACAGCTGAAGTATAATCTACAAAATCATTAGTTTATATTCCAGCCCAAAACTATATATCGAAACCAAAGAACTTACTCATAGAAGATCCAGAAACCGGCAAGGTCAATGGGAAATTATAAAATACCACAACAAGCACCCCAATCAAAACCGTTACAACATTAGCAATCCATCCAAACCAATATAAATTGAAACTTCGACCTTGCGGGAGATAATGGCTTGAGCGACGTCTATATAACAACAGAGCCGCTGGGAAAGCGAATGAGATGTGTTGGAGGATAAGTCCTGTACTAATGAGAGCGTTAAAAGCGGTACTTGATCCGAGGTAAACACAGCCCATGAGAAATACAACAACCGCGTTGAATATGAGGGCATTGACTGGGACTTTGAGGACGGGATGGATTTTAGAAAGCTGGTTGGAAAGGAGCATGCCATAATCGCGGGCAAAGGACCAGGTTAAACGAGAAGCTGTTTGTTGACAGCCATTCTGGCCGAAGATTGCACATGAGATGAGCATGAGCATGAAAATTGTTACAGCGGGGATTGAGCTTGTTGCTTGTCGCCATAGTTCGTAGATAGGGACACTGGGTTTTGTCAGTAGTCTGATTAATAGATGGAAGTGGTTAAATACCCAGTTGGAGTGCTGAGGACAGCATTGAAATCTGACATGGAATAGATCATTGCGATTGTGAAAGAAAATGCGGTCACAAAACCAACAAGTAGTGTACTCATAAGCGCACGTGGTATCGCAACAACTGCATTCGAGCATTCTTTTGCGAGATGAAGTGCGCCATCAATGCCTCCGTAGATGTAATTTGGTGAGACGAGCCCGGTAAGGAAGACGACACCGGAACCCCAGCCGGACTCTTTGATGAAAGTAGTCCATACAAAAGAGCTAGATTGTTTTCTTTCGGATGTTGCCAGGCAAGTGATAAAGATGACGAAGAAAGAGGATAGCGAAATTATGACTGTCAAAAATCGGAGATTGTTAAAAAGTGTCGCGGTTGCAACTTACATCCAACATCGTGAATCCACTTGGCACGAGCTAATAAAAAGATATTGTAAATCAAGACCAGGAAGTTGACACCTTGGTATATCAGGAACAAGTGCCATGTTTTTATTGCAAGTTCCGGATGGAATGCTGATATTAAACCTCCAATGAGCTGCGCTGGTATAACTGCAACACTGGCCGCGATAGCAATCCAACTGAAAATACTGAGTATGGACGGCTTCAACCTACCATCGCACGAGTGATCCTCTTCGGAGCCAAGATGGACGTGAAGAGGGGGGAGTCAGTATTTGTTTATCAATGCATGTCTTGGGAACCGGCACAGAACAATGCTGGGTGTTAGGAATGATTCAAGAGTTATTCAAGCGAATGGGGAAGTGGGAGAAAGGTACCCCATTACCTACATGATACTGACCACCAGCAGTCGGGTATACACTAGCAAGCGCGGCCAGCGTCGCAGCTACGCAGCTATCGCAAAGAAATATAAAAACCAGACCGTATATCAAGGTGACAGTTCTCCCTTGGGCAATAGCAATGGTCTGAAGAAATCCCGAGTCAGTGTTGTCATTTCCGAAAAGCATAGCCGAGCGAAACTGAGTCTCAGCTCCAGAAGAAGAAACTGCCGAAATCACTCGGGGGAAGCTACTCGGAGAAAACAAAACGCTCGGAGAAGAAGTCGCGAGAACACTCACCAATGTTCCCGCAATTGCTGCCTAACTGTTGCAGACGTTCCATCCGCTGCATAAATAATTGAAACTCATAAGGGTACGCTCTGTGACTTGTTCGAGACCGATTCCCTCAAGAACAATAGCTTCTTTAATGCCAATTTCCACTGTCGTCCATCCTGTGTTTGGTCGTTCGTTGTACTCGTTTTGATTCGGTTGAATTGCCAACTAAATAAAGTTAGCCAAGGTTGCATAGGCAATGATGGTATTGTTTCATAACTCGCCTTTCTTTCCCAAGTGTTCGTTATCCACATTGCTCGATACTTAAGGTGAAGAATGGTGTGAATGGTAGTGAAATTGGTTTGACTAAAATTGAAGACATTCTTGCGAGATACCCAAAGAATAGAAGATAAGTATTCGTGAAGATAAGATTGATAAGGCTCCTAGATACTGATTGTTGGTCAAGTAGTTTGGTCTGGGTTGTTTGCTCTTTTGAGATAATTTTCGCTTCCCCAAAGAGTAAATAATCCCGTTCGCCCCCGGATTTCAAGGTGGGGTGATCTTCTGACTAAACCACTCGTGGTAGTTGGATTTCAATTGGAAACGCACAAAGCTCCTACTCGGGATTAAATCGGAGGACATCCGACCAGGTGCCATCGGACCGGGTAAATGATAAGCTCCTGTCGAGGATGTCAAGAGGGCCACAACTCCACCGTGTCGAGAAAAATTCGTATTCATGCGCTGCACGCGACGTATTTCTAGATGTACCTGCTATGGGATCCGCCGCGCGGAAGATCAAGAGCCGTACAGGATGCACCAATTGCAAGAAAAGACGCGTTTGTCCACTCTTCCACCATCGTCAGAAGATAAAGCACTAACATCTGCCTCAAGGTCAAATGCGATGAGATATCACCTAGCTGCCAGCAATGTGTCAGGCAACGCTTGAATTGTCCTGGCTATGCGAAAGCCATCAAGCTCAAATGGAGACCAGACGTCGCCGCGAAATTTAAATCTCGAGAGACAAACACGAACACCAATCCTAGTCTGCGAAATGGAAGAGATGGTGGAGGGCCTAACGAGCAGATAGAGGAACAAATCCCAGCAACGGCGAGTGCTAGTGCTGGTACTGACGGCGATGAAGGAATCTACATGTTTTTTGGGTCTGTTGGTGAGGGGGAAGCGATTTCAAGTGATGTCTCATCAAGCCTTTCGAGGGCTTCGTCAACTCCATCAACCCCTTTGCAATTTCCCCAGAAACTTCCTTCTACGGAATCAATCCTAACTCTCCAACACCAACCAACAAACCTCATATCTTACTACCTCACGTATGTATCGAAGGTGTGCTCTATATTCGACTCGGATCTCAATCCCTTCAAAAGGACGCTCATGTCCATCCTTGCGGATTCCGAACCACTCTACCATTTGACTCTTGGCATGTCTGCTTGCCATATCACTCACAACCATAAGGACCCTGCTCTTCGAGTTATGGCACTTTCCTTACGCAACGATGGCATCAACTCTACTCGAACCACCATCTGCAATTCCAAACGGACTCAGGTGGCCGATGGCCTCATTTTGAGTGTTCTTTTATTGGGTATGACTACGGCCTGGTATAGCATGCACGACATTGGTTCTGCTCACATCCATGGCGCAAGAATCTTGTTCAAGCAATGGCTTCAAGGTCCAGCCGAAAGCCCTCATACAGCTTTCATCTTAAGTTCATTAGTCTACTGGCAAACCATGTTTGCTTTTGTGGGCGATGATCCTGTGGGAAATATGCTTTATCATATTTCACTGGACAAACCAATCAAGGCTTACAATACCTCAGCGTTTAGGTATGATTCGGAAAGCAAAATTAGGATCATGCCCTTATCTGGGGTGTCATTAGGTCTTTTTAACGCCATGGGAAAAGTAGCTGCCTTTTCTCGCGCTACTCACATGGGAATTACCATTCCCGACCCTTTGGCTCATGCCGAAAAGATGGAAAGCTATCTTCTTCAATGGAGAGCGCCTCCATTGGCCGATATTCAACAAATGCACGATGCACAAACAACATCAGTCCATATAATTCAATTGGCCAATGCTATCCGACTTTCAGCAATCCTGCAACTGTACTCCACTATCCCGGGACTGCTCCAAAGACGTATGCCCAAGAATTCCGAATTTTGGACTGGTGATGTTTATATCAATTATTACGATGATATTAACAAGAATCATCCCAATATTTTTACAGATGCTAAGGACTCTGGTAAAGAAGACATGCAGGACTGCCAGAAAATATTCCTGCGTGGTCTTGCTATCCATATCCTTGAAATCATCCATGGAATTCCCTCAAGCTCTGGCACAGCAACTGTTCAGCATCTCCCACTTGCAATTGCGGCAGCTTGGATAGCACATTTCTCGCCTCTCCCAAACCCCACAAACACTTCATCTCATGACATGGATGACACCACGATTAAATACTGGAGGGGTTTCATTCGCATGCGGTTGAAATCTTGCAGTAGTTATTGTGGCAATATAATACCAGCAAAACGGATCCAGTTTCTCATGGATGAGCTTTGGAGAAGGAACGGATCGTCTGGTGTACAGTACGATTGGATCAAACTGATGACGAAGGATGAATATCGAACAATATTCGCCTGAGAAATCTCACTTTCGAGGAGGCAAATGGATGATGCAGCGTTATGATGAATATTACAACCGATTTTTGTCTTTACGATAGTTAGTGAGCTTGTCAAGGCGACGATGTCTCTAGACTCATTATGCGAGAACTCTCGAAGAATAACCGGATAAGGATTGTCATTGTGTGGGATCCTTGGGAGAACCATGGCATTTGAGTTCTCGTTGTATGAGTCAAGTTCAGAGAACGATGTGTTTTTCAATATCTACCCACGCAAATATCCTCTACACAACCTAGTATTCCATATACTTCAACCTGCAATCGTCTCCCATTGGTTCCGCATCATAACGTCGAGCCACACATCCTCACCCACCCCTGCATCCAAAACATTCCATGTTTCTTTTATTACCATCTGGATCCTCTCAACTGGGTTTTTTGGCAAGATGACTTGCAACTCTTGCAATCTCGACATTACAAACCGTCTCGCCCACGCAATATCAATCTGATTCTCATCGAGATTGGTTGATATGTTACGCGGATATGTTCCAGGTCCTTCTGCATATTCGAGCTTTGCAGTGGGAAATTGCAGTTCACCGGCAGTAGCAAGGATTAATATGGGCTGGCAAAATCTAGTTCCAGAGGATAGAGGAAGTTTTTCAAGGACTTTCAAAATCTGAATAGCAAAGTCTGCCATCCAACTTCTCTCTGCGCCTTTCCGGGTGAGGCTTCCGGGTACATCCGGAAGAGACGATGGTTCATGGATCGGGGCCTTCGTTATCATATTAGAGGGAAATCGCTCCCGAAGAAGATCGGGTCAGTTTTGGTAGATCAGGAGCAGTGACGCACGACGATAGCACTCGCTCATTTGAATAAAATGTTCGAGTGGTGTTTTAGTGTCGCCAGGATCAACAAGTTGGTCTGCGGATGGCAGTAAGAATTCCAACAGTTCCTCTTCAAGCTCTCGGCTCTCCTCGTGCGCCTGGGTCCACTCTATTATCAATTTTGCATGAGAGCTAAATTCCGGAATGCCCGTTGAGGCCGAATATTGGGAGAGGTACAGGTGTATCTTTCTTGTCTGTCGAGCCAGTCTTCCCGCTCGTGCAAAGAGAAAGATGACCTTCGGTGTGACTCTTGTCTATGGATGAGGAAATGGAAAGACGTGGTGCACCCTTGGCAGTCCAAAGCTCCTCTAATGGCCTATTTTCCATGGCCGTCAATTCCAAGTCTTCATCTGTCATGACCGCAGAAAGCATTTCCCAGTACAGAATGCATTGTTGGTAGAATTGGTTCTGCCGCTGCGTCCTTGTGTCGACCACCGAATTCGATTGCTGGGATAGTAGCTTTCGAACAACTTATTGGCAGCTTGCAAGTGCCGTTGGCCCAAATCTTCACCTCTGTGCCACGAGGTAGTGAGTCCAAGCATAAGCATTGTGAGAAGTGCCTTATCATCTGCTTGTACATCCCCAATTTCCGAAGCTGTGGATGATTGGTGTAAGGAATAACTTGTATAAGCATCGGATTATAGTTGCAACCCAACGATTCGGGGAATGTCATTTGCAAGGTATGCTGCGGCCATACTTTGGATGGTGTAGTAAATTGGTTCCCAACCATTCCATAGAGCCTCTACTGCAGATCGGAATGGGTTCGATGGGCCGTCGAATGCGGAAAAGATATTGCATACAGAGTCGAAGTAATGGTCCACCAGGATGGTAGGCAAATGAATTAGACGCTTGGGTACCGAAGGGATGTTTCGTCGAAGAACAATAAGGTTGTCCCATGGCGCATCCTGGGGTTTCGAAGTGTCGTCAAGACCAGTGCCAACGCCAGTTTGAAATGGAGACGAGTGTTCGTTGAGCAGAGGAGCTTTCAAAGCTGTATGTTGGCTCTTCGGGCTCGTGTGATGTTGGTGCGGTTCTTTTCCTTTCTTACTCGACTTTCCACTTTCAGCGGACCACTGCAAACGATAGGAGGGTAGCCGGGGCATTCAAGATTTCTTTTCTTGCATTGCAAACAAGTTGGCTTGGTCTCATCGCATTTCAGGCGCTTCTGCTTGCAACGTTCACACCTACTGCGTGACTTGGGATTTCGACGGGCATTTGGTTCAGCTGATGATGAGCTGGTGATTATCTCCACCAAAAAAATGAAGAAACTGAAAATATCAGTAGCCCAGCGAAACCTATGGGGTGCATAACAAATATTTCATGACTCTCCATCACTCGGATTACCAAGAGCTGTAGTAGCCTACCCGCCCCTAGTCTTATGGTGTATCTACTACTTTACACTCCTCGGTAATCCGCTAAGCATTACAGGTCTAAACATGGAGGTCCCGCTCCATGCCCGATTTATTTGCGGGTCTATCCGCCACGACGGATTTCATGGCAAGTCCCGATATCAGGCCGTGTCACCTTGTTGATACTTTCAATATATTCTTCTTCCCTTGATTCAAATGTTTCTTTCCTTATATATTGAGCTTCTTTATAATTTTATATCCGGATTTCTCACAGGTCCTTGAAGCTGCACTTGGGTTGGTTTTGGTATCCGGCAAACCCATGGCCTAGACTTGATCTGTTTCCACCGCAACGCTTATCCGCTTTAGGGGAAAGTGCGACGGATAAGTTTCAGCTTTTTTGGTTACTGGACAAATCCCGAAGGAGATACAAGAAAGTTGTTTGCTGTACGGAAAGCAAGATCCTGGCTCGACTGCGCTAGTACGCATTTGGGATCAAAAGTGCGAGCACCAATGAGAAAGTGCCGGGTGAGGGGCAGATCCTGGGCTAAGCAACGATAACGAGGACAACGACGAGCAGTTTTGTATCAAGAGTCAGTGGTTTCGAGATTCGCTGCAACTACTATGTAATTACTCATTGTTTTTAGGGTGAGATTTTGGTGTATGGAGGATTGGGATACTTTGTCCTGTTTCTCATGTCTCCCCACTTTTATGACATATAAACATAGGTAGGTCGCTGTTCTGGCTATTGTTTTGATAACTCTCTTCCTATCAATCTTGCTTTTCTATCATTCCTCAATAGCTCAATTATTCTTCAAAACTTCGAATTCCGAAGACAACCTCCAAAGAAGTCACACCCATAATTCCAAGATGCAACTCAAAATGAAAGACGAACCCCGCAAAGACCATCCTCCCCCTCCCCCTCTGGACCCAGCCTACAAACCGACCGTCAAAATCGCAGAACTCCCTATCACAGCGTCCGTCAGCGAAATGACAGAAATACTTGATCGAGACGGTGGTCTCATCCTCAACAATCTCCTCACACCCGAACAGCTTGCTCAAGTCGAAAAGGACACCTCACCTTGGACCGGCGATAAAGCAATAGTCCACAACGGCTTTGCCATCATCCCCAAGGAAACCCTCCTGGTCGGCGGTCTCGTTGGGAAATCCCCCACCATCGCCACCCTCTGTGAACACCCTCACCTAGTCGAACTCCGCAAACACATCCTTACAGATCACGGCCACGGTCCGCAGGAAGAAATCCAATATCCATGGCACGTTGAGCCTTTGCTTAGTTTGAGTCTGAGCTTTCGGGTGGGCTATGGGGCACCGAGACAGAGGTTGCATCGGGATGATATTATTCATCTTGTAGATCATAACTTGGAGTACAAGTTGGAGAAGGTAAGTCAGTTTGCGTGTTTGGTTGCCGGGGTGGAGACGACGAGAGAGAATGGAGCGACGATGTTTGTTCCGGGAAGTCATAAGTGGGATGCGAAGAGATTGCCTAGGACTGATGAGGTTACTTTTGCTGGTAATTATTCTTCTCTCCCCTTTCCGCGATCATATTTCTAACTGAGGAGCAGAAATGAAACCCGGTTCAGCACTCATCTTCCTTGCCGGTGCTTATCACGGCGCTGGTCACAACAGTGTCAAAGATGCTACACGCGTGGTTCATGGACTTTTCTTTTGTAGAGGTACCTACCGTACGGAGGAAAACCAGTTCTTGGCTATCCCAAGGAGTAAGGTCTTGGGGATGAGTCCGATGATGCATTCGCTTTTGGGGTACAAACTTCCGGATGCAGCGTTGGGGTTGGTGGAGAATCAAGATGTGATGGGGGATTTGGAGGGCGTTTTGGAGAGGGCTTGTAAGTAGTTAAGGAAGGGTGGAGGGGTAGGATATCTGAGCTCTTCATTTACTATGCTTCGGCTATTTTATTGCCCTAGCCCTCATCAGTTTAGTAATTCCAAAATATACACATCAGCTTCTCTGGTGCTCTACTTTCCGCGTCAACTCACCGACTCACTCCTCAGCTTCAAATCCCCCTTGTTTTAAAAGGGATTGAGGAAACGGTATTCAATTTCAATGAACCGGTGCCGGACAACCTTGAGCTCGGCATCGAGGAGGTTTTCGAAGACTGTGAACAGATGGATGGATTTGGGAGAGAGTAGAGAAAGGCGGGGCTCTGAGGAGCTGGCACAACATCCTGTTTTGACTTTCAATGTCACAGAATGGTGGAATTTTCTTGAAAAACTTAGGAACCTCAAATGCTAGTCTGCTTTGAATTTACAGAATTCGACAGTAATCGATTCAACAGCAACAGAAGTCGAAAACCCACAGCATAGGAGCGACAAAATTATTAGCTCCTTCACATCCTTGACTTTCGGAGCAGCCTTTTTCTTTTCATGCTGAATGGTGTGCTAGCATTCGAGAGAGAGCATTCGATTGAACAGTCTAGGACAGTTTTTGCTCTCTAAGCCACGAAATTAATCGGATGAGCTCGCTTACTTATACTTAACCCTGAGTCACAAGCCTCAGTTTCGTCAAATTCTCGTTTACGATGTTAGCCCGTGGTATCATCGATCTTTCAACACTGAAATCCACTCACCTGGCGTTCATTATGATTTCTTTGTGAATCTCCCTTCATGTCTAGCCTCTTCTTTCCACTTAACAATCCAGAATATCATTGCCCAATTCAAAATCTCAACCCTCTCCTCGTGTCTCTTCTATTTTCCCCTTTATCTAAAACCAAAAAGGTTATAAAAGAGTATCAGACACGTAGAAGTAGCAACCACAAAATTACGCGTCATCATGGAGACTGCGCTGCGCTCTAAAGAATGAAAAGAGAAAGTCAAAACCAAAAAACCTAAACAGCAAGTTCCTAATTCTTCATACACAGAAGAAGACGATTTCAGATACTAAAGAGTCTTAGGCATGCACTTTCTCCTTTGGGTGGTAGCTCCAGGATTCAATAGTGATTGCCTTTTCGACAGCAGGAAAAGGAGTTGAGTACTCAAACATAACAAAGATTCACAAATCCAAGCCCTCACTGAGACTTCGTCAACCACTCTAGTTTTAAATCGGACTTTCATGGCTGTTCTTCTATCACCCTCCGGCACTAACTTTCCACCCGCAGCTTGAAAAACAATCCATTCATTTGTTTTCTTCAGCTCCCTCTGGGTTCAACCTAGAGTGATATAAATAGATGCCCATCCATCTTTCTTCTCTTCTTCCAGAAGTTTAGAGTGTTTTCACATATTCAACAGCTTCACCGTCCGACGGGTATTCTCGTTCTCCTTTTTTGATTCAAGCGAAAAGAGCATCAAACTCCTGGAAAGCAGATGCTAAGAACCTTTAGCTGAGACAGAGAGCAAGCCAGAAGTTTTGAAAATAAACCCTAGATCCTTTTTCTCACACGCTTGGATCTAGTTCACTTGAAAGAAGAGCACTTCTTGTCTTTTCTCATTCACGAGAACTAAGGATGTCGCTCTATATAGGGGTATCAAGTTCTGTCATCTACTCCAGAAAACTGAGTGCGGAAAACCGAGATATGCTGTTTGCCTTGAAGTATGGAAGACTCCACGTTCAATGAGTCAACTCATTATGTGCTGTTCTTATATTGAAAGATCGCTTTAGGCCATATATATTCTTCCTAGTAACAATTGAGAACTTCAAGTTACTTCTTCACTTAACTTTCATCTCCAATATTCGACAACAACCTATCTTTCGACACTAACACTTCTACATGAGGGAACACTCAAACTTAGCCAAAATACCCCAAAACCATCTCTTACTCTCTCTCTCTCTTCAACCAAACCCGCCGAATCCTTTAATATGTGGTAAAAAGGGGAAATTGTGGAGTTTGCCATTGTATTCGATATTATCTTCATGCGTGGAAGGATTGTCCCCGTGCAGAAAACAATTCCCACCTTTTGACACGAAACTCTCTCAAGCCATGGGTTGAAAAATCTGGCTTTTCCCAAAACCATTCTTTTCTCTTGCCATCCCCCTTATATCAAACGTGAGTTGCTCAAGGGTATTTCGAATCATCCGAAAGTATGAAGATTTGAGCATTGCTCTCCGTCACCTACTTTTCCTTAAATTATGCCACGAAATTGTTGCTCGTGAAGGTTCAGAAGAAGAACAAGTTCGATTTTTTGAGTCTCCTGACCTTCTGGTTTAATTATTGTGGTCATCGAAGAATAGAGAGTACTGAGACATCCATGTAAACTTAAGAAAGGGAACTGAAGAGTCAACACTCTACAATGAGAATCACGCGAACAAGCTTCAATCCTAGCTATGGACTTCTTTCCTACATTGCACAAGACAAACCTCTACCTCATCGAAAACTCCACTATATGTACATTCAAACAAACTATCCTTCACTTAGTACCTCATCGGGCAACCCGGAACCCGCAACGCATTCTTCTGCCGAAGCCTTGCGAGACTTCAGCCATAGCATGCTTCCCTTCCGACCTGAATTGGGTATATTCATAGTTTAGCTTCAAGAAAAACACATAATGACCTGCACCTATATTCCTGAAGAGAATAGACGAGATTCGACAGCAATACATCTTTCGACAGCAACACCTTGACAACTTCCGGGAAATGTACACGCGACCTAAACACTCATTTTCTAATTCCCTCCCCAGCCCCAGAGTGATTTTCCATTCACTCACCCCTCCCTACCTTATACTTCCAAGACGACCTCGCTACACTTCCAAGCATTGTTCGTGGGGAATCTCCTTTGATTCTTTGCTTGGGGTGTTTGCCTTCTTGCCTTGCTTATTTATCTCCACTTGAGCGAGATACGCCTGTTCAATAACATCATCTATTCATGTCCACAACTACTAGATGTTCGAGTTTCTTTTGAAGGACATTGTATCTTACATCTCACATCCTGCGTGTCGCCGTGACCCTTCTCAAGTCTCCCACACCCCCACCCATACCCAATCCCCGCTTCCTCTTCTACTCCAAGGCCCCATCTTCGACTCCTCCCCTGCCTAGAAAACAAAAAAACTACGCACACTCAGTCCCCAAATCAGCTGAAGGGAAATCCCGAGGTCAAGCGAAAGATTCTGCTCGTCACTCTACTAGCTGAGCCTCACAACCCCGTATCTCCTTCCAACCCCAACCAACAACTCCAATGACAACGCAAAAGAAACCACCCCAACAAGAAAAATCAAACGCCTTGATTGCCCGAGGCAATTCAGTCGATGCGACAGCAACTTTCTTTTCGACAACAAGACCTCTCTCCCAGTCTCTCAGATACAGTGACACGGAGCCCCCAACAGAACCTGATCAACTTGTTGCAACAAGCAGCGGCGACGAGAAATAACGTGAGATGAGGACTTTGAAGCTCTACAAGAGAGAACACAGTACCCAGCATCTTGCAAAGCATCAAAGAGGAATTGCGTGTTTCCCCGGTTTCCTGCCTTTATGATTTTCTCGCAGCTCTGGGAGTTTTGTAGACAGCCCCATCGTGCTCGAGAGGACCCCGCGAGGAGGGTTTACAAGAGACAGGTGGGTAGATACTCCTCGGTACCAACCTACAACTCAAGATTGGCACCGAAAAGTCTCTTCTCGTAAAAGGAAAAGTGGAATTCATGAATTCTTGAAGCGAGGATTAAGAAGTTTAGGGTAGGGACAAGGATTCAACAAAGCTTGTGCGAAAGGAAGAGGGAAAAAATAGAAGAAAAAGATACACATTTTATACTCTCTCTACTTATATCTAACCCTCCCACTTTATCGAATAACACAAACCCCCGTCTGCATCTACACCAGCTCCCTCACAACTCATCCTTCCCCTCCTTCTTCCCCGCACTCTGCGGCTTCTCACAAACAGCAGGAGTCCCAACATCCATCCGATAAAGACACTTCTCCCTCTCAACAACCTTCCAAATCTCATCCTTCTCCGCACAAGCCAACACCACCAATGTCTCCCTCGCCGGTCCATTCCAGCAAGTCTGTCCCCCCTCATACCTCATAACAATCCTCTCCCCCTGTCCAACGCCCTTCCCATCAGCGCCCACCTCCTCATCAAAAACCTCCTTGTCGAAACGCACGAAATTCCCCATACCAGTATTCCCACCCCCTTTCTTACTCTTCTGCTTAGTACTTCCCAACCAACAAAGCTCATACTCATATTCCCCAGAATCTTTGGAAATGCAGGAGTCCTTGAGGGCACGGAAGATATCTTGTTCGCCATAGTCGAAACCGAGATCTCGTTGGAGTTCACCCAGAGATGTTTGTTTAGAGTTCAAGTCATCAGAGACAGATTGGTAGGCTTCGCGCGCGGTGGAGACGGCTTTGGATTCGTGGCCGGAGTTGGCGTTATCGGCTAGGATGCCGTTTTCGACGAGCATGATGCGGAAGTCGATGAGTTTTTGGTGGACCCAGGCGCGGACTGGGGTGGGGAGGTATTCTTCGAAGGCGTAGACTATTGACAAGATGTTAGTAAAGAGCTCTTGTTTGGGGTAAGTGGTAATTGGGTTTGAGAGGGAAAACATACTAGCATCAACATCACTCTCCTCTCCCTCAGTCTCCCATTCCTCCCAATTGATTCCATCCGTCTCCGAATCAGGTTTAACCACATCCTCCAAATCTCTATCCGCAGCCGAATCATCAGAAGTAGACATGCGATTAGCAGCATAATCCTCCCAACTCTGCACAGCTCTCTTGACACCCTCGTCATTGAAATTGGGATTTCTCTCCTCCTTGAACTTTGCCAAAATCCCCTCCAACTCCTTAACTTTCTCCTGCAACCCATTCCTCTTCGCAACAACCCCCACAAGCGTACTCCTCAACTCCTCAACCCTAGCCTTCGCCAGTCCCGCCAGAATAGTAACCTTACTCCCCTTCCCCTCCCCACCACTAACAATCTTGCCTCGTTCCCTGCGTTCAATATCCTCATAAATCTTCTTTAACTCCTTCTCTCTAACCTCCAAACTCTGAATCTCCTTCTCCGTATCAGAAATAGACTTAACAACAGCATCTTTCTTCGCCCTCGCCTCCGCAATCAGGGATTGTTTCTTTTTGAGAGCCTCCCTAAACCGCTTCCCCCTCTCCTCATCAAGCCGCCTCCACTCCTTCCCAATCTCCGCACACCGATCTTTACACTTCACCCCTCCCACGCCCTTCCACTCATCACTCCCATCACAACAAGTTTCGTAATCGCAGACGCCGTCGTTGACGTACATATGCGGTACATAGCCCGGAATATGGCCCTTATTCTTGCAATAATACCCGGGCAACGCAAGAGTTGTGTTTGCAGAAGCTATCGCACCAGGCTGAGGGGGTGAGAGAGCAGAAAGGTAAGTGCAAGCCGCAGTCCCAGGTTCGTCCGAGCCATCGGGGCAATCGCAGTATTCGTCGTTGATCTGCGAGGGGAGGAGGGAGATGGAAGGGTTGGAGATGCAGGTGAAAGCCGTGGGGGATTTGTAGTATTTCGAGACTATGTCCACTCATTAGTAACTGCCATACCATTTCCGTATGCCATGAGGGGGTGGTGGGTTGGGAACATCGTCAATTGCCAATTGCCCAACCCCGTTTGCTTGCTGCCAGATAGCTATCGCCAGGAAAGGAAGCACATACACTCAGGACCAACACCCCTCGGTCTCGCCGACTCCGCGGCAAGAATGGAGGTAGAGAGGGTGCTAAGGAGCACCAGTGCTTCGACCCGTCTCATGATTGTCGTTTGGTTTGTTTGGAATGTTGGTGGGTTGTCAACGGGACTATAAGCTCGCTGGGAGAGGTAGAAGCTCTCTGCTGAAGATGCCAGGTTACGCGAAGCTACGCCACAATGTGAAACCCGGGGTAACCCAGACCCCCTTTTTTTCTCTAGTCTCAGTCTTACACTGTGTATTTATGTACTCAATATTTCAACAACTTTATCAATTCGTTGATGATGGTATGGAGTTACACATACAACAAATAGTTATCTGACTGGTGCAAAGTTGGTGTAATTCATGTCACACAGCAGCTCGAATTTTCAAGGTAACCAACCTTATCGTCACAGTTTAAAGTCACAAAAAATCAAAATAAACCTCAATTGAATCATCATTTACACATTTGAGATTATCTCAACCCAGGTAGGTCTCGAGCCATAAGCTACAAGACCAACAGGCAATAAATATATACTACAGAATACCTCCCAAAAGGCAACTTATCACTCAATCCTCCTCATCCATCCAGTAATACAGCACAGAGCCGGCTGAGCCAAATTAAAGGTTCACTCCCCCTCCCCTTTTCCCGGCACTTGTTCTCCTTCCACTTCCCCCAAAAAGATTTCTTACAAAGGTTGATACGCTCAATAAACACTCTTGTAAAAACGCCATTGAATTTCCATTCCAGTCTTTTTTAGGGGTCTGCCAACCAATCGGGCAAAAATGTACAAAAGTAAAAAAGGAAAAGGTCATGTAAAACATTATTTGATATTTGACGAGAAACAAAGAAAACGAAGGAAATGACGTGGGTATATTATTTCAGGTCCTGTGAAAGAAAAAGGAGATGTCCCTTAAAACATGCCACCCTCAGCAGGCGGTGCGGGACGTGGAGGGCTGTTGTTTCTCGACCCAGCAGCATAGTTGCCAGGCATTGCTGGAGTTGGGATAGACGATGCGGCTTGTCGCGCTTTAGCATTGAGATTCCCACCTTCACTGGAGATCTTTCGTAGCTTTTGTCGTGGCTTGTTAGGCTTGTGGTCTCCATCGTCGGAAAAGGTACTCATTTCTTCAGTAGACTGGGTAGCAGCGGGCAGAGAATGAACATCCTCAAAATCATCCCTCTTCTTAAGTCCAAACATTCCACGAGTTTGGCGTCGCATAGGATTGACAGGTGGAATTGGGGGTGCAGACATTTCCATCCCATTTTGAAGAGAAGCTTCGGGAGGAAGGTTGATTGTGGTGACTCGAGAGGTAGAAGAGAGAAAGGTGGGTTCAGAGATTTCATGCTTGTTGATGGAACGCTTGCGAGCACTAGGATTTTGTTTCTGCTGTTGGAAAGCTGGGGCGGTAGGGGTGTTGACAGCAGAAGTTCCAGGGGAAGGCTGGACCGGAGTTGGGTTGATTGAGAATGGAGCAGTGGGCGATGGTCGTGGAGACAGAGGGAGGCCCGGAACAAAGGCATCATTCTTCGTTGGCATTGGCTGAAGCTTCTGGGGCTCAAAATAACTCCCAGGACCAAGACCAACTCTGCTGTTGCTTCGAGATCTACCAGCAGGGGGCATCATTGGTGAAGGCATCATTGGCGAAGGGATTGGTGATTGCCCGAGCATGATTCCTGGTGTGCCAGGAGACTTTGGAGCATGATGGGCGTGTGGAACTTCGAGTTCAGTGTACATTCCTTGGCTTGAACTTGCTGCTCCTTCCGCCATGGCTTTTGCAAGATCATCCTTGTATCTTCCATTTCTGCTCTTGGACCGTGATCCGGAAACATCGGAGCTTGATCGGTCCCTAGATGGACGAGGTGGTGAGGATCCAGACCGATTTGTACCAACGCTACTTTGGCTTTCCTGGGCAATGTTGCGCTGGCGCTGTTGCCTTGGAGGGGCACCATGCATATTCTCTCGGCTTGGAGCCTGACGAGCAGTTTTGATATTGGGTGGAACTCTCTGGTTGTAGGGCTCTCGCTGTGGGGAGTGATTCTCAGGAACAGCATTTGGCCATTCTGGATGATGCCCATCTCTCTCATTTCTTTGATTGTGTCTCATTGCTACTTGTCGTTCTCGGTCTCGTTGTGCGTCCCTACGAGCTTGTCGGAAGGCCTTGGTTTGTGGAGGTATGAATTGTTCTTTTGGACCATTTCCCATTTGATCATCATCATTCATTGATGGCCTATCCGCCATTATATCTTCCTCGTTTCGCCGGCGTACGTCTGAGTCGAAGTTTGTCCTGTGTGGGGAAGGAGAACTGTTCATCGTTGCACTTCCAATGCCCAGCATTTTCATAGCCTTGGTTGGCGGTGGCTCCTTTGTTCTGACCACAAGAGAGCCCCTACTCGTCTTGGCTCTTAACAGACCCAATGGATTGGTCTTGGTAGGAAGTGGTTCCCGAGTGAAGTCTGGCGCAGGGCTTGATGATCTACTCTCAGTTTCGACGAAACTCTTCAAGTTCTCCTGCACACGTCTGCGTCGTTCTGCGAGGTCATTTTTGAAGTCTTGACGTTCCTTTTGAGTCTCGGTGCTACCATCTCGAGTATGGTGGGATTCTAATTCCCTCTCCCACGAAGCTTTCCGGCTCTCTTCCTTTGCAATAGTGTTTGGTGAGCGTGCTGCCAGTGGGGGGATGGCCTTGGATTCCCTAGCCTCAGGCTTCTTGGTTTCAGTGTACTGATTGCCCCCATAGAATCCTTGATCCCAGCTGTCATCGTTATCCCATGGGTTACTGGAACTGTTGTAAGCATTTTGTGGCATAGCGTCCATTGGATCGATAGGAAATCTAGAAGTTAGAGGGCCAGTTGAACCACCTTCGTATGCTGATGCACCTCCATATATCGATGATGAGTTGCTATCAACCCTCATATGTTGACGCACCATTCCACTCAGTCCAGTCATCGTAGCGGTAGGGCCCAAGGTTGGTGAGTCTGCGGGAACAGTTGACGTTGGCTTTTGCGACTCGGGAGAGAGAAGTCCTGGACTTGGTGGTACAGAGCGAGGGCTCTCGCCAAATCTCATTCGGTTTGCTGGGTGTTGAGACTCTGGTGGTCTTTCAAGATTGATGTTCTGATCCTGGAAATTCATTTTGGTAAGATCTGCGTTACTAGTCTTTGCTCTCAGTGGTGGGTCTATTGGCGAAGACATTACACTTTCATCTGGGGAGCTCAAAAATGTCCCTAGCGCAGCACGGGTCTCTGGGATTTTGGTATGTACCATTGGTAGTGGTCCTGGTGGGAGGAATTGCCGCTGCGCAGACGAATTAGATCTTGACCTCCCGGAAGTGCCAGAAGCAGCCGATGCAAAAGTGGCATTTGATTCTGTACGACTACGTGGTGGTTGGCGTGGAACAAAAGCACCAGGGGGTGAGTGTTTCCGAGGTGGTGGTGTTTCTCGACCCTGTTGCATCTGTACCTGCCGTTGGCTGTACTTCCCTTCGTCATATGCGTGAGACGGCTTAGAAAAAGCACCAAGAGCAGTGGCCTTTCCTCGATCGTTGGGTCGTACCGGTAGAACAACCATATCATCGTGTTCCGTCATCGGCGGACTTAATGGCGGCGAAGACATTCCATATGGTTTCGAATCCGGGTGATCAATAGATTTAACTGCAAAATCGAATGTACTAAACGCAGGGTTCGGTGGCGGGCTGGCCGTACGCATATTTGGCATGCTTCCCTTTCCTCCAAGAGCATGTCGGTCCCATCTATCGACTGGATTGGCAGATCCAGTAGGAGACATTGCGCTTATGGGAGAGTTCATTGGCGATGTCCTCGTGCCAATTGTGCGTTTGCTCAAAGTGTCAATCCTGCTCATCGCTGAGTGCTGTTGTTCGTGGAGATGCTGATCAAGGCCCGTCTCGTACAGTCGACGAGTTTTGGTCGTGGATCGTTCAAGGTTTCCACTGGAAATGGAGCCTCCAGGTGTAATTGGTGTTTGAGAACCACTCAAAGATGGCGTTCGTTGAGAGGTAAATGATGTAGCAGCAGTGGAAATTCGAGCATTGCTAGGCCCAGCGGATGATGTGGTTGAGGACGTCTCTCGATTGCGGTTGTACCCAGAGAGCGGAGGTGATGGTGGCCGTGATGCTTGAGCTTCTGCTTCCTCGCGCTGTTCCTTCTCCCGGTGTTTTCGCTCTACCTCCTTTTCTTCCTCTCGAAGCTTTTGGAATTGTGACTGGCTGACATCATGATCGTATACGGCTCGTCCTCCCATTCCACCACCTTCACCCAGACTCTTTGTCGACGCGGATGATTTGCCTGGAAGCTTGTATATCTTCTGCCGTCCTCCAAACAGATTATTTCCCTCGCCTGGTTTTGATCGGTTCATAATGCTCCCACTGTGTACCGAATCATCGTCTCCATAGCTGCTTCCACCATTCAACGTGTTGTAAGAATCTTTCCTCTCCATTGCAGCGAAGGGGGGCTTGATAGAACCGTGTATTGAGGAAACCTCTGCGATATCTGACAGGCCATATGGCGATTGGAAGCTAAAATCATTAAACTTGGATTGTTGCTTTGAGAACAAGACACTATCGTCGCTTGCTTTCCCAATCTTGGAATTCGGATCGTCCTGTTCTCGAAGCATGGAAAATCGAGCCGAGAGACCACTCATCAACAGACTCGTTCGGAAATCGTCGGAGGGAGGTAACGCGTTGGCAACATCGAGTGGCGCTGGGGT
The DNA here is from genome assembly GCA_001414485.1 of Calycina herbarum. NCBI lineage: Eukaryota > Fungi > Ascomycota > Leotiomycetes > Helotiales > Pezizellaceae > Calycina > Calycina herbarum. Next base: position 53,680 of record LLEY01000052.1, read on the forward strand.
TGGCTCTGGCTCCTGGCTCTTCTTGGTCCTCCCAAAGGTTCTCGCCTTCTTGATGGGTTGTATAGATGGAACTTCAGACTCGGTCGAGGCTCGCACCGGTCCTTCTGGCACCTCCTTGGCCTTCTTCTTGGTCCTGACCCAATTCATTGTGGTTGCTGTGACTCGGATCGCCCTCTGCAAGAATGAATTAGCAGCGAAAAAGGGTCGAGGAAGCTTTCGCTGTACGAACAATGGCAATTGCAATTGTCAGTGAGCACGCTCACCAGATCAAACCGAGTTCCTCCACTATGTTATGACCAGCGATTGAGATGAGGTGGAGTCGAATTAGGGGCAATTCTCGAATTAAGTGACAGCTGTGCGAGCAGAATGAGCGATTATCCAAAGGTGTAGCGACAGCTGTAGAGGTGCAAGCATCAGCCTTGAACGTGAATATTTGACTTTTACACGGCAAGAGATTGGGAGTATGGGGAATGACATTCCGCGGGGGATGGAAAGGGAATCCTGGCAGGAAAAGCGATAACACAGAGCGCACCTCCAATTGCCATGCGAGGCCTGCGAAACAGAGATAATTGAATTCCGGTACTTACGTCGTAAAAGAGAGGAATGTGGTTGGGTTGTGGTCGGTTTGGTTGCTTCAGAAGCAAAAGTGAATGTGTCGGGCTCGTTTCGTTATCCCTGAGTGATGGATGGTATACGTGAATAGCTATCCGATCCGATTTGCATGAATTATTCCGCCGAAATGGTTTTTCTTCTTTTTCGACCACAGTCTGCCTTTCCTCTGTACGGCACGAGGGGATCGTGTGATGGTGCTTGGGCGGCTCAGTGACCAGCTGGGCTGTGACAATTCGATACAGTGACAGTATTAGAAGCAGTGCTTTCGCTTCAGCGCCGAAAGAGAAGGATCGCAGGACGAATGGATTTAACGGGCGTGGGATGAAGGAGAGGCGGACGGATTGCTGCAGATGCTGAGTGACCTTGCGCGGAAATTCGTGCAACTATGCATTAATATTGGAAAGCCGGAAGCATATGCAGGATAGGGCAGGTAAAGAGCGTGGTGGTGGTGGTGTTGCCGACTAATTTATTGGAGAGGACGGGTCAACAAAAGGAAAACATTTGTATGGGTAAATGTTTCGAAGAGAGCCGGCGGTGGTGGAGGATTAAAAAGGAGGGTGTGGTGTTTGGATTTAGAGAAAGGAAGAGGAGGTGAGAAGGAGGTGAGAGCGAGAGAGAGAGAGAGAGGCAGAGCAGAGAAAGTCAAGGGGGACAGGGGTAGAGATTCAGGATGTTGAAGGAGCTTTTCCTCACCATAAAAAGCGATAAAAAGTGACAGGCGGATCGAGCGTTCACCTACCTCACAAGCCGCGCCGGCGTGGGAGTGTTGAGAGCGAGCGTGGCCGCTGGGGGGTCCAGGTCCAGGCGGCTGGTCTCAGTTGGTCAGGGGCAGGAGCGAACGACTGTAGACTACCGCTCCTGCCCCTGAATTTAGATCAAGTAGCGACAGTAGCGAGATGCACTGCAGGTGTTGCAGGTGTTGCAGGTGCTTGCAGAAATGCTACTTGTTAGCTTCCACCACTCCAACCATTCACAGCATAGTCAAATTTTAAGCATCATTCGATGACAGGCACTTGCAACGAGCTACTGCCTTTGGCTTTTCTTCCTCGCCACGATACTCCAGAGGCAGGAAGGGCTGACCTAGCAAGAATAGCCGACGGGCAGAGTGACAATGGCAATAGTAATAGCTGCTGGCTACTCTGGTAATGGAAGCTGGGGCGAGGCGCGGGAGAGAATGCAGGGAAGCCCTTCATCTATTTCCAAGGAGGGGCTATCAGGGGGGTGAGTGGAAGGGGTGGAAGGGGTGGAAGGGGTGGAAGGGGTGGAAAGGGTGGAAGGGGGTGCAGGTACGGAGCGTACAGCTACAATACCATTTACGTCTACACGCCGTGAGGGGGGGTGCAGCAGAGACGCCGATCTGCAGCAATGATAGCTCTCCTCTCATTGGTCAACATTGTTCGACATTTTCGGCTCTTGAGTCCTCACTACCGGTGGGTGTATGCAACCCCTATTCCGCACCAACAAGAGCATCTTGGAGTCGTTTCATCTGGTCCACCCAACGCAAAGCGGCAACATCTCCCTCCCTTTACAAGTACCCTCATCTCCTGCGTGTACAAGGTAGTGTATACACAGATATAGACTAGACGAATACGATATATCGTCTAGTCCGCCAGGCTCTACGTAACTGCGCATACACTTGCTCCATCACTTCGGAAATACTTTCAGCTTTCCTCCCGATACTTCCAGCCTTCCACCTTGCAGGGGCTGCCAGGTATGGTCACTGGTTAATTGTGATGGTGGTTGCTTGTTCCGCCACAACATGCAGACGGAAGTGGCTGTCAATCGTCTTCCATGCCCTGAGTGGTAACAGGTAGGTAACATTTTCGTGAGAGATTCGCGTTAAGGCGTTCTTGGAACCATCGGAAAAGAAAACGGATGTTGAAGTCGACTGTCGAATTGTTGATTGACTCCGGCAAACGGACAACTTCGTCTCGTCTAGACTCGCCGCTCGCGAGAGTACCCTCAGATTTATGTCTCGGACAACGGACCAGCCAATTCAACCAATTCCATTGTGGGACGAAGATATCAAGCCTAACAGTTATCATCTCACCCCAGTCTGTTCTGACTCGGATGATCATTTGATACATCAAACTTATACTTCTTGCCTTGGACGGCCCTTCCGAATCGTGAGTGGTTTCCTATTCCTTTCTTTTTTGTCTCTGATGTTCTCTGCGATGTTCTAGTGGTTACAATCTGGGCCGCACGTTCGACCCAGTGGTTGCGGGGAGAGCACATGGTCGAAGACCTTTGATGTTTCGGGTACTCCCAGAAAACAAATCATCCCACCAGCTAAGGTTAGCCACAATCCCCACGGACTCTCGACACCAGTGATTGAAGTTCAGCAGAGTAAAGGGGTACATTCATAGATCTCTCCTGTGTTGTCTTGATGATGGAGAACGCCGAGCGAGTCTCTATCGCGTGCAATCTTCTGGAAAAGACCCAGCAAGATGACGATCGAATCTTCCCTCCCTTGCGCTCATCCGAAGCCGCGGACCACCCACCACCCGTTAAATCTCAAAGTTGCAGCAAAGTACCCGCTTTCTTCCACCGCGGGATTTCGGGAAGCAATCGAAGTGAGCGGGCTGCCGGGTTTTTGTCGCACCATCACGGGCCACTAAACCCAGGAACCAAAAACTCAATCCAAGATCAACATCGACCTCGCAAGCTGACCTTTCGTCACGAATTCTGGGGAACAAAGTTAACACTTGCCTCAGAAACGAACCCTCTCCAGCTTACGCTTCATCCAGCCGTGGAAATGCCATCTACTCGGTCTCAAATGATAACCCTCACAATCGGAACGGTCACTTATTGCCCACATGGTCATCGTCTCAGGATCTGAATCAAAAGCCACCAACAGCCACTCACTCGAAATGTCTCTCCAAAGCAAGGGCTCGTCGAACGAAGAAAGTTAGCATTGTCTCACTGTTATCAAAAATCCAAAACCCCCTCATTAGGCTGTTGCCGCAATCCGGTAGCTTTGGTCAGCCTGTGTCCTGGCAAGCTCGTGGTCTACAGAACAGAACCAGGTCAGGTTCAAGCATGGATCCCCATCCAATGTCAAGAGGAAATTCCACACAAATTACCCATCGCCAAACTTGAAACATTTGTGGTGGAAATTCATAAGTTCTGGATTATTATATGTAAGTCCACTATTACCAGATGCTTTACCCGATGTGTCGAAAACTCCCTTCATCTTATTAATTTAGGGTTCCGGAGGCACTCGTTACGGAGAAGATGTTTTGACAACGTTGGGAATTGATAATGTACCCCGAACTCTTCTTAGCACGGAAGATGAACAATGGTGCATCGCTCCAAAATGCTCCGAAGCCGTAGCATAGCTGCTATCCACACCCGTTCCGTGCTGCTGTGCAACCTCCGCACAGTTCCAACCCTTACCTGCAAGAAGGCTATTCGCACAAGATACGTTCCCTATCCAGCAACTAAAAATCTAAGAAGAGGAACAAGTCGTTCGTCTACATTTAGTCATGAAACCACACTCCAAAAGCTCACCCTATCAATACCCCGTCATGCTTACCCCCCTTGTCATGCCATTTCCTTTCCGTCATGCTTACTGCGCGTCTATCAGCGCTTGCGCATCCTGCATTTTCTTCTTCTTTGCCGATCTCACTATTGCGAGAGTAGTAATTACGCCCTCAAACTCGCGTATGTGTTGTCATGGTGGTCGTGGGCCATTGTGGAGGTATCTTCCTTGGCCTGGAGCGGACGAGAGCGGGGCGGGGTACGGAGATATTGTTAGAGGGGAAATACCTAGGATGGGATATTTCCACGAGATGGGGATTCTTGTTTTTTTCTTCCTGGCGACTTCGGCTTGTTACAGAGGAAATTGTCTCTACACTTTGTTAAGATCTAGGCAATCGGAAATTAAAAGCATGGGATTTCATGGGAGGAGGCGGAGGAGTATTTCTCGCCCACTAGTATTTGAAGTTTCGAAGCGCTCTACCTTATTATCTCCGACTTACATTAATTTTTACTTGAGAGAAATGTTTGCGAGCCGTATAGATGTTTTCTCTCCCTCTCGATTTCCTGGTTTATATTCGTACATTCGTATCTGCATCGTTACTCCTATGTACATGCCAGGCAGGCCGTCAGCCCAAAATCCTACGTTCTTCCCTCCCGAAGATCGACCCCCTCTTTTGGCCCCCCGCGCCACGAGGTTGCTTGCTTCACTGGACCAATCTTTGGGGTTTCTCGGTTGGGGGGATGTGAGGCAGGGTTTGCACGCGTTGATTGATCGTGAGGGGACGCGACTTGTGATTTTTACGTGATGAGTTTGGGGTATTGGGGAGAGGGGGGTATTTCGTGATTGTCCGTAAGTGTTCTCGGAGAGGGTTATGTTAGTTTTCGATGATGTTTACAGCCTTACGGACTATAGACCATGTGGTTATCGTGCCAGGCTTTCTCAATCGAGCCGCATGCTTTATTGTACTCGTGTTACTACAAGGCGATGATGCAGCTTTTCGGGATGTTGTTCTTGGGGGTTGTACGGGTGTCTGCACATGCACTGGAATTCCGAATTGGAAGCTGAAAAGCTTCTAGGTCGGGAGTTTGCTGACAGCCAATGTCCACACTCATGGTCATTTTGGCTTGCGAGCTAAGTGCGATACTTCTTGTTTCCTTTTACTGTGGATTTCTTGTTGTAACTATGGGCTGGGTTTTGGGTCTTGATAATTTCGATTTCTATTCTTGGACTTGTGATGTTGAGATATTGATCATCAGGACATTTTGTTGTACAGAGTAGTGCTACATCGGATTTCTAGATGAAGTACCTTGCATTATCGTGGCTTTGTATCTCTAGTTCATCTTTTACTCTATCGAGCAAGTCACACCAGCATTCACGTTCTTCTCCACATTCCTTTCTACATGTTAAAAGGTTCTAGACTCCATCCATCTCGCCTATGTTTCATGTGGGTTCACCTCGAAGTTGTTTTGTTTGTCTCCCTTCTGCATTTTCTCTCCTATTAAGGAAGGTGGGGTGGGCTGTCAAAGATTGTTTTACGTTTTTTGTTTGCTTATGGTTTTGTACTACTACGAGATGAGAGACCGGTTTCCGGTGTCGAGTATGGCAATAGATGGCGAGATCAAATGGTGGAATGGTGTGGTGACGTTGGAGAAAGAGAAGATGAGATTGGGAGTGGTGTGGTAAACACATTTTTTTTGGAATATGAAGATTTAGTCTCATTCATTCACGTTATCACCTGGTCTGGGCGTTACATTCCTCACTAGTTCTATTGAAGAGGAAGGAGAACGCGAGATGGGACTGTATCAAGTATAACACCCAGGTTGTCGGTTCAGCCATGAATTTTACGCGGGGGCAAAGGGAAAACGAAACAGAGCATGGAAAACACGTTTTCTGCGAAAACATGAAGAGGAAAAGTGAGATGGAATTGTGTCGGATATAACAGCCGCGTTTCTCGACCTAGACTTTTGCTTTCCTTGGACTTTCCTTGTATCTCGTAAACTTCGTATAATTCATCGCGGGGGAAACAAAAGCCGAACACATGCGATCCTAGTCAGAAAGCGTGTGGTAACCACGTTGTTTGATGAAGGGGAAAGCGAAAGCGACTTGAAGCATGGCATCCACGTTGTCAGCCCAGAAATCTACATTCCTCCAACATGTTTACAGGATAGGAAAGAGAAGGCGAGATGAGTTTGTATCAAGTATAACATCCATGTTCTCGACCCAAAGTTTTGCATTCCTCCTTCTTTACATGGTAAACACGTTTTTTTTTAATTATACCCTCACCATCTCTCACTATCAATGAATTCGGTGCCGAGTACATGTATATTCGCACATTTTCTTATTCTTATGTCAGATTCGGCGCGTGGTATCTAATTCGGGTAATTTTCGATAGGTTCGTGGAGGCGCTTCTGGGTGGTACTGAAGGATCTACGTTCCTCGCTTCTCGCTTAGAACTTGGGGTGGGTGGTAATTCACGTGGAATGGATGTGGCTGTGGCTGTGTTGTGTAGGCTTGTTGGAGTGTGATGATGGATTTATTCCGTCTTGATTGGAGACGTATAGGGATGGCTTTAGTGCATGGATTGATTTGCTGATTATTGGTTGGTTTGGTAGGAGGGTGATGGGTAGAGGAATGGGTGTTTGCCGTCTTTTTTTTCCCGAAGATTTTTCATGTTGTACTTCGGCTGGAATTCTCGGAGAGTTCGGCGAATTGAAAGCTCTAAATCTATAAGTTGAGGAGAAGTCCCGAGTTTCCGATGATGCACGTATCACATACGGACGTCAAGGTGGTGTTTCGATTCGATGATCTGGGGTTGTGGGTGTGGAGATGGATGGGGAGTGGATGGAGGGGAGGGAGATCCTGGACTATTTGGGATGTGTATACGCAGTACGGGAATTTCTTTTTAATTCCGATATTGTGATTCGGGTTTGGTCTTGGTATTGTTGGCTTGTGTGTATATTTTCTTTACTTTACTTTTGAACGAGACGGAAAATTTTCTTAGGTTCGGGATATCTTCTTGCTCCCAAATATCGACCACGTTAATTTATGTTCTTCTTCATATGCTGTTCCAGACTCTTGTGTATCGCAAATTGTGCGACTGGTCTTTCTACGCTTCGCTGGGCCGTCCTTTTACAGCTGAGGATGACTGCTACGTACCACGGCATTCTACGACACCGAGTACTCTATAACACTCTCCAAAGCACGTAATATCATACTTATAAATTTTCCGAATTGCGGGGGTATGTTTCGTCATGTGCTGTGTCATTCGGTTCTCTTATGTCGTTGAAAGTTTCCAGTTTTGGCATATGTATGGGGTAGGAGATGGTCGGGTATTACAAAGGTTTGAGGAATGTTTAGATGATAAAGTTGTTGCATGTGTTTACGTATTGGAATTTTTGTAATATGGGATTATGAGAGTGACCGGGCTTTGCTGTGGAGGAGGGATATGGTAAGATTCTTGTTGTTTCATGTTAAGCTTGAGAGCGTGGTTGAGCAAGCTGACTGTGCTTTACCCGGTGTTTGTTTTGCTTGGGTTGGACTATAGTTTGGAGGAATAATTTATTGTAGTGGGTTTTGCATTGAAGATAGAGAAAGATGGAATTTACATAAATTTATATTCATAATTCAACCACTTGGTTCTTTCATGCTCTCAAGTGGCCTGGGTATGGTATTCTCTAGAATTCAGCTGCCACTAGTGCAACACCTAAATTGGTGATGAATACATCTAGTACCACCGCCTTTTTCCCAGCTATGAAAATACTAAACTTGCTCTCAAATTGTGTCCGTGAGAAGGCAGTAGAGATTTCTAAAAGCGTCTATTTAAAATCTAATCGCTCTTCCTTCTTTCTTGTCATGCTTCGGGATGAGATTATATGGAGAAAAGCTTGAATCAACAAGAGCAGAATGAACATGACTGATAAATGGGGAGTTGGAAGAAGAGAAGTCATAGTAACAGGAGCATAGGCAATTTTGTATTGTAGCGGAAGTTTCCAATGAGAATCTGAAGGAAGAGAAGTGAGAGGAGAAGATTCAGCAGGGAAAGTTTATTCGACAGTAGTAACGAGTATTGTTCACCAAGGTTGGAGAACAATAAAAACTCAGAGCGAACGGTAAGAACTTGAAAAACATGTAATGCATGGCGGTTTACGTTCGCGGACCAGTTTCTTGTACACACAGGAGATATCCTTTCTTCCTAAACGTCACAGCCTCATATCTACACTCTTGTGAGGTATCGAGTTGTGAATTATATACCTGAGTTTGGTAGTAGGATTGAAAGGATGAAACGTTGGCGATTGACAGGCATCTCCAAGGAAATATTGATATTTTCTCCGGGGGCTCCAAGGGTGCTTGTGCTTGAGTTACTCTACCGAGGACTATTTTGCCTTATCTATGTTGTTGTCTGTTGCTGTTCTTTGTTCATGTTTAAATATCTTTGCTGGGTTGACTTTAGTCATTTCCAGGAAAATGCCAACTACCCAGAAGACGGGAGCAGAGAGTTAAAGGAAAATTTTGGGATACGTTATATACCGACTTCTAACTCCACCCTTGAGACAATCTGAGCAAGAACAGCTTTTTTGACTCCGTACTTGAAGGATATATTATTTCAGGGCTCGCAGTATCCTTGACCGGGCTTGGTCGATTTCGGCTATTTGTCTACCTTATACTCTGAGGAATTTTTGTTCACGCCAGCAAGAAAGACTTTATAGAAGGTAAGCTCAGTACTAGCGTCTGAAGTATTATTGTCTTGTCAAGGCAATGATTGGAATACGAAAGAACTGGATCTGACAATAGATAATTCTTCGACAGTAAACCTTCAAACTTCAGCGTAATATATTTAACAGCAAGTTTCCAGACCTTCTCGTAGAATGGTGTTTGAGTAATAATTCAAAAAGAATTTACACTGAAAAACTACTAAGTATGCCAATTTCATGTGTTTAATATTCACAAACGTGGAAGTTCAACTTTTTGGGTTCGCATTTCTTTTGTGAGACTGGGTCACGGACATATTCTATATGGCCTTCAAGTTCTTTCGTGGGTCAATGGAGCGATGCCCTTCGTGCAATGTGTCATGAACTACAAGGGCAACATAGTTACCAACACAACAGTGAACTGAGAAAGCACTTCTGATGAGTTCCTTGACTAGCATTCCCTTAGACTCTCTGTTTACACTCCACTATATTTGGAAAGTCTAGAGAGATGACTACTGGCTTGAGTCCACTCGAAATTGGTAAGGTACTCAGCGCAACGTATTTCACCTAATTCAAATCTAGTGGAGTGGATTACCTGAAAAGCATTCTGAAGAAAGGAGGATGTCAAATACTAATACTACCTATTTGGTGAACACTTCTCCTGCGAAAGAACAACATTTGACAGTAGGTACGTATTCGATGGTAATTCAAACCTTCTTCTAATTTCTATACCAGTATGTTTGAAGACCTTGTAATTAAAATGCATTGTGATATTTTCAGAGGTTCAAAAATTGAAGCGCACTTTCCATGATAATTATCAGAAGTCGTCTACCCAGAAGACCACCTATCCTTTCCGAGTTGCTTAGTGACAAGCTGCTGTAAACACATTCATTCCACGGGCTTCCCAATAGTCTTTAAACCCCGCTCAGGATTCAGAACCAACCTTTTAGAAATAGCTGAGAAGCTTTCTAATAGACTTACGAAGACGACAACCCGAGGGCCCAAAAATACAAGAAGACCAACTAGCGGACAAGATTCAGAAGTTCAGAAGCCACATCGGGGAAAAATCTCTCTCCCAACTTTCAATTGGTATCACTGGCTGGCCATGATTTGAATCTTGCCAGATTGAAAAAGTCCGGATGTTCGCAACACCAAACATTCCTCCTGTTCAATGACACCTGGTTTGTATTTAATCTCACTCACAGGCCTAAAACTCTGCTAGAAGCAACGTCAAGAGTTGTTGGAAGCTGCTGAAGACTCTCCCAAGAACTAGAATCTTACTAGGTCATCTCCTTTTCATGCCAGAAGTTGGAAGATTTTGGCGTGTGGGCAGACCTAATCCCAAACTTGATTTTCAGGTTGACTGAGAGAAGTCGAAAGAACGGCAGCGATTCGATAGTAGGTAAGTTCCCGACAGTACGTCTTGACTTCTTGCTTCATTGTTCCATGATTGCTTTTCTATCTCAATATTCATATTCTCCAAGACAATTGCTTGGTGCATCTCACTCCCAGCTCTTTTTGTTTTTCCATGGTCTTTTTCACGTCGAAGTCGAACCAATTATATTTCTTTTGGGAACACATGGAGTTTTTTAAACCACCAAGCGGTGTTTTTATATGAAGCCCAAGCCAGCAAGAAGTTCAGTGTAACAGGTCGTGAAGGTTTTGTGATTCATCTATTACTTAGAAAATGGATAAAGGTCGGGAAGAATAATCTCCCCAAGGTTACACCGTCGGACGAGGTTCACTTGATCTCATAGTACACGTTCTTCTACAGGCACAATAATAAGAACTTTCCGTTTCCACAAAATCACTGTTGAGTTTCTGTCAAAAAATGTTACTTATAAATAGTGCGTGCGTGTGGTAGCACCCCTCTTTCTACACAACCACATATTTCAGGATTCTTGTCGCATTTTGGTCCTTCTATGCATCCATTTGCAACAAACAATCCAGTACCCGAGAACTCACCGACCTGATTCTGTAGCGAAATGGCGTTTTTTCTTTCTCGAATCACCACAGCGGAACTTAAATCTCGAACTTTATTTAAAACTGAAGGGGTTCGACAGTTAAAATTGAATCGACAGTAGTACGGCCGCAGATTGCTTTGTTTTCACCGTAATGGATCACTTTGGGTATTCAGGTCTTTTAGATCAGGTCCTTGGAATTTTCGAGGCTGTTTCAAGAATATTGTTTGCACATTCTTCCTGATCCCTCACGGTATGCAGCTTCTCCTCTCAGGCCCAGGTTATGTGAAGGTTGACCTTGTCCGTGTAAATGCCACTTTTTTAGGAAAAGATCCTACTGAGACTATATGAATTAGATATATGCAAGAAAAGACCAAGTCTTCAGCCACACCCGATGGAATTGTTTCTCTCATTTCATTCAAAAGGGTTCAAACCTTTGATATAGAACTGTCACGTTGAAATTCTTACTGGAGAAGAGGAGGAATGAAGAATTGGTCTTGACTAGAAGTTTGCCATTATAGATTGCTTTGCGGTACTATCATTGCCTTCCATGTCTGCTATCCCACAAGTCCCAGTGATAATAGAAGTCCTCAAAAGTCCTCAAAAGTCCTCAAAAGCACTCAAGAACACCCCTTCACCAATCCATGAACCTTAGGAATTCTCGAGAAATCAATGAAGACCATGACCATCTCCCGAATTCCCAACCCAAAAAAGCCTTCCCTATGTGCTGTCATTCCTACCCCATTCTTTCCTCCCTAATCTCCTAAGGCAATTCAAGAATACCCGCAAGTAGAGCAATAACCATGGTACTCTCCCGCGTTGCATCGTGGACAGTTAGCCTTTTGAGACTCGCTCTTTCCGCTCTCGCTTGTGTTTGGATTCTTAGTGGGAGTTGCTTGATTCATGTTGACTGGAGATTTGGATTTTGGTGAAAAGGCTGTGAGTTGATGCTGTTTGGTTTGTGTTTGGGGAACGAGAAAGTGATTTGTAGGTTGTAGGTTGTCGTGAAGTGTTGAAGATATGAATTTGGTTTTGGTTTTTGAGGGCAAGCCTAATAGCTTTAGGTTTGTTTTGTGTCAGGTTGTAAGAATGGAATTTGGGGGTACGGAGGAGATTAAATAGACACAATGCTGCTGGGGATTTCTGGTATGATGAAATGCTGTAACGATACAGCAGTGAATAGCTGTACTTGGATTCGGTGACTCGAAGATGCTAGAAGAAACAACAGTGCCCATTCAATAATGAAGCAAGTCGCTTCACTAAAGCCTTGCACTCGCAAACACTTGTATCCAAGACAGAGAGCGCTCAAACTGACTTTCTCTTCAGGAACAAGGGGCAAATTTCAAGATCGAGGGCGATAAACAGCAGATGGAAAATTGAAGGCACTTTTTTGTTAATTTTCTCATTACCCTCAATGAGGAGAAAAGGACGAATACACCAAATACACCATGCCACGGCCCTTGTTTTCATCACCATGAAATACTTTTCACCCCAAATCCACTACCGCTACGCGGCCCCAATTGCTCACAGTTCCAATGAATTTGATGTCCCAATACGGGAGTTGTGCATAGTCGTTTGCATTCATGAAAGTACACCTAAGCAAGCCTGTAAGATGCCAATGTAACCCTCACCCATCCAGCAAAATCGACACGAAAACAAAGACCCCAGAGAAAATCAAGCCATTTATTTCTTAGCAGCGGCAGCCTCATCAGCCTTCTCTCTTGCTCGCTTCTCACGCTTGCCGGCGTTTCTTTGGTCGCTTCTTGAATCTCTAAGCTTTCTGAACGCACCACCCTCGATAGCTGCTGGCACATCACCCTTCTTGATTTCTGAGAAACCGGCCTCGACGTTGACGATTGGTAGACCAGCCTTGACGTTGGAGATGATGTTCTTGGCGTTGGAAACCTCCTCCTTGGTAGCATCACCCTTCTTGTATTGTCCGACTTTGCGGGGGAAGAGGATGAGGCGGGCGCGGTAGGCCTTTAGGCGGTCGACGTTGGCAACGAGAGATTCGGTGGAGAGGTTTTGGCGGCGGGGGTCAACGGAGATACCGATTGTTGGTGCGAGCTTGCGGGGGATACCAGCTTCCTGTGGTATTTGTTAGAATCCAATTCCTTCGCGATTCAGACGTCCTCGAATTCCCTACCTTCAACTCGGTCAAGGTGAAACCACGTCCAGCTCGTACGCGGCGGTTGTACTTGAGTGTTGGGCATCGAACAATAGGTCTCAACTTGTCGACTGGTCGTGGTGCGACAGCTGATGCCTTTGCAAGACGGGCATTGCGGCGTCTGAGCTTTCGTCCGGGCTATCGATTCCAAATTAGATACTCCTCTTCCTGCCTGTCTGCGATTCCATCTTGGGTTGATTTACCTGGTCGAAGTGAACGCGGACTCGTCGCTGCCAATCCTTTCGGAAATCTAGCTAGAATTTAGTACTCAATTAAAACCGAAGGTGAGAGCAATCCTTACGGTTGTGCGGGATCTGCTGGTTGTGCTTGATCGCCATTTTGTGTCGTTTGTCGTGATGCGATCAAGGAAGATGTCGTCGAGAAGTCGAAATATTTTGGCTCCGAGTTGAAGCGAGCCCTCACGCACAGTAGTTTTCGAAAATTGTGTGTGATGCCTCGGATATGAGGCCAAAATGAAGCTAGATCACGTGGGATCCAGAGAAAACCCCCAAAGTGCAAGAGGGGTTCTTGAAGTTGTGAAACATAAGGTAAGTAAGTCTCAGAGAAGCTTTGATATGTAATTGTGTAGGTAGGTTAGGTAGGTAGATAGCATGATTGTTGAATATCAATCTATCTAGGTAGGAAGGGGATTGTGGAAGCCACCCAGTTCAAGGTTGCTTCTAGAAGCGCCTTTCCTTTACTCAAATGATGAATCTCGTTATACGAACTATCTGGACTAATCATTTGAATTATTCTAAACAGCTGGATCAATATTCCGAGATTGAATGGAAGGCTCACCTGCAAAAACAATCACGTGAGCGTTGAGCAAACCCGGAAAAATGTTGACCGATCCCCCGATTCTAAGCGAGCTAGCGGCCATCTTCAGGTATAAAGATCTGGCCACCTTCCTTCTTTTCAACTTTTTCCTTCTTTCTTTCCATACTTACCTTCTTGACAAGAGCCGCGCTCAAGTATGCGGACTTGGCAGAACGAGATCTCCATTGCACAGCGGGGTATCGAGATCTGTTCAGTATCCTTCGGGGTCCTGATCGGGGGAATTTTTGATTGCATTCAACGGCTCGTCCGTCATCTTTTCATTGTATCGGTTGCTTCGAGCGGCCGTATGAAGAAGAGGAATTGCTATTTTGGCGGCGGACATGCAGTGCTAAGAAGGTAAGTGTGAAATGAGGAAGAACACGGTGGTGGGAGTATGAAGAATCGTCGCCGTCGCGTCAAGAAGGTAAGTATGAAGAAAAAGAAAGCTCGCTGCACCAAGGTTGGCTTCTCTGGCTAGTTCTTCCACCCCCATCGCTTTTTCCTCTTAAAGTTGATTCTACTTTGGGAAGGGGCTTTGGCTTTTCTCTTTTTCATCGCTCCTTCCATTTGAATTGCTCTCATGGTTATCTTGCGCGATATCAGCCAAAGATCTTTGGGAAGCTGAATATATGGTGCGCTTTGCGAGCGATTTGCAAGGCCATCGATCTCTCAACGATTATCCAATAGGAAAAAGAACAGGTGAAGAACTTTCCATACTGTAAAGTGCGATTTGCAACGAAAATAGATTCGTGGTTCTACAGATTCATCGCTGCGATATGCCCTTGATTGATGGACACAGATGTGGACTAGATCACCCATCATATCAAGCATGATTCTTAACGTTTCTGGGATAATGAAATCAGTTGTCCCAGAAGAATTCGGGTAATGAAGAGGATCTCGTTACGATGAGGTAGCTCTTGCCTAGATGTCAATTTTGATTAATTGTCTCAGAGCTCATCGACATCATTGACCGTCTGAATACGTACTTATCAACATACGAAATACATTGTATGGCCCTGGAGCTCTCATCAATTCAGGTGGTTTCAACGCCGACGAATTGAAGTCATCAAAAATAAGTATATTAGCTCCAAGTGGTACCTAGCTAAATTGTAATCACATGATCACTTCGCGACTCCAAATCCATCGCGACTTCCCCAAAAAGTGTCCTCAATCATCAGCCTCACTCCTTACGAACCACAGTCTTTTTCCAACCCTACATCCTTCGCGCCGTTCTGCAGACCCGTCTCCGAAAGAATTACACAGTCGCAAATATGACTCGAGCACAACAAACCATTTCCATTGGACTTCTAGTCACCTCCGTACGTCCCCCTTTCGTGAAACTCGAATGCGATTTTGAGATTTGGGCGCAACATGAACTAATCGATTGATAGCTCTACTTGGCGCTCTACCTACAACTTATTCCTCTGCCAAATCTGATCTCGGAACAGATTATTCCAATTGTGCGTTCTGCTCTTCCTTTCCCAGAAGCCCCGTCAAGTTATTTCCCTAAGCGCTACAATCGAAAAGGCAGAAGAGCAGAAGAACCCCCCGCCTCTGCGGTATCACCAGGCCTTGCGATGTTGTCCATGGTTCACGCAAATGCCAAATGGGGTTCTGCTGCAAGGCTGGTCCTTCAAAGAGGTATTGGGGGAATTGTCTGAAGAAGCCACTACTTATTACTTTCGAGCACATTTCTGCAATGGTTTTATTTCAAATTTGTTGAGTTACGCTAACATTTATGTTCTCAGCTACCATTCTGGGGTCTCGTTTCTTTCGGCGCCTATCTCCTATTCAGTCTCGGACTCGGCGTATTCACATTCAACGATGTACCAAAAGCACACGCAGAACTTATGAAGGAAATTGATTTGGCCAGAGCGGACTTGAGAACAAAGGGTGTCGATGTTGATTAGATGGGTTACATTTTGATTGGGATATGCATTCAATGGTTGGAAGCATGGCTCTGGGGACAATACGAAAGTTCTTAGGAGGGTATCAGGAGGTTCATAATTATAAACAAGAGCCAGGAACCTGGCTCATGAAGGAAGTCTATGGCGTCCGTCCGTATATACAAAGTCTTCGTCTCGTGTACAACCACCCATCTACCCAGTCGTCCCTTCTCGAGCGTGTTTCTCCTTCAACCTCTTCTCCTGCTTCATAAACTCCCTTATCCCCACAGGAATACCCTTAAACAAATCATCATTACTCAAATCCGCATTCAACCCCGTCCCCCAATTACTCTCACTCCCACCCCCATCATCATCCATACTAATCATCGTATGCTCTGCGCCCTTCTCACCCTCGCCCAACATCAGTCCTGTCCCAGAAACTCCTTTCCTCTTCTTAGCTTTCACCAATTTCTGTTCTTTCATCAAAGCTTTATCTGCCTCCTTCCTAGCAGCAGCCCATTCTATAAGCTCATCTCCGTATCGATCCCATACGCAGTTCACGCAGCCGCTCATACAGCAGTTATCTGGTTCTGAGGGTTTAGGGGGTACCCATATGCCTGCTACTAATGTGCTCTTCTTTTTGATTTCGGATCTGCGTTCTAACGGTGAGGAAAGACGGGAGGAGAATAGGATTGCTGCTTCGGGTGCTGCTGGTTCTTCGTCTTTCGCAACGATAGGAGGGGTTGAGGAGGATGTCGCTGTTGTAGGGGGTTTGCTGGCTATTGTTGGAGATGAGGACTCGAGGATAGAAGCGTAATAGCCGCTTATTGGGTTTGCTTGGTTATTTCGTAGAGAGTGGCGGGTGTGGAAATGTCGGATTGCGGGAGTTTGACGTATGCGCTGGGTTGCGCGGAGGAGGAACCTGGTTTCCATTTTGTGATATGGATATTCTCTTTTAAACTAGAGAATTAAGGAATGGAGGATTGTGTTATCGAGAAATCATTTAGGTATTTGAGAGGTTGGAGCTGTTGACTGTCGCAAAGGCAAAAGCGGATTTCCAAGCTTCCAATGCCCGCGCAGACAGCCTCGGACGTCATTGTGTTTATTGATCGGAGACTTTTTGGGGACTTTGCAGTATTTTTGCGATAGCCAACAGCCAATAGAAATTATTAATTTGTAGTAATTAACAGTGTTTCCAATGTCGCTATTAAATTCATCTTTCAAAAAATTGTATACTTTCGTTGATGGAGCTCTCAGTTCTCTACTCATTGCGACCCCGGAGCCTCATTCTCATTTCAGGTGCTTCAGAGGGTATCCCCTCGGCGCGTCCTCCTGAAGGTTACGCGACTTCAACAATACACCACCAAATCCGACAGCAACCTTCACTCCCATATTTAGGCAATTGGAATATCACAGCTCGACGTGTATTCATACCTGCAGAAGATGTAAATCGCATAATTAATTACTACTGTACGAATGGAAGACTCCCCTGCGAAGCGGCGCAAAACGTCGCCAACAACTTCACTACCCATCAACGCGCCCACAACTCCGAGTCGAATTCCAGTACCTCGAAAAGATGGGGATAAAATTCCTACGAATAGACCTTCTTTTGCTTCACCTACGAAAGCGAGTATCGCGAGACACAATCCGCAATTGCTGAATCGGCCTTCATCCTCTGGGGCTGGGGCAGAGAAACCGAATGGGAAGGGGAAACTGGATGATCTATTCGCGAAGTACCTTGGGGAATCGCCGGTTGAGAATGAAGCATTAGGAACCAACGAGGAGCCGAGAAGACCAGTTTCACAAGGAACAATAGGACAAGAAAGAGATGAGGCAACGCAAGAAACACTTAGGCCGGTCACTCCTAAAGGGAAGAGTGTGGGAGTGACAGGGAAACCAAGAAGGAGGTCTCAGTCACCTATAAAATCGCCGGTCAAAAGACAGAATTTCACGGCTTCAACAAATGTTCCAGAGATATATCGTGGGGAATTACCAGATAATCCATTTGTGAAGAAAGGAGGGCTAAGACGGTCACCAACGTCCTCTCAGGTTGACACGATACCGAATTCGAACCTCTCCCAAGAAATTCCAAACGATGTCAATCCGTTTCAAAAACGGACTGGATTGAGAAGGTCACCAATTTCATTGCAGCCGGTGGCTCTGTCGCAGCAAGCTGAAGTTGAAAAAGAACCTTCCCAAGTACAAAGTCAGCCAGAAACACCGCCAATGCCTAAACCCCCTTTACGAAAACTTCCAGTTAATTTGGAAGCGCCTACAATGCTGGAAGCATCTATTGCTCAAATTGGAAGTTTCCCAGGAATGTCACCAGTACGAAAAGGGGCTTTGAGGAGGACACCTCCTGGGGCTGTAGCTTCGCAACCTTTAGAGCTTCCTGCCAATGATGATAATTCTCAAGATGAAGACGAACAAGTGGCAAACGAACTCGAACGCCCAAAACAGGGGGCGAGGAGATCGCCAGTATTACCTTCATCGCCACCCCTGGAGAGTACCACCCCAAAAGAGCCAGAAAATCCAATATCACTACGAAGGGGTCTCAGAAGAACACCACCGGGAGCTGCATCGGAAACTCCTGTAACTGCGAAGGAACCCTCAGCCTCTCCTGCTGAGAACGAGAATCGATATGAACAGCCTCTCAAGTCTAGGCTGAGGAGCTCACCAAACAATTCTCTCCAGCCAGTCTCGGCACCCGAGACAACCACTGCGAGCCAGGAGAAACAGCCTGAAGTTACATCATTCCGGAAATCTGCCTTGCGTAGGACGCCGCCAGCAGTGGAAGCCTCTGTTGCGACGAAAACCGTAGAGAGAGGCGGAAATTCTCCTGAGCAAGCACCACCAGAGCCAAGAACAACACGCAAAGGCGCACTGAGGAGGAGTAGTCCTGTTGTACTCGCCAATGATTCTGGTTCTAGTAACCTGCAAGCTCCTAATAGCCAGAACGAGTCAACGACCCCTACAGCACCAGTTCCTGCTTTTGCTAGAACGTCTCTCGGAGCAATTGCGGACGACATTGCAGCTCCTCAGTCCGAAGAATCTGCAATATCACTACCAGCAAAGAAAGATGTGTTCAGTAATATTCAGCGTCAAGCAAAACCCGTTGTACCTCTCGAATTCCCTAAAAATGTGGAAATA
Organism: Calycina herbarum; assembly: GCA_001414485.1. Lineage (NCBI taxonomy): Eukaryota > Fungi > Ascomycota > Leotiomycetes > Helotiales > Pezizellaceae > Calycina > Calycina herbarum. Next base: position 72,441 of record LLEY01000052.1, read on the forward strand.
CCGCAGCCTGCCGATATGATCGAACTTGGGCGACCAAGTAGGCCAGGTTTTCACGGAGAGCCTGAATTACCACCTACTCCAACTCAGCAGGGCATGGATGATCCAGTCGTGACCACACCCCCAGCTGGTATACATAACACCCCAAGCAAGAGAGGTAGAAGGAACGCGGCTTTAGGTGAGAAATTGAGATCTTCGCCTTTGAAGCCTCGTAGCCAGCCTACGGAACCAAGTCAGGAAGTCATTCCAGACTCACAGCCAGAAATTGTCTCTCGCCCCAAACCGAAATCCGAAAAACCAGCCAAACGACGTAAATCAGCTAGATTTACGGTTCCTGAAGATCCACATGCCGAGAAGAAGAAGGCTAGAGACGCTTTGCTAAAACAGCTCCAAGAGCTACAAGCAGATGTAGCTCTTGCAAATCAGGAAAATGAGCGGTTACGAGTCCACCAGCAGGCAGGGAAGCGACGTGCGCCTGTGGCTCCCAACCCAGAGGAACTGCTAGCTCTCTTGATGCGGTCTACCCAGCAGCCAGCTAAACCGGAGCCAAAGCCAGCCAGCATATTCAAATCTATCAACTCATTCCTCCCATTTTCATCTCGTCGGAAGACGAAAACTATCAGTCTTTCAGATCTCGAAAAGCCGTTACCTTCTCATCTGCCAACACATCAAGATGACCCTTTGCCGTTCCTACAAGCTTTCTCGCCGTTGCAATTTACTTCAACCATCACTCTGGAACCAGAAGAACCGACATTACAAAATTATGTCATTCACGCCTCTCATCCTTCTGGGTTATTCGCTGCGAGGATAGATATGGTTGTTGATTCGGAAAGTTTATCCATCAAGCAACTTGAAGTTCCGAAACTGGATCCTTCCTCTGAGAAAGAGCTTGGGCCTTTTGTGAGAGAGAAAGCAGGTGGGGAGGGGAGTTTGAGTAAGAACCTTGGTGTTATTTGTTGGGCTATGGGGAGGTGGACGGAGGTTGCGGTTAAGAGGGCGAGATTTTGGTGTGAGGTTCAGAGTCAACTTGGGAATTCTGAAGCGAGAGCGAAGTGTTTGAAGACTTTGAAGGCGGGGAGGAAACGGAAGAGAAGAGCTATTGTTGTTGAGGAGGAGGAGGAGGGTAGTGATGATGGGAAAACGGTTGGGGTGTGGACTAGGAAACAGCTTTTACTTCATATGGGACGGGCGAGTATGGTGCTTGTTTGTGAGGATGCGGAGGTTCTTGTGGAGTGGAAGATTGGGTTTGATTGGACGGGGGAGGCGGAGAGTGTTGTTGAGGCTTGTGCTAGGGTGCCCAGGAGTTGTATGTACCATTTTCCTCCCTCGATATGGCTCTGTTATTTGAGATAGATGCTAACTTTTTCGCAGGGCAACAGAAAGACGAGAGGAATAATCTGAGTCAGATACCTGATATGTTTCAAAAACTAGTCAAGGAGAAGGGGCCTTGGGGAGCGGTTACTGGTGTTGTTGGGTTGCTTATGAGGGATGAGGGGGGATCATGATTGGTAAGATAGGATAGCTTTGCTAAGTTACTTTTGTTTGCGTAGACGTGTACTAACTTGGCTTATAGACGATCTGATTGATGGGTTTAGGTTGGGAATGATTAATGAATTGTTCTTCTTGCTGATAATTGGGTCTCGCTTTTGGGTTAGGGGGTTTCTTGTGCTTGGGCGATGCTTGCGGTATGTGATGTGTCTGCTCTAGAGATCACTGTTAGTCTCCTAACCATTTCCGATATGTAAATGCCATAATGGGTTGATATGATGACATCAGCAGGAATAGAGAGAAGCTAATCACCATTAGCTAGTAAATAAAAGCGAGGTCGGGAGTTGGCTCGGCAAACAGTGTACAACTTCGCTGCTGCCAATGATATACTTGCTTTTGCGGACAACGAAGGTTGTTGGCATGAATTATTCTTCATGGTTGAAGGAAGAGAAGAAACTCGTTCAACTTGCTTTCCTGGTTTGAAATGTGTAAATGATTCGATTCTGTGGATGAAGATAGGAGTTACTGTCGAAAAGGAGGTTGCTGTCGAATTCTGGGAATGAAATTTCTTGTGAGAAGAAAGGGGCTACTGGTTTAGTGGTGGTGCTGGTTTGAAATTTCAGTGCGAGATTCCCATTCCACTGGGTTAGGCTTAGGTGCCTATTCGTGATCAAACTTTCTGTTGCAGCTTTCTCGCTTGCGACGGTATTGTTATTGATAATTGAACTGTTCCAAAAGCGGGAATTAAGTACGACGCCTCTTGGTGTACTATGTATGGTTTTATCCTTCTTCAACTGTTTATCCAGGTTGCCCCCGAGGTGTTCCGAGAAAATAGCTTTGTTAGAAGTTAATTTGCCACCTTCAAGGTCTCTGATGAACATGCCTATGTCTAATTTTAATTGAGTTGCCACTTTTTCTTGATCCCTACGCACTACAAGATAGGGCAACATGACCTACGCAATAGATTTGATAGGAGCAGTAATGTCTCTTTATAACAAATTGAAAATAGCTTTTGTAGACGATGAGAAGACTTTTACGTTAATTGAACCTTGGCAAAATTTGGTGATGAGGTGATGCAGCTATCTATTTTCCCTCACTGGTCGGTTTTGGGCACGACAGTGCATAAAGTGGCTACGGATTTTAGATGTCCTGGAATATAAATAGAACACCAGCAGCGCGTTCTCATAGAGTTGCCTGGGTACGGTGTAATGTTGTAAAAAACGGAACTTTGGGATTGAATAATCTAAGGGAAAAGATATGAGTTATTATATTGGAGAGTCTGATTTTAAGTATACACATTAATATTGTTTGATATTTCTGAGAGAAGTGAGCGATATTAGTATCAAATCATAAGCTGCTGTCGAATCTTGAAAATAAGTTGTGTTTTTGGGTGTGCTTGTTGGTTTAGCGAGCGGGTAATTGGGGAGGAACGTGGTGGGAGAGCACTGGTTTAGAAGCAGAGGTTTTTAGCTGAGGTTGCAGCTGTTGCTTAAGAAGCAAGCTGCATCAAATGCACCCATGACCTTAGCTCTTTTCCGCTCTTTCTTCTCGTGAATGTCTGAGCTCCATGTAATTTCAACTTCTCCAAGTTAATTTTCATGGATACGAACAGGTTGAGTCTTATATTCCTTGGAACTTGATGAAAATCGATGATGGGAAACATAGGGTGGTTTTATTTTTGAATGGCAACTGTTCTTTTCCCAATACTGCAAAATTTAAGTATTAAGTTGGATGCGAGGGGATTGTATATAAACATATTTCATAAAATGGAGAACAGGGACATGAATGGCCACCAGAAAAAGAACTGGGTTCTGTGTGTTCTTGTAGTGATATGGTGAGTTAGAGTTGATAAGTTTAAGGGAGAATATGTACGGTAATTGTTGTTTGGGAGTAGGGTTTGAGGATGTGCGTATGATCGAATGGTGTTTAGAGGGATTGGAGGGCTGCTAATGTCGAATTCTGAGTTGTTCTCGAATCCTGTATGGCTTCCACGTGAACTGTTCTCTTTTCTCGGTTGGTAGTCTAGAAAAGATGGCCATTTTCTGTTAACAAAACTATTGAAAGTTGAGAGTGCTCTCTTCAAGTCAATGTTGTCTCTCAGGTGCGACGCGAGCTGGCGCGAGATCGCGTGAAAGTATGGTGTTGAGTTCCAGGTGATGGTTCTGCGAGGTAGATAGCATTAATAATAATTGTTGGGGGTGGGGGAGAGACGTATTGGGCATAATGGTTTGAAGTACTTTGGGATATTTTATTGGGGAGCTTTTGTTGGGAAGGTTTCAAGTAGTCATTTAGAAATTATGGCCATTCTTTCTTCCACCAATGCCATCTTCTATAATTCTCCCAGGTCATCTCGAATGACTGTTTTGATTCTTCTGGGTGTTCTCGTACATCACTTAGTAGAAAAGAGAACTTTAGAAGAGAGTCTCTAGAGTAGAGTGTATGTACAGATTAGGGCACGTTGTTGGGGGGGGGGGGGGGGGGGGGGAATCTTGAGAACAAATTTCATTTCGAAGAGCTTCTGGAGAGATCTGAAGGCCTTTGAAAGCCGTGAGCAACAAGAGAACAATGACTGCTCAGTTTCTCAGCGTACTGTGGATTCTTATACTTGTTCAACGGTTTCTCATCCGGATGCATAGACGGCCCAGAAACCTTGATCAGTTCTATGGGTCTATGACTATCTTTAAAGTATCTGTGATAGGTGATTCGACTTAGTCTTTCCCGAATCATATGCAACTAGGTTTTCGTTGTCCTAGTGGAGAAGTTGGCATAAACTATGGACCATTTTGAGCGAGATTATGTGGCTTGACTTCTTGCTTAGGTTAGGTTTAGATACAAGAATTGAAAATCAACGAAACGGGGAAAGACCTAGATTACGAGGAAGATAGCCTAAATGTTGACCATCCAAGATGGTGTACGAGTATGAAGATGGAAGAAAGACTGAGTTTAAGATACAAATATCGATAGTTGCCGATATCAAACTCTTCATTGAAGATTCATAGTGATTTCCCCACAAACAACTCCCCATACATTAAACAAAGGAAGAGGTTATATCTCGCTTGAATTATACATTACATCAGGGGTAAAATGCCGAGTGCATTGTCCGTCGTGCTAATTGAGAAAAAGTGAAATTTGTATTCCTGATTCTGAAGTTCCCCCAAATGGTTGATCTCAAAGACGCCGTCGAAATGGTTTCCCTAGAGATTCAACCTGTCTTCCCTCATTTTCTTCCAGCATCTTCCGTAATTCTTCTGTACAGTCATTCTCGTTTATCGCATATATGGACACATCCTCTGTCATGATTTTTCGTATGTTGGCGCCTTGGTGGAGAGGAAGACGCCATGGCCTTTTGGGGATAGTTGAAGTAGCTTCGGTACTGATGGAAGTATCAGGGGGGTAAGTTGAGGAGCTTGTAGAGTTGGTTTCGTTTTTGGTAGATAGTGAAGGGGAGTCAACAGAAGGATCCGAGGACTTGTCCTGGCTTGCTGATTTCTTGGCTTCCAGTGCGTCGAGATGTTGACTAAGAATCTTGATAACATTCTGATGTCCGTTTTCGATAGCTAGAAGTTCGGGTGTCATGCCGTGGATATCAGGTTCATTTGGTTTACAACCAGCTTCAAGGAGCGCTGTGACAATTTCATGGAATCCATTCTTTGCGGCATGATGGAGTGCCGTCTGATGATCGATTCCATCCACCAGCTCCAGGTCTGCTCCATACTCGTGGAGAAGCTTTACTGTGCTCAATCGGTTGAAAATTGTAGCTAAGTGTAGTGCAGAATAACGGTGTGCCGATAACGTCGGTGCGTTTACGTTTGCAATTAACTTGTTCTTGTGGAGAAAGGTAATAGCGGGATCAACTCCAGTCCAAGCTGCTATATGCTGCGGAGTGAGATCTTTGATCGCAGCGAGCTCATTTAGAAACACCCCCCTAACCCGCGGTGTAGCTGTAGAGGTGTTCCAAGATATGTTGTATAAAAGTAGTCGATTCCGAACTTCATTTTTCCGGGAAAGCATTGAGAAGTGTGCCACTGTCCAACCATTGTCTGTCATGAAGCCGGTAACGTTATCATTCCACAAAATGTTTAAGAGTTCTTCGTTGCAAGAATGAACAGCAAGCAGAAGCGGAGTACAAAAATGTCTACCTTCCTTATCCCGAATTTCCTGACTGAATTTCAAACCGCGTTGTTGGAGTTTTTTTATAATCGTATTTTGTCCTTGTATTATTGCAAAGTCGAGCAGCCCTAATTCAATCACTTTCGTTTCGTTCAGGTGAGTATTGGACTTCATATTCTCCTCAACAATGTCCCAGCGCTTGGCACACGCGGCTACAAGGCATGGTGTACGCCCTTGAGCATCTATTGCAGATATGTTCGCGCCCTTATCAATCAAATAAGAACTAATACTCCATTGGGCTTTTCTTGAATCATGTGCGATATGAAGAGGGGTTGCATCACATTCTGGAAGTAATGCGTCTACATCTGCCCCCAGTTCGACGAGCGTTCGAACAACAGGGAGGAAGCCAACTCTTGATGCCAAATGCAGAGGGTAGAATGTCTTTGAAAATGACATCTTGATATCGACACCCGCTCCAACCAGCAATTCGACGGCAGCGGGGTTTTCTGACAAGATAGCCAGCTCAAGGGGAGTTTGACCATTGCGCGTTGGTAGTTGTAGATTCCCAACTTTCTTCTCCAGAAGTAGTTTTAGCATCGTCTGATTTTTTCTTTCTTTCACGGAATAGTGTAATAAGCTATAACCATGAGCATAATTCAAGGTATGTACTGGAGTTTTGGTGCGGGACAATAGAGCCTGAGCAATCACCTCAGTGCAACCGATTTCCGCTGCAGTTTCTATGGGCGTTATATTGCGGAGCCGCTCTCTTTCGTCAACGTTAACCGCTTGCAGAGTAAGCAGATTATCAGCTGTTCTCATGCTGGACTGAGTTATTGAAAACCCGAGCGGCGTCATCCCGCTAGCTGACAATTCATTGAGAAATTCTCCTGGGACATTGTTGATGACAAATTTTGTGACCAGATCGAAGTTCTTCCCCAGCCAGGTATGCCCTAAATTATCCCTTCTATCTGATTCAACGCACATTTCCCATAGATGATCGAATGGGCTCTCCCCCCGGCTTTTAGCATTTATTGCTCCCCCAGAGGCGACAATAGCTCGAAGCGTGTCAAAAAAGTCTTCTTGTACAAGCCGTAGGTCATCCCACTTGCGCAAAAAAAGATAATGCAACGCTGTTCGACAGTTATCATCAACCAAAGTAGCATCTGCTTTGTGGCTAAGCAAGTGCCTTATGTTAAGTATAAAGCTTTTGCTTTGGGGATTGGTGGGTTGATGGTGGTTTTCGAACAGACTTTTGCAAAGACCCTCTGAATAAATCATTAGCGGTGTCGACCCATTGTTATTCTTGAGGTTTATGTTGATTTGTTCCTGACCACACAAAAGCTGAGTGCAGGCGGTTGAACTCATCGTGAAATGTAAAGCAGAGGATCCATCGACGGTTTGCACATTGGGATCTTCGCCTGCAAGCAGCAAAGCGGCGAGTTTAGCCTCCGCGCCGTTGTTCGCAGCTTCGTGGATGGCATTCCATCCGGTGGGCTGAGACGAGTTGTCCGTAATACCAATATCAATCAGATAATCGAACACCTCCTTAAACTCAGAAGCTGTTGCGTTGTATAATATGGAAGTCCCATCTGCATTTACTGTATCCGTAGACAGTCCGCGACCAAGAAGAAGTTTCAACGCAAGTGGAGTTTCTCGAAATGCCGATATACCTAAGAGATTGTCACCATCCTCTGAAGAAATTCCCGCGAGGTCTTCAGTTTCGTACTTGTCTAGTAAGAACTCGACGTTATGGTCAGAACCCGACTGCATAGCATATTCCAAGATGCTGGGGCTGTAGGACAAAATTGATAATGGAAGCTGAGGAGCTTTGTTTTCCATGAGTGGGTATAGTTTCTGGAGAAGACCCTCGTGTGTTGGATTTGCCGCTGCCAAATGAATGGGGAGCTCGCCCTTTTCGTTTCGTATTGTGAAATCTCCCCCATAATCAAGGAGCCTCTCGACGTTGTGCACGACAGTTTCAAAGTCAAAATTTACATCTTTTACGGCAATGTGTAGCGCCGTCCAGCCATCCTCGTCAGGAATATTTGGATCTGCACCGTGGGATAATAGCAGGTCCAAGCAGCTATCTTGCTCATTTTCCAGCACCACTGCAATACACTTGGTCAATATTCGCGAAAAGTCCTTTTCGTTGACCAGATAAGCTATAGAAGATATCAAAGATGCCAGCTCGGATTCCATTCCATGCTCGGCAGCTTGCATAAACAATGCTTCAAATACTTTCAATCGATCTTCCGGTCTCATATTTGCCATTTCAGCATTGCTCTTTTTTGCTGCTACCAAGTCAACGGTGAAAACTCTCTTGGAAAGCTCAAGGAATCTTTCTTTGCAGCTTTCTGGAACATTTTGGTAAGACACAGCGGAGAAGAAAGTGACTAAAGTAGAGTACTCGTCTTCATCGGAATTTTCTAACATCTCTTGAACGACTTCTAAAGTAGAATTTTCGATAGCTGTTCCATCCCTGGATAGTTTGCTAATCAGGATCTCGTCAGAGTAATTGCAGCGCAGTGCTATTGCTATAAGAGGGACATTGTTATATGGGCTGGCATCAATATTAGCGCCTGTGTCTATGAGCTTTTTGGCAATTTTGGTCTGCTCCGATGGGTCGAAGTCCATCGCGTACCAGTCCTCAAGTATCGACGTCTCGTCCAACACCCTGAGCCCTTGCAGCGCACAATTCAGTGGTGTGCCAACAAGAGATGTACGATTGATATCACAACCCTGGTGTATAAGCCACGAGCAAACTTCTTCTAGTGAAAGAAGGGCAGCCCAATGCAAAGTCGTGGTATTTGAAAATGAGACCCGCCAGCGTCTCTGTAGAATATAGGCTGCGATTTCATAGGAGAACCATAAAAAGTGGTTCGACTTCTGGGGAAGAAACAACTTATGTGTGAGTTGAACTATTTCATGTTTCTCGAGTTGTCCTCGAAGGTGGCGATGCCAGTGATTAGCGGCGTAGCGACAGAATGGATATTGTCGTGATTGTTGGCTAAACAAATGAACCGGCGTCTCTTCGAAGATAATTGTATCGTGGTGGTCAAAAATCGCATCAGACGGCGGAGCTTTGCCCAATTCGTCCGAGAGAAGATACGTCAGACAGGTTTGGCCAATATTTAGATGGGCTTCATTTTCGGATAGAGCGAAAACTGAAACTTTTTCTGTGTTCATTGTTGAGATTGAGAGTAAATATTCCTTGACTGTGAAATGCGCAAATTCAATCCCATCTTTCGACTCTTGACGGCGGATGAGACTACTACCTATAATTGGAGAGTTGGTATCATTTTGTCTTCAGAAGCTTCGGTGCAAAAAAGAAAAAGAAAAAGGAGAAGAACAAGGCGGGATAGAGGATCTTACACCATGCCAAGAGATCATCCACAGATGGAACAGTAGAAGGGTCCAAACTGCTGTCTCCGGGGTTTACAGAGACAGCGACGAGAAACCCCTCACTGTCTAGATTCTCTCCAGAGAATGCAAGCCATTGAAATGTTCTCGCAACAAAGGTATGAATATCGTTATGTCGTTCAAGGACTCGGTGAAGAATACGTTCGTATGTCTCATCAAGGCCACGGGGCAAATTATCTAATGCCTTCGATCTTGCCCTGTCATTTGGGAGTTCACAAAGGTGATCGATTTGGCATGCAACCCACCGAAACCTACAGAGGTTAGCAATCAAAGTGGTTGAGGTCGTGCCAGTGTTGCCAGCAGTGACTTACATCCCCTCTGCCCCATTAATGAGCCTGTTCATGATCGTCTCCTTGAGATCCAGGTCTTTGATAGAAAGTTGTTTCTTCTTTGTTCTTTTTTCGATTTCAGACGCAACGTACAAAGCCAAGTCGCTACTTTGAGCCACGATGGAGACCTTTTTATATTCGCTCAGGCTCAGACAATCCTCAATATCCGTCTCCTTACGGCTGGCATATATTGTTTTAGTTTTGCTGTTCTCCAGACGTATCCGCCGAAGGAGATCAATAGTGTCCCATCTATCCCCAGCAATCTCATCCAATCCGTCAATAACTACGGTGGCAGAGGTGAACAAGTCCATGGTTTTGTGAAGCTGTTCAAGTAGAGGCTCCGGGTCTGGCGATCTGTATCGACCGACAGGCTGGCGATGATTTTCGTAGAAGAGATTCAATAGTTGAATAGCCTCCTCCTTTTGTAGAACCAACTGTTTAATAATGGAGCCGAGAATGTAACTTGGATGATGCGTGTTGGTGTCCTTATAATCGCAGTAGTAATAAGCGAGTCCTATCCAACTATTAGCTAACTTTTGCCAGAGACCAAGGAAAAGGTTTAGCGTTCGTCACCTTCATCGTATCCAATTTTCCTTTGCAGTTCCTGAATTATAGTTGACCTATTGTTTGTTAATAAGTTGTGACTGGAACTGAGGTACTTTTCTTACATTAGGATCGTTTTTCCTGCGCCGGCTAAAATGCTACTTGCTTAATATTATAGACATGGACGTGGAAGAGGATCGACGTACGAATACCGTGAATCCAGAGTCCAGAATTGTTGCTCAATTGCCACTCTTGAAACTCATCACCATCTAAGAACCAAACCCCAGTACCCGCCTGTCTCAAACACACAGCCGATTTTTGGTTTCTTTCTGGGTCAATGTTCATCGGGCATAGCCAATCCAACATTTTCAGTCGCTCTTCATCTGTATTCACAAGGTTAGAGATACATCAGCAGACTGTGAGTTAGAAAACCTACTCATATTGATTTCTTTTCTTTGTAATCTATCTTCTTCAAGTCCCCTCTTCACTTTTGATAAATCATTGCCAATGGTATCTTGTCGTGCGAGGAGCCGAATGAGAGCGGACAGTTCGTCCGCATTCAACGCTAACGATAGCACTTCTCGGTGCCCCTTGACTTCCTCGAGCAATATCTTAGTCTCTGACTGAGCTAAAGGCCACTTCATGCGATTTTTGACTTGTTGAACCGACCCCGTTGACGTTGAAACCTCAAAATTATCCAGTATTTTTGTGATCTTCTGGAGTGTTCGATAACAGGCTTCGACATGGTTGATCCGAGTCGTAGAAACAAATGCGGTATTACCCCTTTCCAACCCTTCTGCTATGTTTCTGAGACTATGAAGAGTTCCATAGAGAAGGTTGGTTTCGTTGATCAAATTTGCTATAGCCTTGTCTGCATCTCGGACCGCCGAAACGAATTTGTATCCTCTCCTGATCACAATATCCGCGATAGTTATCAAACCTGCAACACTTGCTGATATTGAAGTGGATCCGCCATTTTGGGTAAACCGAAAACAGACCAGATGAAGTAAAACTGAATTGAGTGAGCTCGAGGAAAGACGGACGGATAATATATACGGTCGCAGCTTATCGAGGCTGAGGGCTAGGCTGGATCTGAGGCTTTTCAATTATTTGGTGGGTAACACACAACTTCTATTGGGCATCTACAGGGACGGGAAATTCTTCTCCGCGAAAAATCAATTGCCCGAAATAGAAAAGAGAAAGGCAAACCAATGTCGACAGCAAATAAATTAAATGAAAAGTTCCATTACTTTGGCTATGGTAAAAATCGTTTTTCTCCTTCGCAATCTGGAGAGAAAACGACAATAGCCTAAGTATTGCGGCTCTATCAGGAGAGTCTCACATAAATTTCCCAATGCCAAAAAGATAGAACAATAATGGAAGGGTTAAGAAACGTCGCATATACACTCGTCACTTGACAGAGAAACTGACCATACTCGTTGCTGCTGCCCCCAGCTTTCTGAAAGTGCGTCTATTCATACCCCTATCGTACAACAAACTAAGACCGTCAGGCCTATGCAAATGCTGCCCAAGAACCCCAAATATACATTACAGCCCCAAAACGCCTGGCTATGTCGAATACAGAGGGAAGATTTCGAGACCTACGCTCAAGCTGAGAGTGTCCTATACGGACAACTTCGTGCCCAGCTCCAATACCTCCCTTCACCCAAGTTGTCTATCAGGTAGTGCCAATCTGATACCAATCACCCAAATTGTTTACCACCATCCCCATCGCCATTTTCCTCCATTACTTCTCGCTACCGATCTTTATACACCTTAGGTTTCCACCCTTCCCTCAACTCCGCATCATTCTTCGCCATCTCCTCCGCCGCCCGCACCTCACTCTCTATCCGCTCCCTCGCCCTCAGAACCTTACTCTGCAGATAGAAACTGCCCCCCTTCTTCGGATCATTGACATCGAACAGGCGCTTGAATCGTTCCGTCACATCCTCCATGTTCGTTTGCCCTCGCACTGGTGGTTTGACGTTTAGGATTTTGCATGCTTCTTCGAGGGTGAGGCCGTTGGAGGCGAATGCGCTCGCGCCACCGGGGTTGTTCTTGTTGGCTTTTTGGTATTGGGAGGATGCGGAGGCTTGTTTCCATGCTTCTGAGCAGGCGCGACCGAAGACTCGTCCGCCGGTTATGATTACTTTTGTTACTATTCGGTGCGCCTGGGGGTTGGGTTAGTATATGTTGGGGCAAGAGAGGTTGTTTAAGGAAGCAACTGATTTGAAATTGGGAAAGGGGTAACAAACCATGATTTGATTATGATATAGCGGAAACCAGAGTCTTGACCCGAATTCAGTGTCTCTTTGATAAATGAACAGTTGAAGGTCAATGAGCCGGATTGTTGCTGTCTTGAACCTCAACTTTTTTCCACAACTCGGAGATTTCCACCCATTATCCCGACCACCAACCTAAACTTACCTAATCACTTGCCACTTTAACCTACACCACGCCGCTTTTGACAACACTGAGCCTCAAGAAAACACATCTGTATTATCACAGCTGCCTGCCCCAAACCACCCTCTAGCTCCCAAATATCTGGCAACACTCTCCTTCACGCCAGCAGCTACCTCTCACCCCCAATAATACACCCAAAACACTCTCCAGAAATGTCACAATTCTTCCAACAACCACCGCCTAATGCGCCATACGGTGGAAACTCAGCGCAAAACCTCCAGTTCTATCCATCCTCATATACACCCAACCCAGTATCCGGCCACGCAACCCCCTCACAAGCCCAATACGGGTATGGCGCACCACAAGGCTCACCAGGCTATGGTGCTCCAGGTGGTGGATTTAATTCAGGCTTTGGCGGACCAGCAGGAGTGAGTGGCAGAATGGGAGAGCAAGGTGGATTAAGAACAGGCTGGTTAGCAGCATTTGGCACAGAAGGATATGATGGCGAACCACCATTACTGGAAGAACTAGGAGTAAATTTTGCGCATATACAAAGCAAGGTAATTGCCCCCCTCCATTTCAAAGTATCGAGGGGAATTAATTAACATGGGAATTGAAGACATTAGCGGTACTCAACCCCCTCGCCCAAATCGACCAACACATCATGGACGACTCCGACCTCGCAGGCCCAATTCTCTTCTTCCTCCTTTTCGGAACCTTCCTCCTCTTTTCAGGAAAGGTCCATTTCGGATACATCTACGGCCTCGCCCTCCTGGGCTCCTTCTCCCTGCACTTAATCCTCTCCCTCATGTCGCCCCCTCTAGAACCCAGCTCCTCCTCGCCCCAAGCGATTTCTCAATCTTCGCATCTCTCCAGCACACTCACATTCCTACGCTCAGCATCTGTACTAGGCTACTGCCTCCTACCATTAGTCCTCACAAGTCTAATCGGCATAGTCCTACCAATGGATGGAATAATGGGCTACGTATTGACGAGTTTGGCAATTGTGTGGTGCACATATAGTAGCTCAGGGATGTTCTGTGCGGTGGGAAGGATGCGAGGGATGAGAGGGTTGGTTGCATATCCATTGGCGTTATTCTATGTGGGATTTGGGATTATGGGGATTTTCTCAAGTAGAGGGAGTAAACTGGCGGGAAAAGTTGGGGCGGCCTTGTGAAAGAAGAAAAGAAGAGCTTGGGTTGATATGAATGTTATGAGGAGTAGGCGGTACAGTCTTGTAGGAATAGATGGGACGGGGGTAATGCACAAAGAGGACTTTGTTGGTCATTGCAGCGTACTTCTGGCATTTTAGCGCAAAGCGTTTGCTGGGTACTAGAAAGAATACTATCACATTCAGAATCACAAGTAAGAGTTTGTTTGGAAAACGGTGTAGATGGTAAAAGAGTCGTGCTTTTCTCTAAGTACACCTGACTTTGCAAGTAATGTTCAAAAAGTCCAGGGAGATCGTTTAGAAGAATCGGAAAGCTTTAATTCTTCTAAACGCTTTCGTACAATAGTTGAAATTGTGTAAAAGTTCCTAAGGCAATGAGTTTTTGAGGTCACCGCTGCAACCTTTTTAGTGGAAAAGCATTTGTCAAGTATCCCCAAATGTTATCAAATCACATCACAATCCCAAAACTGTTTAGGTAATACCTCTGATTGAATAATGAACTCTTATACACCTTCCCACCAATTTCCATATCGCCAATGCCTCAGGTATGCCAATCCATATACGCCTTCCCATAGTAAAGCGCCACCAAGAACAAATACAGGTTCACTCGATTTACTCCAACCCCATCCTCGCATCATCGCCAATCCCCCAATCCGCTTCATTGAGAGTATGAGGTCTATCATCATCAGCAGCAAAACTAGTACTACTCCTTCGACTCTTCCCACTCCCCTTCGTCGTCCCGCCCGTACCTCTCCTCCGCAACGTCCCGGGTCCCGGTCCCAATTTTTTAGAATTACTTTTTATAGACGAATTATCAGAGCGAAGACTTTCTCTTTCGGCGTAATCGGGAGGTGGTTCACTAGGCGTGGAGAAGGGTGCGGAGCTTACTGATGTTGAGGTTGTGGTAGTGTTTGTTTCGGGATTTGCGGTACGGGGAGGAGAGATGGAGAGGGGTGTGGGGGAGGGGGTGATTTCGGTGCTAGGGGATACTTCGACTAGTTCGGCGTCTCGGTACCATTTTCGACGTCGGGTATATTTTCCCCAGCCGTCTACTCCTCTGCGTCCGTTTTGCCACTGGGGGGTTGTTAGTTTATGGTATATAGAGGGATGGATGGAGACATACCTTATTGTCGTAGTATATCCAGCCGCTTCCACCCTCACTAGCACCGTCACTCGCTTTGGCCCCTCCTTCATCTGTGTCACTGGCGCCTTCAACGCGCCACTTCGATTTGTCTACCCATCTCCATCTCGCTGCTCCTTCCTCTACATCGGGTAATTCGAAATCACCCTTGGCTGGTGCGGCGTTGAGGTGTTCATCTGTCCATGCTGCTCGTTCGTAACCAAATAGTGAGGAAGTCCAACCGAGGCCAATCCATCTTCTTTGGTTCTCGTATAATATGAATGTGAACTTCACACCCGGGGCATCTGGCCTTCTTTTTGCTGCTGCTGTAGCTGCTAGTTGGGCTCCTTCTTGGTAGGCAGAGGTAGGTCTTGGTGGCAATTTGGGCTTTTCTCCATTCTCTTTGGGAGCTGGTACGGCGTCTGCAAAATGAAGACCCGTTACCACTGTGCAGAATCGTCGCACAAGAGCTGATCTCCATAAAATTGTTCTTGAGACTCTGGTAGGTCTAGAGTGCCATGTCAAAAACAGTGTTCCAGAAACTAGCACGACCCGTTTCGTAGTAATTATGTGGATAGGACGAAGAGTAAGGACAATCCATAATGGTGTAACAAGGAGGATTCGAAGTAAAAGTGTGGTAAGAGCCGGCCTCGTGGTAGCAGACGTAGCAGATCTTTGGGTAGAGAGGAAATCGGTGAGTTCGAGTAGAGGATCTAAAAGAACATTACATCTCGATGTAAATATCTTGAGCGTTTCCACAATCTCATCCAAGGTCTTCCGATGTTTTGTATTCGTCGCCTCCGAAGCTTCCCTCTTATGTCCCTTCTTCTGCTTCTCTCCCGTCCATCCTGTCGATGAGAGAGGGGAGTACCTCCGACTGTACATTCCCAATATCAACCCTATAACCACTACCACCGGTCCCGCATATCGCATTAAAATATCCCCATAGAGAACCACAGCCCAAAATCCCGCCACGAGCAAGAAGCTCTCCCACGGATCACCACTCGTCCAAGTTAACAACCCAGCCAACTTATTCAGTGGTAGAAGGAACGGATGCGAATACGCCAACGCCCTCGTAATCTGCGGAGGAGTCGCAATCAAAAGCGGGGATTTCTGATGCACCAAAATCGTCGAACGCTGTTTATTCGCAGACGAGACGTGAGAGAGGGTAACGGGCGAGAACGAAGCTACAGTCGGGGGATTAGGATCGTGACTATTCCCACTCGCGCCATCATCCTCTCTCCTACTAGAACTCGGAGTGGAGGCCATCATCCAAGGAGTTTCCTTTGCGCAACATAATCAGTCAAATGCATCGTGGTTGGGGTGGAGTGAGAGTGGTTGACTGGGGAAGCTGGGGGCTTGGACGTACAAATGCAGCCATTTACAACGTCATTGCCGACCAGGCAAATCAGGCTTTGGAAATCGCGACGAAGGGAAGTCTTGTACGCCTTCACCTCTGCGGCCTGGAAGTTGTTGGAATTAATGTCTGGTGCGGCATAGTCTGTTATGAGACTGAAAGTGAATGTCTTCTAGGTCATGATTGGAAAGTGAGAGAAAATGTTTTGGCCCAAAGTCTCTTCTTCAAAGAGGCATGCGCCGCCAGCTCGGTTCGGTCATCAGCCTCCTAAATTCCATGTGAAAGCTGGGGAAGTTTGGTGGTGCCCACTTTTCCCCAGCTCGTTGAAAACAAATAATTGAAGTGTGACAATTGAAATCCCGAAAAATGGAATCTTGAACTGTGTTTGAGGAAGCAACTACTGAAAATTTCTTGTCACAGATAATGGCTGCTTCCTTGGTTTGTCTCACTGCAGCATGAGACCAGCAGGGCAGCGAATTATCTACACGTGACTGAGCCCCCTTTTCAATTTAGATGGGTGGTGCAATACCTGTTTAATAGGAGTTTGTTTTCTTGCGTCGAAGTGTTGAGGTCTTTTAAACAATTAGTTGGAAATTGTTTTTACAGCGATATGAGAAAGCCCTTCTAGAACTGCGTTCTTCTTTACCTCCTAGACGTCGCTCTCTATTTCCTGCTAACCAGGAAGATCATCCCAGTTAGCCTATCGTTGTAAATCATATTCCACACAATTAGAAAACAAATCCTCTTAATACCTTTCCCAAAGAATAGACGATTTCTAAGTCGAACATAAACCAGCCGCAGGTAACGCACACGTCTATTTGCAGGTAAACTACTAATAGCGAGTATTATTCTCGAGTTGTAGGTACTAAAGAACTTTAACGAAGCTAAGACTCACCTATAGACCTCCAACTTTTTATTCTATCATAGACTAATACAATAAATACACCTCAAACCGAGGAAATAGGGGAAGGGGATGCAGCACGTGACTAGCCATAATTTCCAAGGTTCAATAGCTTACTGGTGGCCTACCCGCTGAAGAAAAAGTAAGATAAAAAGAGGGTGGAGATAGCCCGCCTCCTAGTCCGATTATCGATAAAAATCCCCATCAAATATGGAGTAAGATAACCCCCACATTTGCGAGTAAGCTACCAATCTACGAGTAAGCTAACATTTGAGCAGTAGCTTGAAGACTAAATTTAGAGGCCAAGAAAGGTTGCGGTGCCAACCAGCCCTCTCCGATCTCTTATTTTGCACGTTGTAGTTCATTGTCATTTGCAAAATGAGAATTGTCCTTTCAAGCATAGGGCAAGTCGCTTTCTTAGTCTTAGAAACTATTCATTCTCTCTACTTATTTCTAGCTTGGCGTGAGTAGGTTTGGATCTGGGGGTTTGTTATCATTATTGTCATCGCCTCTGCGCCGGCGCGCTGCTAGTTGTATGTGATGACACAGCCAAATATTTTGACGTTTTATTTGATAGCACAACTAAAACATCTATGTTTTCTGCCTTATTGTAACCTCATTGCAAACTATTCGGTTTCATAAATTCATTCCACAAGGTCAGCACGTCCAAATCGTATTTTGCACCATCAAACCTTCGCAACAGAACCACCGCCTGTTTCAATCACAATGACAGACAACAACAACCCCTTGGGGGACTTTTCTAAACTTCCACCGGAGGTTCGAAGTGAAATCTGGAGTTATTTGCGACCGCAATCCCTCCAAGGCACCCTTTACCAAGATTACCAAGTCTCGCCTTCAACTTCGTCCCCGGAAAGTGAGGACCGTGATGAAAGATTCCTCCTAGAAGAGAACGATCATACCATGCACTCCTTAGAACCCGAAGTAGCTAACACAACTCCCTCTTCCGACCGCCAAAAACTCGCCATACTTCGTACTAGTCAATTTTTGAACGAAGAGGTCTCTTCGGAAATATATCAAGTCTTTACCATTTCGATCCGACCGAGATGCAGTCCAACCCCATTCCAAAAGATACCTGCTACCGACATCAACTCAAGCTTTGCCATCTCAAACAACTTCGGCGACGAGTGGAATATAGAAAGCTTCCAACACGCAATATCCATTGGTTTCGTTCAAGGTTTTCCTTGGCACAAGGTCCAACATATACGAATTGAAATCGGAGCTCCCAGTCCAAGCGATGGAGAACTAATCTGTGCTTACCAGAGAACGCGGGATGTTGTGGAAATGATTCAGCGCCCTGGAAAAAGCTTCAAGAGTATCGAGGTTTTGCTGAAAGATACAGAAGAGGAACAGTGGTTTTCTAAGGGAAGGCCTCAGATTACCACGGCGGAGAACTACGATATGATGGAATCCGAAAGGGAGGATATTCACAATTACGAAGTGATTCTGGATTTGTTCAATCGACTTCGGCATTTTAATAGTGCGAAGGTACATACAACCCAATCGCCGCTGGGATCTAATTTAGACGACCAATTCGAACGATTGGAAAAAGTTGTTCTGGTAGAAACCACACCATTTGGTGACTGGAAGAAACATACGCATTCGTTTGACTTTGACGACAAAGAAACGAGCCAAAGATTGGGAGACAGGTACTTGATGATGGAGCGTTTTTTGGATAGGGTAAAGTCGCCGTTCGGTGACTATTTCACTTTTACTTCTATTCAGAATAGGTCGACCGCGGATCTATTACGACTCGAACGTTTCCGCAATTGGTATCCGGGTACTGTGCATGGTTATTCTAAATACGAAATGGATCTCATCGGCATAATTTTCTCTGGCGAGAGATCTTTGGAGACAATCCAGCTGGAGGTCATTGCTATGGATGAACGGTATAGATCGCTACGCATGCATGGAATGAGATCTCGGTATTGGAGCAGAGACAATTGGCAATTGAAGTGCAAGAAAGGTATAAAGCGTCTAAACTCCACGAAGAGAATGCTGGGCGATTATGACCACCCACTTACCAACGATGAATGTTATTTTCGCGCGGTGTATGTGGAAATTCTTCATAAATTATAGTTAAGATGGGAACCATGGGGCCCTATTGCTAGCAGCCTTTTTGATTTGCCACCAGACCCGAAAAATTCTATATCTTCATCATTTCGATGGGCCTTTGAAGACGCTCTCTGGAAGACTCCAGACCCGAGTAAAGATTTTGAGTTCTTTTGGTTGACAATGCGACCTTTTAGCAAAATGGTTAGCGAGCTTTGCGAGAAGCTGGAGAATTATAACGCTTTATGTGGAGAATCTCTACGGTTTTATGGCGATTTTGTTTGGCCTTTGCAAGGAAGATCAGACAACGCAAAGAGGTGTGCAGAGATTGCATCGAAGGAGGCTAAGAAATACAGGGACAATTGGAAATATTATGGGTCTAGATCAAATTCAGTAACTTAGGGGACACACAACAGCCTACATTTTGATAACTCTGACCACTGGTATTATTCTTACAACTAAGCGAAGGAGTCTCAGCTGTCGTTCTACGTTAAGCTAGGCACTGTTCTAAAAAGTATCGAACGAACGAATTGAGTATGCGAACATTTTACAAAAATCTAGAGGTTTATTGTTTAGTGTTTCAAGTCTACTCGTACAACTGTATCAGGACTTCAAGTGTAATACCTTTTGCAGTTGTATGTTTGTGGAAAGATGACCGAGACTCTCTCTTGCGTATCTTTAGAAAGAACTGTTGAATACTATTCATACTAAAAGAACAGTCGTTTTTAACAATATAATGTTCCTTTGTCTACATTTGGAAGCCCCATCACTTTTCTCTTCTCCGCCAACGAAGCAGTCATTGTTTTAGTTTTCATTGGCCGAGGAACCAACCCCCTTATTTTCACAGCCCTTTTACACATGCCAACTTGCTGTTGATGGCAATGAGATAAGTCCTTTTTCTATAAGTATAGCAATGGGGTTTAAGAAAAAATTGTTTTGTTGGATGATTAACAGACCCCCCCCGGCTTGGCGTGCACAGGTCCAATGCAACCCAGGGGCGTCTCGTACAGTGCTACCCAGCCCTGGAAAATAGAGCCTGCAGCCTGGCCTTGGCTGCCTGTTTTCCCCGCTCCCACTCAGTCTCACCTCATTTCATCTCTTCAGTATAAAATCATGGTTTCCCCCTCTTAAGAAATACACCATTTGCTATCGAACTTCTTCTGACCTCAACTGCCCCTTCCAGACTGCGCTACTAGCTGCTCCAGGAATCTTTACTCAACGCCTCATTCGGATGCAAGCCCAACGATGGAACCCATCACCATCTTTGGAGTCTCAAATTCAGTATCTGCAATCGCAAACTTCGGTCTTGAGCTCACCAAATTCCTGAAAGAAGCCATCGACGTATACCCACCAGCATATCCGGGGGAGGACTTGAAAACCAGATTCCAGGCAATAGATGTCGCAAATGACGCCCTATCGAAAATTGAAGGCCTCCTTCGTGAAGAGAGAAAGAATATCATTGCGAATGGGAAGCTTGTTCTGTTTTCCGAAAAGGCTCTCACCGACGTTCAGGATGCGGCGGTACAGTGCCTCAAAGTATTTTGGAGAATTGAAGACCATTTCATTCGGAAAGGCGGTTCCAAGGATCTGGAATTGCGAATATTGAAACGATTATCGAAGTTTCTGGTGGAAGTCAGAAGTACGAGTATGCAAAATGTGGACGACAGTCTGCCAGTATTGAAACTAGTTGCATTGGATGAGACGGACAAGTTATCCAAAGGTCAAAAGTATGCCCGGGCTTTCTGTACTGCTGATAAGTTATTGGATAGGTACAACTCACAATTGTACGGGCTTCAAATTAACTTGTTACTGCTTTTTCAGGTGGCTCATCTGAGGGTTATTTTGACGAAGCCGTGAGTGACAAAATATCTCGATAACTTTGATACTGCTAACTGTAATTAGAAAGCAAAATTTAAACGATATGCTCGACCTTCCAAAGTTGTACAAGGAAATCAGAGAATTGGCTGCTGAAACTGGTATAACTGATGGCGATTGCTATCGGTGTAGGGAAAGTTGGCAACCCTGGACTTTCGGAAGCGATAGCGCTCAAACGCACCACAGGCGTAGGACCTTTCGCAGAAATTTTATTGGCCGAAGGAGATCTCTGAGTTCTGTGAGCAGCGAGTTTCGTGGGGCTTTGGAGAGAGATTATCCCATGTCAGAGGATTTGAATTCAAAAGAAGAGGTCCATGGCACTCAAGATCAACAATATCACGATATACTGAGCCCGGGCGACACCAATCGAGGTGGAGCTCGTCAAGAGACCCAGTCTACCACAGCACCTGACGCGATAATGACCGAAAAATATCCACAGAAGGAGAATGGCATACCATTACATGAGCCCGAGAAATCAGGTCGGGGATTTAGAGCGTTTTCTTTCTCAGTTTCACCGACTCCAATCGGCCAGGAGGAAATGGATAAAATGTCATCTACACTTGGCTCTACTACAACAAACCCACACCACGAAAAGAGTCGTGATGAACCCTTCCTCGGGACGGCTTTGAGTCAAAATTTCGAAGGCCAGTTGGTTGAGAATCCCATCGACCGCGTAGAGCCGAAACAGCCATCGTCTACCATGGGCTGCCCAATGAAAAACCTGAATGATTCTGGAGATTGGGAAGCCATCGAGCAAGATGCGGCAACGAGAAATGAAACTCGACAATCAATTGCTGCAGGAGAAGAGCATCTAACAACAAATACTTCAAATGTTTGCTCAGAAAAGTCAGGGGAGATGAGGAATACAAAAGATTTATCACCCAGACCAGAGACAGAAAGAGAAGAAAGCAGCTCACAACTTCTCACTGCCAATCACCACAATTCTATTTCAGCCACGAAAGGTCATCTGGACTCAAACTACAGCGGTATTGGTCTCTCGCCAGACGATTTAAAAGGTCTACGGCGCCATATTCTTCATTCTGTCCCTTCCATGAACAGATTCATAGGCACACAGAGAATCTCAAATTCGAGAGCGCCTTTAACATCCCCACTCCCTGAAATTATCAATCAGGGACCAGAAGAGACCGCTCTCGTCATTTCAAACTATGCAGCATATATAATCCGTGATTTTGATACTAGGGGTTTCGGAAATGCTGCCCTTGT
This sequence comes from Calycina herbarum, assembly GCA_001414485.1. Lineage (NCBI taxonomy): Eukaryota > Fungi > Ascomycota > Leotiomycetes > Helotiales > Pezizellaceae > Calycina > Calycina herbarum. Next base: position 94,449 of record LLEY01000052.1, read on the forward strand.
CCCTTCAACCTTTACCCGCGAACCCTTTTCTGAAGAAGATATCATTCATCGAATCGCGGAATTGAATGTGCAAGGACCATTGGTCATTGAGAAGAAGCTATCCTTACCTCTCTCGAATGAAATACAGATTGGCAAAGCTGTTGCAGAAATGGGAACTCGAGAGCGCCCGAACTCGAAGTACGAATGGAATCTTGCACAATTTGAAGAAACGAGAGGACCTTTTTCCGATGGCTCCGTCATGATTTATTTGAGACGGACCATGAGAGGTGTCACTTCACGAGAGGCTTTGGGCAAAGCGAGGTCCGGAAACAAGGTCTCGAGAAGTCAAAGGTTCAAAGAAGCAATTGAGGCGGAGATGAATTGTCTTCAAACACTTCCTCGAAGTAAGCAGGACTTCCATCCGAGCTCTGGGAGACACAAACGTGATCTTGTGATTGACGAATCTTGTGCATCATCGCCGCCAGCACGTCGACGGCGTTTAGGTAAAACAGATGAGCCGGGATTTGATGAAGAGCCCAAAGATATAGGAGAACAAGACCGTGAAGACAGCTCTAAGCGAATGAAGGACAACCGGAGCAGATTTTTAAGATCTCTTTTGAAGGATCGAGAAGAGGCAACGGCCAAGAAACGTCACCGCAAAGAAAAACAGAAACCTCGAGCTACACACCGAATGGAGGGGAATTCCGATTCAGATTACGATCTAGAGGAAAATTTAGGGAATGCAAGTAGACAACGACGACCGCCTGCTCGTCGTCGGCGGCCATCTGACGACCTGCTACCACTGGTCGTTGACAATAAAAGATTTAATATTTCACCTGAACACACAAAATCATGGGCTCGTCGCACACCAATACATCCTTCGCTTCCGAGAAAGAACTGCTCGGCCGAAGGAAACACTCCGGTGTGGGGTGGGAGTGAAGTGTCTACGCCGGAGCCTTGTACAATACCGACACCGGAGCCTCTTTTTTCAGAGGACGATTTTCTTCGCTCAGACACGGATACTGATGTCGATGGTGTGAATAGAGATGGAGATATAAATATGGACATTGTGAGGAATTTATATTTGGAGTGGACCCCAGCTTGGGAAGAAGAAGGCGAGAACGAGGACGATGAACTTGATTTCGCTGGATAGCTTCGTGCTCGTCGGAAACTGGGGATTCATTGCACCAGAACCTGATTTTACAGAAAAAGAGCTGTTTCTCCCCGGCGAGAAAAACGCTGCTTTTTTCACAGCCTGCTCCATTTACATAGGCCCGATGTGCGGGGATTCCCCTTTCTACAGCAAAAGATCCACTACTCAATCTTAATTTTTCAAATCTTATCAAATCTAATCTTATCAGATCTTTCAGATCAACTGTTGTCGTCGTCATTCATCCTCTTTTCTTTACGGAGATACTGTGGATGCAGAAATTTCTAGGGTTGGCACCTTGAAGACCCAGCAAGGGAAACCAGAGAAGTGACTAGAGAGAGGAGTTGTCTACTAGCCGATTTCGGGGAAGTGGAGTGCCTCTTCGTAGGTTTACTTAAGTATGTCTCCTTGCACTTCTTTGAGAAGTCAAGAGTACTATTTCCTTTCTCTTGTCTTCTTCCAAATAAAGAATGTACTCAGCCATACATCTCTCCTCCCCTATCCTCTCCTCCCTCATCTGCCTCTTGGGAAATGGCCTTTCCGTTTCATCCCAAGGCACCTGGCCTTACCAACCCTACAAGACCAGCACCATGAAACCACCTTGCATGAACATCACCAAATCTGGTTCAACTTCCCCGGGATATCTTTTCTTCGACCAAAACGGAAATGACGCCCATGCATATAACCTTTTTATCATGAGCGATGACAACGAGCTCGTCTGGCAAAGCGATACTCCGGCTGATCCAGTGTGAGTAAAGATTAATCATGAATCTGATTATTAATCTGATTAACGTGATTAGATTAGGTTAGATTTTGATTGATAGGTCCTTTGATTAGATTAGATTAAATCTGATTAATCTAATTAATCTAGTTAATTAATAATAAAGTAATTATCCTTCAAATCTGGTTTCTTCTCCTCTTCTTTAGTCTCTTCCTCTATATAGAATAGTTAGCATTAGAGATATATGATACAGAAGCTAGAGCTGCTCTCCATGGTCTAGAACTAGCCTTAGACTCCCCTTTCTGGTCTTCGGCTAGGAAGTGCTGGATCTGCCTTGATAACCTTGAAGCTACACTACAGTTGACCTACCGGTCCTGTGGCACCTCGCAAGAAACCTTTAACAAGGTCAACGAATTAGCTCAATCTTATCCTGGGAAAATACAGACAAGGTGGTGCCCTAGCCACATAGGTATCCTAGGCAATGAGATTGCAGATAAAGCTGCAGGGAAAGCAGCGCGGATACCCCCTCCTAATCTCTCATCTTTACTCTGTACGGCTACGCTTAAGAGAGAAGTAAAAGAGACAGGGGTCAGGCTTGCAAAGAAGCTCTGGAGTACTACACTCCCAGCTCTTTATAAGGACCTAGGGCTCTGTACCTGGTTCTTGAAGCCCAAGTCTCTCCAGTTACCAAGAAAGGTCCTTGCTCGCTTAATTGCCGCTCGTTCTGGACATGGAGACTTTACTGCTTACCATCTTCGCTTCTTTCACTTTGACTCGCTACTCGATTCAGGGAACTGTACGTGTAGGAAGGCTAAGACTCAATTCCATCTACTCTTTTGCAAGCTAGCAAACAACAAAGACCCTAAGCTACTAGCTAAGGCCAAGAAGAACCCCCAACTGCTCTTTGGATCTCACTGTGAGGATCTCTTTAGCAAGGTCTACTTTAAGACTGAATTCTATACGAAGATCTGTTACTAGATAGACAGGCCTTCTTTTCTTTCCTTTTTATTATATATCTCCTTTGTTATACCCTGGTTCTAAAACTAATTAAGGATAAGTGCTGTTCCGAAAGTGGAGCTTCTCTTTAAACTGCCTCTTATAAATTAGCTCTTTCGTTTACACCCCCTGTAGCCTAGGGCACCCCCCTAGCGTCATTTGCCCTATTTTGGGACTCTTCTAGGACCTAGCCCACGCGAGCTAGACTCCGCTTGACGTTAAATAGCAATAAATAAATATAAATATATAGAATAGTTAGATCTATTAATTTTCTACTAACTTAAAAAAAAGAACTTTTAAGTTAAGTTAGTATAGAATCTTACTATATAAAAGATACATAAGGTTACTTCCTTCTCTTTTAACTCTCTTCTTTAAAGTAGAATAGTATTAGTATAACGTGGTTTATTAGGACCCTGGTTATATCAGGACCCCGATTAATTTTCCCGAAATCCTACCCTCCAACTTTAACACGCGTTTTTTTAACCTTCTACTATGTCTATTGTTACTAAAGAATCAAAAGTCATTCTAGCTATTAAGGCAATTCGAACATCTAAAAAGCTAAGTCGACGGAAAGCTATAAAGATCTACAGAATACCTTATTCTACACTTAACGATAGAATAAACGGCTACCTTCCTCTAGCCGACCGTTGACTAGCAAACCTTAAATTGTATAAGGTAGAAGAAGAAGTGATTGTTTAGAATATACTTGATATAGATTCTAGAGGGTTTGTACCTCGGCTAGCTAGTATAGAAGATATAGCCAATTTCATCCTCGAGTTATAAGGAGGAAAACGCGTTAGTAAGCTCTAGGCTTATCGATTTATATAACAACAACTAGGGTTAAAGACGCGTTTTAATCGCGTTTACGACTTCTAAAGGGCCTTATACGAAGATCCTAACCTAATTAGTACGTGGTTCCGACTTGTGTAAAATATAAAGGCGAAATACAGCGTTTTAGATTATAATTTCTATAACTTCGACAAAACAGGCTTTATAATAGGTATGATTTGCCCTATAATAGTTGTTACACGTATAGATCGACGTAGCAGAGGTAAGGCAGTTTAGCTAGGCAATCGGGAATAGGCTATAGCAATTGCTTATATCAATAGCGAGGGTTGGGATGTCCCTCTATTTTTGGTCGTCTAAGAGAAGAATCATCTTATAAATTAGTATATAGACGGCGGCCTCTTATATAACTAGGTTATTAAACCGATAAGTAATAGATAGATAAACAACGAGATAGGTCTAGAATAGCTAAAACACTTTGATAAGTATACTACTGCTTAAGTAAAGGGTCTATATCGAATACTAGTGTTAGATAAGCATAAGAGCTACGAATCGGCCGAATTCTAAGAGTACTATAAGGTATATAATATTATAACTCTTAGACTACCTCCCTATTCGTCCTATCTAACCTAGCTACTTAATGTTAGGTGTTTTAGTATATTAAAACGAGCGTATAGTCGACAGATTAAGACGTTTATTAAAGCTTATATTAACTATATTACTAAGGTAGAGTTCTTTCTAGCCTTTATAGCAGTATATAGGGAATCTATAACAGTCTAGAACGCTTAGGCTAGATTCCGTAGAGCTGGCCTAGTGCCTTTTAATCTATAAGTAGTGATTTTAAAGCTTAATATAAAGTTATAGACTCTAACACCCTCTAGACCCTCTACTGCTAACACTCTCTCATGGGAATCTTAGACCCTTTCTAACCTAACAGAAGCTCTTTTATAGTTAACTCTTATATGAAATCGAATTACTTGCTATTAGGGAAGCTTGCCAACCCCTCTAATTAAGACAGTTGTAGCGCTGGCTAAAGGTATAGAGTAAATAGCTTATAAGATGACTCTTCTATCTGCCGAGGTACGTATACTTTAGGCAGCAAATGAAGCTCTTAGTAAACGCTGGAGGGCTAAAAAGGCTCGTGTCCGTAAAGGGGGTGCACTTATTATAGAGGATGCACAGGATATTATAGCCTAGAAAGACGTAGATAAGCAGGTACGACGCGATATACGTATAGCGAGAGGTAGTTACAAGGAGGGGCAACCGTCTAGACGACACTATAGAACCTATGGAAAAGCTAGTCACAACGTACGAACTTGTTAAGAAGCTGTAGATATATCTAGTATATCAGACTCCGATTATAAAGAGTTAATTTAATATATTATAGTTAAGTTATTTGAGTTTAAAGTTATATACCAAGGAAAATTGATCGGGGTCCTGATAAACCACGTTATAATAAGAGCTTATATTTATTATTATATAATTAATAGCTAATTTATTAAGGCTATTATTAAGAAGTTACATAGTAAATAGAGTAGAAAGAAGATCTCGCTTAAGCTCTCGACAGTCCTAGAACGCTCCTCTAATGCCTCAGTCCGAGCTCCGATACTCCTAGCCTGGTCACGTGTATATATTAGTAAGTTAATCAATTATTAATCAGATTAATAGTGATTAGATTAGTAGATTATGATTAACGTCTAAGATCCCTTGATTAGATTAGATTAATAGCTATTAATCTAATCTAATCTAATCATTTCTTACGCTGGGCTGATCTAACTGATTTCCGCGTTCAAGAATTGGTCGGAAAGCCCGTTCTCACATTCTACAATGGGGTGGCCCTTTCAGAACCTTGGGGATTCGGGTATGGAATTGTACAAATTTTGGATGATTCGTCTGAGAGTATCTACAACGTATCTATATTTGGAAATGAACTGGACTACCAGACACTGTCTGAGATCAACAACACGGATCTCGTTTCCTGGATCGATATGCACGAGACAAAGATCACCCCAGAAGGAACCATGCTTGTCGCTGCTATCAACATCACACAATTCGATCTCACGCCCGTCGGAGGACCCGAAGATGGTTGGATTGCAGACTCACTGTTCTACGAGATTGATATCAAGACCAATGAGATTTTGTTCCGTTGGAGCGCCATTGAACATGTTGATGAAATCTCGCTTGCATCGGTATTGCCCACTTATCCATTGGGCGATTTGGGCAGAAATCAATCTTATCCATATGGCTACTTCCACATTAATGCGGTAGAGAAGTTTGCTGATGGGAGTTATTTGATTGACTCGAGACATTTGTGCTCGATGTATCACATTTCTTTGGATGGTTCAGTTGAGTGGACTTTGCATGTAAGCTTTTTCTCTTTCCTTAAGTCTTCCCATTATGGAAGCAATTTTCATTTCTCAAAACATGAACTTTGCCCTCGGTCCTGATGCATGAGCTCTCGAACTGGTCGAAAATTGGGAAGAGGAACTGGCACTCTTATAGCAGACTGGCAAGAGGATTTCCACAACTCAGACACGTTCTCAACTAAAAGAGCTCAAACTAACATTCAAAATAGGGGAAATCTGGCGGAAACTTTACCCTTGATCCAGAACTTTCTTTCTGCTATCAACACGACGCTCGAATCCACCAAGAAACGGAAAATACCATTCAATCAGCATCTTCAACAGCGACAACGCTGCTCTCCTATAACCAAACTACCGGAATTTTCATGACTTTGGACATCGAAAATTGGACTGCAACACTCGATCAACAGTTTTTCGACCCTGAAGACACTATCACTTCGCGCTCCCAAGGAAATCTCCAAGGTTTGGAAGACGAGCATGTTTTGATGGGCTACGGATCTGTCCCAAGAATCAAGGAGTACGATGACAATGGAACTGTTGTGATGACTGCTGTGTTCGGACCTACCGATAAATCCGTTTATTCGTATCGTGTCTATCGACAACCTTGGGTTGGAAAGCCTAAGACCGCTCCAAGTGCTCTAGCTTGTAAAGATTCGAGCACAAATGGCACAATGGTGTATATGAGCTGGCTCGGAGAAACTGAACATACTTCTTGGAAGATCTTCAGTGGTATTGATTCCGGTAATATGACTTTGGTTAACGAAATTGAGAGGAATGGGTTGTTCGAGACGTTTGCAGGTGTTGAAGGAAAGGGCAGTTATTTCCAGGTGCAGGCGAGTGGGAGAAACATTACTGGGGGTGTTTCGGAAATTTTCTCCGTTAATGGGACTTGTTGATTGATGTAGCAGAAGGTCAAAGGAGCCAAGTCAAATTTAAGAACTATGAGCCATCGCTCACCATATTCCTGTTAATAATAAACTATTGTTATCCTAGAACTTCTAGGAAAGGTAAAGTAATTGAACCTAGCTAGTTATGTTGTTTACTTTCAAGTCACGTGTTGCACTCCACTGACGTTCCCCTATGACTTTGTTAATCCAGCTGAATAACCTCCGGCGCTCTTACTGTTTAATGACAATGGAAAAATAAAACTCCTACAATTCAAGGACCGGGTCGTCTAACGCAATTCGGGTCTTGGATTACATGGATGATTTTAGCCACGCTTAGCAAAAACAGTGCGTGCAAGCTGGGCAAGCCGTGCAGGGTAAGGGACCGGTTTTGCTAGCTAACACCCAACAATGATTGGGAGGTAAATGTTGAAAGTAGCCTATATTTTAAGTTCCTCTCGGAATGTATGACTGAAGTACCAAGAGCATTTGTGAAACAGGCCGCAGCAAACAACAGCGGGCCAACGGTGTGTATGAAGGCCGGCGGTTATTCGCAACACCAGCACAGAACCACCTTAGGAACAAATAATCCCCCCGAAATCAATCCTTGACACACACATCTTTCTTCCTGATTTTCAATATTTCCATCATATCAACTTTTAAGTACAACTATTTTAAACCATGTCCTCTATACTCTGGAAACCACAACAAGTCCTTGACATCGGCTCGATCAACATCAATATGACATGTCTAGTCGCTGGATGCGACACGAAAACCAACAAACAAACACGAGCAGAAATACAATTGCTCCTCAGATTTATGGGAAGGTCACCACCGGACGAAGCTTTTTCTTCTTTACAAGAGCTTGTGAAAATGTGTCTCTGTGGAACACACCCCAATGCGAAGATGAATTGAATCGAATCGAACTGGCACCAAAAGACCGAAAATGCGGCGAAAAGATACAAGATATCTTTGATAGAAAACAAGCACGGTCCTTTGGAGGAAGGTTTGGGAGACATTATCGACGACCTACTCGAGGATCTAGAGCGAGTGAAGGCGGAGCTCGACAAAACTGCGGAGAAGGTGGGGGATCTGGAAAAAGAGTTAAACAAGCAACGGAAAAAGGCGGTGAAGTGGAGGAAGAGGCACTCAGATGTACAAGAGGTTATGTCCCGGCTCGCCTTTTCTCAGTTAAATCAAGTCACTCGAGAGGAGTTCAGAGAAACACAAAGCGAACTCGCCCAAATGGGAGCAAAATGCAAGAAGCAAGCCAACAGGATAGCTCAGCTAGTGCGTCTCCAGACCGAAGTAGAGACAGAAAAAGTTGACACCCTCTTGAAAATGGCTAGTAGCCTCAAATCTCAACTTGCGGTGGCGGCCGGGAATTCTTGCCACAAAGAAAACGAGACCCTTTGCGGAGAGATTTGGAAAATCTCAGCAGGAAAAGATGACCTCGGATCCCAGCCTCAGCCGCCAAATGGGAGGTCCGCTCTGACAGCCACGGGAACGTCAGCCTCAAAATGCAATGCATCAACAACAAAACAACATACACATGCTGGGAAAACTCCCCAAAATCTCAAAAAGACTCTTGAACACCTCAAGAAAGCCATTCAGGTCAGACAGGAGAAGATCGAAAGTCTGGAAATCGAGCTAGAAGTGGCCCAAGAAACCATCAAATCACAGGATGAAAGTTCCCGCAGTCACGCCAGTTTGAAGAATCAACTACAAGATAAAGTAACGGAGCTGCGAGGTTTGCTTAACTAAGCAATCGAAATATAGAATTGGTGAATTGGAGGTGCAGGTCTCAGCTGATCCATGAGGATTTACGGATAAGAGAGCGTTTGAAAAGGGCGTTTCAATTTCGGAAGGCAAAGAATAGAATGGGTACCGCTTTCGTGATTGAGATTTTAGTGTGTATACTCTTGGACTTTGATGTTGGGGAGGATTGATATTTTAAGCGAGGAGAAAAGGGGACTGGGTTGTGTTTTCTAGTGAATGATGTTTTTCAACCATTAGCTTAACTACTTTGCAAAGCTCAGTAACCATAAATTCCATGTTCAACTTTCCTCTCGAGATTTCCTTTTGCCCAAGAGTAAATAAGTCTGCATTGTCTTCATCCCAGTCCACAGTCTCACCAAACATGACATCTTCAAGATAACAGTTTCCCACCACAGATGAATAGGGATATCTCTAAGTTTCTCTGTCCGCCTTAAAATAACGGGGGTCGTGCTTCCGTGGAGAATAGAGATCTCATCACCCTCTTGAACCGTTCTCGGGCCCAGTCCCAGTCTACCCTTAGCAGTGACGAAGACTCGACGATCGTTGACCATCCATGCGCATACTTCCATGGCGTATATATATGGATTGGTTCGAAATTCTTTATTGTGTTGAACATCTCCTCCACTAAGATTTGCCTCCCATTCTAGGTAAAATTGATGGTAGTTTGTCCAATCGATATCTTCTCGCGAAACCAAATCTCGACCCAACTGGTGTCGGTGAGAACAATCTGCCAGGCACACGCGAAGCAACCGCTCGCAGGTTACTTGGAACTTTGGCGCTCATCGTTGATCTTGGCTACGGTTTTATCGATTCCGAGAAACGATGCAGGATGGTACTCCCCCGGTTCCTCGTCAAATGTGTCTTTCCACCTAGCGCCCCAGCCCATTGACGGTGGGCTCAGGTTGGAGTCCAGAAAATATGTGATTGTGTCGATAGATTTGCCAGGAACCCTCAGTAATCTCAAAAGATTGATGAAAGACATGGCATTGAGGGCATCGCGGAAGTTGAAAGTGACGAAATTCGCGAGCTTTCAGCAAATGTGATGCCGTACGAGATCTGTATTGAGGGAGACTCAATTATAAATAGAGTAGAACTTGAGTAGTGGATGGGATACAAATCACCTTTGTAGCGTGTAACGATGGAGCGGCGCAATTTAGTAAGACGTACACAATAAAGCCACAACCACGTAGCTAGCTCAGCAAGCAAGATATTCCGCAGGCTTAATTTGGTCTTCTACGTATCTACCCATATTTCTATCTATTTTTGCAACGTTTGAATTTCGAATAATCTTCCTTTCCAGTGTTCGTAGAGTCGCCTAAAAATCACTGTTCCCTTTCCACCCCGCGACGATGAGGCAAAGGGGCGAGTTGAATGAACAGTATTATATCTCCTTTCTAAGATCAACCGCTCATAGCAACTGATTTATATAACACTCCCCAAGGAAATCGTTGATATGAAATCGGGAAGTAAGAAACACGACCCTCCCCTCGTCACCCGCGATAATCCCCTATCACTGCTGAATAGTCCACTCAGATGAAACGAAAATCAAGACTTCTCTCAAATCCCAATTTATCCCCACAAGTCAACAAGACAAAAGGAGCGAAAAAAACCCTCTAAGATTGAATAGCCACTATGTACAACCCTAACCACAACTTTTACCCGTCCTCACGTCTCGCTTCCACGCCTACTAAATAACCTAACCATCACTCTTCCCCTCCTCCCCAACATGAATACACTTAACACTATCACTCAACAAAGGGTTTACCCCCTCAATAGTCGGACAAGTCTGCACCCCTGTTTAGAAGTTAGCAAGCCTTTTCTTCCATCCCATCCCAACACAACACGCCACTGCTTCTCTTTTCCCCTTCCCTCCTTCCACTTGAACTTTCACCCTCCCCATATCATTTCCCTCACTCTTTCTCTTACACCTCTCTCCTCCAAGCCCCTCCTCAAAAGACAAAATGAAGGTACAAGAAAACGGATACTCACAAACACCATCCCTCCCCACCGGCAAAAAACTCCTCCCCGTCGTCGCGCCCTCGAAAAACCGTCCCGGCCCCACCGCGAAATCATCCACTTCCTGCCTACACTTCCGAATAACTGGTTGTTGCGGATCGGGATACTGGCAAGTGAGGAAGGGTGAAATATCCAGAGTGGGAGTTTGCATCATAAGTGTTCCATAAGAGGGTGCTGTTGAATTCGAGTTTGGATTTGGATTTGTTCTATGGCGAAGTCAGCTCGCGACTGGTTAGGTGAGGAGAGGGAATGAGAGGTATGGTGAGGGAGAATAAGGGAGAGGAAGGGAAGGAACATACGACCTAACATCCCCACAAAACCCCTCGTAATTAAAATGCACGCCTCCCCTCCCGACCTCCACAACAGCCGTCACTAATCCCGCATCATCACAATCCAAACTCACGAATCCGTAGCGACTTGTCCAAGCACCCGGTCGAATCGGACATTTCAACTCCAAATCCCCAAACTTAACCGAAAGTTTATGGCCGTAAGGATTTAGTGGTGGGGGTCCGTATTCATACGTGAAATCGTTGACGATGAAATTCGATGGGATGGGACAGGTTAGAGGGTAGGGGTTTGTTGTTGTTGTGGGCACTGGGAGGGCTGTTGTACTTGGTGTGGGAAGGAGGGTGGTGGGAAGGGAGAGAGTTGGGAGTGAGAGTGCTGTGTGACGATTAGTTTTGGTTGAAAATGAGAGGGAGGATATTTTGGGAAAGAGGAGAGAGGAAGAGGGCGAGAGGTGATGAGAGGAAGTAGAAATGGGAAGGGAAAAAGGGGAGAAAAGAAGGGCGAGGTACTCGGAGCCAAAGGAACGCTCGTATTCAACCTACTCGGCGCGGGAATCAAAACCGAGAACCCCGTACTCGTCGAAATAGTAGGCGGTATCCCAGTAGGTAAAGTCCAATTCAAAGACGCAGTCGTAGATGGTATCATGCCCGAGTTTCCCGTTGGAAGAGGGATGGAACCAGATATTGTTGGTACCGGTGCACTCAACGATACACTAGACAACCCTACACTCGTCCCAATAGAAATTGTCGGCACCCCAATCGAAACACTAAACTGTCTCTCTCTCAGACCAAACCCCAATCCTCTTGGTCGACATACACCCCCCTTCACAAGCAATGCCCCGATCAGGATTCGTGTTTTCAATTCCATCTTCGTAACGTGTGAAAATAGATCTCCAAGAAAAACAAAACTTGGGAAAGTAACGTAGAACTTTGAAGCAACGTAACACGCAACAGAAATGGTACCAAGGAAAGGAGTGGGATAAAGGTATATAAGAACCCATCCCCTCCCATCCCCTCCCTTCCTCCCCTCCACACTCATATTCATCTACTTCCCCATCCCATCCCATCCCATCCCAATCCATCGACTCTCCTCCACTATACCCAACAAAACGGAAACGATCAACCTCCCATCTATGTTTCTTTCCCCATCAGGCATCTGCATATTGTGGTGACGAAGCTTGTTCTTCGGGACTTGAAGTTGTGGCATGGATATAGATTGCAAATCGCCGCCTTCGAGATCTGGTTGAAGAGTTTATGATAGGGGGGGAGGGGGGTACTATATCCCCCAATCTATCAGCAATATCCCCATAATATCAACGACCCAAACAATGAAACGCTAGGCAAGAGAAGGCGTGCGCAACATGATAGGAAGATGAAAAGGAATGACGACTTAACTCGGTCAATATAACCATTCTAGGCTATTTTTTTCCTTTCCTCATTCGAGGTTCTGGACTGTGGACCCATGGCTAGAAAGAAGGTCGAGAACAAAAAAGAGGCGACTCGGTATAGCCTAAACACCACAAGATGAAAATTGCCAGATTGGTCTCCAGGATCCTACCGTACTATAGCACTGTCTGTAACATCCAGCATATAAATACCCCTTCCCCTTCTTTCTTATCCCCCTGCATCCCTTCCCCGCAGTTCGGATTGTGTGATTCGGAGGCTTCACTCGGTATTACCATGAATCTGCCTGAAGGTCAGTAGTCAGTTCTGCCTCCTCCATGAATACGTACCAAAGTCTCTCACAACGATGGACAGGAGAGAGAAACAAAAAAAAGTCACTTTCACAAACACCCATAAATTCAGAAATTATTGATTTCATATCATTCCATTCAACGAATCATATCTCATACGTGTCCCCCCCAGTTTTTATCTCTCTCTCACAAACCCATCCGCCCATTTGCCTAATAGCCATTCCATTTCTCTCTGTAAAAAGGCGAAAAGAAAAGATGTCCCCCAATCCCCTTTTTAATTTCTTTATCCGTAAAAAAACAGAAAACGAAAAAAACCAATCCCCTGCCAAAACTGGCAACAAAAAACTCCATGTTTGCATGCAAGAAAAAACAAAGTTCGCACAATACAAGTCTTTCTCTCTCTCTCCTGAAAAAATTATCCAGGCTCGAGGCTCGAGGCTCTCTCTCTCCCACATGAGCTCAAGACATGCGTCGGAAGAATTTTTTTCCTCCTCCAACAATGCAAAAAAAATAAAAATCTCTGCCCATACAAAACAGGTATAACCGTTATTGTGTTACAAAAAAAAGAAGAGCACCCAATCTTTCTATGATAAAAAAAAACAAACGAAAAAACCAGCAAACTAAAAAGAGGAACAAAAAGCTTCTCCCATGCTTTTTGAAAGCCAACTCCGATGATACCCTAAAACAAAGCATGCGAAAATTTTGGCAGAGGCGAAGAAGAAGAAAATACTGCATCATGCAAACATTAGGCGTATTCGCTTTGCCGGTGCGTTCCTTCCTCAGATCAACCATAATTCTTTCAATAATTCCCGAACAAAAAAGGAGTCCTTTTGGTGCCGCCGAAAGTCTAGTCGAAAAGAGACTCGTGTGCAACTGGGATTTTTTGGTGGGAGATGAACGTAAACACATTAGTCGAGAACGCTGCGATGCAGTCGCCGAATGAAACCGTCGCTATGCAGGAACGAAAACCAACGAGCCTCTAGGGCTCACAATGTACAAGAACTGAGTTTTTGTCGTATTAAATTTAGACTGTCGCTCAGACGACAGTCATCATATGCATCCTTTGGCCCAGGCTTCGGGATGGAGAAGAATCCAATGGGTTATTGAGCATCGAGTTGTTGCTCTGGCTTCGTGGAAGGGCTTTTGGTGTGCCGGATTGCGGATCTGTGAAAACGCGAGTGAACGCAGGGCTCGACTCTCTCTGGGGGCTCAGGTCTGGGGATTGTGGTCTACCATCAGCTTTGCGAATGAGATCACCAAGAGTGCGTGTCAAGACACCGGCGCGTTGAACCAGATCCCTGAGACTGGTTGTGTCGAAAGGCATTTTGCTGGCAGATTGGGCTGCCATTTCCTTCAAGAGGGGATCTGAGATGGCTCGGTGTTGATGCATGGTTTCCATGACAGTTCGTGCAACCTCCGATGACTTCTTCTTTTCGCACGAAGGACAAGGAGAGTGGGGCAAAGGAACACTGCGAGGACTGTTGGAATCAGCGCCAAAGATATCATCGTCGAGTGAGAAGACCGATTTTCGACGAATGGTTTTGACATCATATGGGGATCCTCCAGAACGCTCGATGCTCTCCATTGGCTTCGCAAAGGGCTTGGGTGTTTTATGATGCTCGGTTCGGAAATCCAGGTCATCATCTCCGAAATCAATATCCTCTTCGCCAAAATCCAAACTGCCCCCCAAAGTCTCTCGACTGAAAACCATCGAGGTTGGGGATGAGGCAGCAGAGAGATCAAGATCCTCTTCATCTGGAACCGCCAAAGCAATGATTCCTTCGGCTTCCTTCCACAATGCTGCTGATGCTCCGTTCAATAAACCCTTTTCCTTTCCTAAAAGTCTCAGTCTCTTGAGATCCTCGACCAACAAACAAACCTCCCGAATATGTCCAACATGGCCAACTACTGTTGCCTGGCTGGCCTGTATAGTAGGGGGGATGAACATGCCACTCCTTCCAGTCATTAAATCATCACCTTCATCGTCTTCGTCTGGAATGTCGAAATCGAAATCGTTATCCCAGTCCTCACTGACCCCCTTGGCTCCCAGTCCCCAGGTTCCGAATTTTGGTGCCAGCTTTGAATGCTCACCCGTACCATCAGGCACGACGGGGACACTTTGGCTCCTGATGTGAACTGGAGTGGGCCCACGTCTTCCAGGTGTGCGTCCTCCTCGAGTATCCGCCATTTGATTGGCATGGGCAGTTTTGGGTCGAGGAGACCGACCTAAGTATTCCATCTTTTCATTTGATGGCTCAGACCAGTCAAACAGGTTACTTCTGGGTCTTTCTGGGCGAACAGCAGCATTGCTGTTGCCGGATACATCTGCCAGGGCAGCCCTAAAGCTGGCACTCATCCGGAAAGAATTCAGGGAGT
The DNA here is from genome assembly GCA_001414485.1 of Calycina herbarum. Lineage (NCBI taxonomy): Eukaryota > Fungi > Ascomycota > Leotiomycetes > Helotiales > Pezizellaceae > Calycina > Calycina herbarum. The sequence goes on from LLEY01000052.1 coordinate 109,480, forward strand.
TGGAGTTTGATGGAGGGGACAAACGATTGTCAACGCCCATATTATCTTCCTTGGTCCAATCTTCGTCGTCCTCTTCATCGTCCAGGGAAAGCCGTCCAAAATCCTTAGACGCCAGAGAGAAGCTTGGTGGAGATGATGGAAAGTCAGAGTCCGCGGTTACCGGACGGACCGGCGTTGAGAAGCCATCTTGTCTGGACAGTGCAGATTTAACCGGAGTCAGCGAGTCCTCGTCCTCCTCCACAATACTGGCATGCGTTTTGGCTTTCACCAACGGAAGATTGAGATGTCCTTGAAGACTCGGAGGAGATTCGTCAAACATGGAATCCAGAGTGGCATTTCGGGAACGACCTGTACTGCCTGTGGCTCTTGAGGTCAGAGAGTCAAATACAGTCTCACTGAGAAATCCATCCATCTCATCATCCTCCGAAGGGACACTAATTTTGGCATCACGATCCAGAGTCGTAATCCGAGAGATTATCTTCTCAACTGGAGTATCGTCGACGAAGTGCTCTTTCTCGGGTGTTTCAACTATAACTGGAGCAATGGTCTGGGGTTCCAAATCTGCTCTCCCGCTCGGTTTTTTGGTAGGAGTTTCGACTATGGTATATTCTCGTGCCGGTTTTTCGAACAAATCCATCGCCATGGGCCGACTGGTTGAAGGCCCATCGGCAGACATGATGTTCCTTCCAGGCAATGTTGAGACTGGTGCTGAAGAATGACGCTTGCCTCCACTTCTACCTTCAGCATTTCTCTTATTTCCCCTTATGCTTCCGGTCCTTGAAAAGAGCCCAGTTGGAGAACTAAAATGTAAAGAAAGGGAACGGCGAGGTCGTTTCGTTGGTTCGTTCGACTCGATGGAGGGCATATTCGTGTCACGTTCATCAATCTCCTCGACAATGGAACTATCAAGCGGTAAACTTTCCTCCTCATAGTCATGCGCCTCTTCTGATGATCTGAGGTGGATCATTTCGGGGGTGACGAGTGTCGGCCTAACAGCATCATCTACAAAAATTCGTTTGGATGTTTGTTGGCCATCTGATGTTTTTCCATCGGCCGACTTCCCTGCTAGCCGGTCTTTGGAAAATCGGACATTTCTACGTTGAAAGAAAGGTCGCCAGGAGGAGACGCCTAGTCTACTTGCCTTGTTACTCCAAAAGCTAGCTCGAAGAGGGGCATGCACCGTATGGGGACTTGTAGGTGGGGATTTGGCAGATTGTTGGTTCGTGAGGTCGTCGAGGGGTGACGGGCCTCTAGAGGGTTGCTCGTCACTAGATTGATTTTTGAATTGCTCCATCAGGGTGACAGAACGTTGATGGCTGGTGGCGGGTCTGCGTAGTGTAGGGACTTTCGATTTGGATCCGCTCCTCACACGGGAGTCGGTCTCTTTCTTGCCCGAAGATGCTCTCTTGACCAATTTGTTTGGCGGTAATTGAGCAGGAGTATTATCTGGCTCAGACAGAATTGGAGCAGCAGAGCCATTTGTGTGTATCAAAGATGGCGAGTCGGGGCCAATGCTTGATCTGGGGCTGGTGTTGTATGAGGTGGGTATGGTTGAGAATCTTCTGGCCATCCATGATCCCCTTGATGAACCCGAATCCCTCTTATTCTCCCCATCTGACGGTGACGATCCTTCCCCATGCCTGAATATTGAATGCCGCCTGGTGCGGGCGTGACTCGAAGGTGGAAGCTCACTTCTCGAGGCTATGGAAGGCTGTCGTAGTGTCGAGGAAGGAGGAGGATCTGAAGACCCCGTTTGTTGTTGAGGGGAATTGCTCTCGGGGGCGACGGCCGATGACATGGTAGCAGGGCGTGAAGGGGGAGAGGCAGTTCCTCTGCCATTATTAGGGATGCTGAGATTGGTAGAGTCTCGAGCAGCTCTTTTATTAGAAGAAGGGCGGGATGTCTGTTCCTGTCTGGCGAATGCCAAACCCACCGCAGCAACTCCAACGGTGGTTGAAGCAACCAGCTATTACCATGTCAATGTTAGCGTTTTATACAATGGAGCCGAGTCGATGGCATATGCAATGCGATGCAGTGAGGAGATGCTGAGGCTGTTGACAATGGAAGAAGGTGCACGCCTGCATGGCCAATGTTAGAAGAGAGGTGCTGTACTTACACTGGGTAATACCGTTCTCATCTTGGAATGCCAATGAGCTCCCCCGGCTCCTCGACCTCCCTAGACAAGAACACGAAGAGAAAGAATGCCGATGTTGGTAGATACAATTAGCATCGTCGGGTGGTGGGTGGTGGATGAGGTGGAAAGGTCGTCAAAAAAGGGCGGACAAAATTGTTGGTGGAAGTTTGGGCGAGAGTAAACAGAGGTGGTAATCTCGAGGCAGTCAATGCACCGAAGGACTTCTTGCATCCAGTCCACGAGGGCTGATTTCCAAAGATGCGCGTCGTCGTGTTGACGAAGAGAAGCTCTTGACGAAGAACATGGAAAGACCTGCAATTCGGTTAAAGTTGAAAAGGGGAGGGTGGTGGTAGTTGTTGAGGCAGGTGAGGCACAATGAGAGCACCTCCGGTCTCTGGGTGAAGAAGTTCGGAGGAAGGTGCAAAGGAGTGCAGTGCGGTGCGTAGGTCGTAGGTTCGGCTTCAGGCGTGCACTGACGCTTCTAGTTGGAATTACAGTGAGTTGATTGCCCAGGCTTCCCCGGCCGTGGAAGGCGTGAATGAAGCAAGGAACCTTGCAATGAGGGCTAGCGAGGTGTAGGCTTTGTAGAGTACACTAGTAGCTGGGTAGCAGGGAAAAAGAACTGAAGGAAGAATTCCGGCGTCTCAGCTGCCTTGCTCTTGTTCTTCTAGGGTACATACATCAAAGCAACTATTCTAAACACTTGGAACAATGTAGAATACTAACCCATGTGTATTAAAACAATCAAGTTCAATTGTTTTTCCTTATTTGGTAATTGAAGTTAGAACATCGAGTTATTTATTTACTACCACTCACTCTCCAGGTCCACCGCGAGACAGGGACCTACAATGCAACCTTGGGTGACCATAGGCGGCTTCCCAGCAAGGGAGAACTAACACCAACTAAATCCAAGCACGATAGCCTGAACTCGATAGCGTGTTTGGTTCCTAGATGCCAACGATGGCTCCAACAAATCAACTGGCCGCCCTGAATCTGCTTCCCCAAATCCAGCACGAAGATTTGGTACTCGATTCCCTCGACACGACCTCACTCCACTCCCACGAAGCTTCCGTCCAGTACCTGCCTGGGTCCTCGAGTACGCACGACATCAACAATGGCATCGATTGGCTCCCCCACTTCAGCACTTTGCTATTCATGAATCGATTTGTCGCCACTGACCTGCACCGATTGCCGCCATTGTGCCTCTACAAGTGCGAGCTATGTAAGACCAAGAGAGGGGCTCTCGTGGCCTAGTGGAGAAGCAGTGTCAGTTTGACATGAGAGATCCATTACCTACAGGGTGCTCGTATGGGCTGAGTGGTGAGGGGTTTGTTTGTTTTGCTGCTCAAGCTGCTTATGATTGCTAAGAACGAGCTGCTGCGCGTTACAGCGACTTCTTGGAAGTTGGGTGTATGGCACCCGCTTTAGCACCAAGAATGCACTGGGCGAAAGGTATTGGATTGGACGGGATCAGGGGACGTACGGGAGGACCCTACATATCATGTTGGTACCGCGGCTGGAACCTGCGGGAATCTATTCCAGTGGTGCTGTGCTCTCCGCTGCTCGAAGCCATGTTGGGTGAAACAACAACACTTCTACGTACAACTCCAGAAAAGAGTCCTATCGAAGCACTTTATATAGCATTCTCTCAATCACACCAACATTCTTCAAATTGCTGTTGGTGATTGACGTAGGGGATTGGGAGGGGGTGGCTATGGGGTGGGACGAACCTCCAGAATCACCTTCTCTATCTGCGGTTCTCCCATATCAAACAAGATCTTCTCTACGTACACAAATAAATATCGTCTGAGCAGGCGCCTTCAACAATTCTCATTAGGGCATTGGAATTTGACGTACCTACCGAGCCCACGTACCGACACGCCCTTCAATTGCTTCTGGGTTCCTTGTATTCGGGCTTCAACCCAGTGCTTCTGCTACAACACCATGACCATGAAATAAATCCTCACCCATGAGTCCAATTCCGTACCGAGTACGCAAAACAGCCTTCATCGAGGCAAGTGAGCACCTCGATATGCATGCCACTTCTAGCCCAAATCCCGACGGCTGCCGTGACAGCTAACGGACTGCTCTTTGGCCCTGGAAGCCTGTTAGTCTCTGCCTGACCTCAATACTCACAGCTGCCGTGTCACCAGCACCGCGCAATCCCGTCTGCCAGAGAATAGGCCTCCGCACCTCGACATCTTGACTCTTAAATCATAGGGTCGGGAGATTTCCTTCTCTTCATGTATGGATCCGGCTCTTCGGTGCAGAAGCCATTGTTCGCCGTGCAGATGTCCATCCCGATGCCTTTCGTCTTCTGATTTCTTCAAGCAGCTGCAACTTGCAAGCTTCAATGGCGGGCCAACTCACCAACTCCCGTCAGCAATGGTCCTGGCGCTATGTTTCGGTGGCAGTGGAAGCGGAAGGTCTGATTGATTGCACCGATCTCTGTACGCCGCACATTTGCCTGCTGTATATGCTGTTTCAGATCTTCACAGACGAGTATTGCCGCCACAATACAAGTACAAGTACTCCTATCGAACAAGATCTTCCTACACCTGCGTACACCGCAAATAACACCAACATCGTCAACAGGCGCCTACTCGTCCCACTCTTAGACGACGTCGTCGGCAAAGCATGTTTCGGCAGAAAGTTCTTTTGTCAAATGCAACGGATTTCACTCCGCTTCGGATCAGATGGAACCATCAAGAATCATCGGAAAGCATTACTCTTCAAAACCAACTTTTCTCCCCCAGGCTCAAAGCAGCTCCCCAGCAGGCATACATAGCTTGGGGCGTCCCGGTCATGGACAATACAATTACCCCACTTTGCTGCAGAAGAGGAATACGCTTCCCAGTAAGCTCCCATTAACCCCTCTCCCCTCTTCCAACCGTCTTTACGGATGTGAAAGCTACCGCTGCCCTCCAATCTGCTTGGAGAAGAACAGATACGCACACGATTCACGAATGCCGAATATGCGAGTAGTGGGGGAAAAGTCTTTTTCCAATGTGCAAACGCTGCTGGCAACGAGGCTTCAAGCCTTCTCAACAGGGGTTGTAGGGCGGCACACATTTCTCCGAACACCAAAATCCACTGAGGCTTTTCCAAGAAAATCCCAAATCCAATACAAACGAAGGCGAATCTCTCTCTTCCATTGGAACCTCTTTTGTTTATTATTGTTTATTATTGACCCAGAAAGCACGTCTCCGTGGCCATGGCCGCCGCCCGGCCTATCTTTGCTATTGTTGATTTTGGTTTTCTGAAATAGGGCCAGAGGCAGGCCGAGTCGCCATCGTATGTTGGGTGAGGTTTAGGCCAACCACAGATCCCCATGGTCATCCTGCAGTGTTCATATGCTGGTTTCCCTGTCCCTGGACTGCATATCAGTCTTATTACCTGCACGGCAATAACATCACGCTTCGCTTCCTTCCATTCGACCAGGTTTTGGGATTTCAGCTTTCCAAAATGAGGAAACGCCTCATCCCCCTCTTCAGCTGACTTCTGGCAGCAAGATTGGAGACAGGTTTGATGTGCTGTTCACGACCGGCTTCCCCGTTTGAATTGTTTTTCGGTAGTTTTGTCTGGGTGTCTGGACCTTGCCCCTCAGATCCACTCTTCCTCTCAACGGCGGGGACGCTTTGACTTTGAAAGTCAGTGTCAGTGTGCTCAGGAAACTTTGACTTCCACTGATTTTTTTGCGATAACAACGTGGAAGCATAAGCGCGAATAGTCAGATCTTGCCATTGACCAATCCAACTGCCGGAAGTCCGTCAAAGCCAAACGAACCAAGAGGCTCTAGGTGGAAACTAAATATATCTGAGAGCCGCTTACCCATCGCCAAGGCCCTGCATTTCGAGGACGGACTCAAATCAAAATCCCGAAATCACCACCGAATCAAGAACCCATCATCAAAACTCATGGCTGGCCAGACCAAAGATGAATCCCGTCCGTTTGGGACGCCACTGCTGATTCGACGGATTCCCAATTGCAACATACCCACGCCATTTCAGGGAATAAGATAGGTCACCATCTCAGCGGCCCGATGAAATTAACATCAACATGGCAACCAACAACTCAGCATATCAAAAAAACAAAAATACTACATACGTGCATACTAATTTCCCCATCCGGTAATGTTTCCCAAATAACAGGTTTTCTGCTGCTGTTAAAGATCGGATACAGGGGTTGGTTTTGTGGAAGATTTACCTTGCAGCTTTGTAGTGGATGATCGGATGAATTCAGAAGATCTCCTCTCTTGTTTGGTTTGGTGTGTGTGGAAATAATGGGTAGCAGGAATAGGATAGGATACTAGGATTCGCGTGAGGGGAAGCATGGGAAAGTGAATAAATGTCGGGATGTTGACATGGGGATTTCGCGATGGAGACGCGTTGGGAGGCCAATGACGAGGGGAAGTGTCGCGTAGGAGACGCGAATTATTAAGCTTGTTTTTTTGGGGGGTGGTGATTGGTTGATAAGGTACGTGATGTCTTTCCTTATTGAAGTGATGCTACTTATAGTGAGGAAGGGGGTGAGAATATATCGTCACGGGAAAGCCCTTTACATGGTTTCTCAAGCTCACGCCTGTGGACTCATCGCTCAAACACCGTCACCTCAAGAGCGACTTCGAGAAACTACTCAACGACCTTCAAGTGGTCTTCCAGAAAAGAAGAAATGAAGAACCACAAGACATTCCAGAAAACCGGTTCGTCTCAACATCGCACTCACACCGTCACATTCTACAAACATGACAGAAATCCGGGTTCTACACCCGGCTAAGGTGGTGAGCAGTGAGCACTGGAAAGGGGAGTTTGGCGTTTTTCTCCTAATCCTGGATCCTGGGTTCCTTATCAAGCCTCTTATGAACACCATTGGGATTGCTGAAATTTGTACAACACATCGTACGCACACACACTTGGATCATTTACGGAATTACGGATAGATAGGACGGGAGATGGTTTACTGGTGGGTGAAGAATAGAGATTGGAATGTACTAGGTTCCTCGTTTGATACTGATTGCGAATAAACAGGATAGATGGCTAAGTGAGACATTCCGAGAACGATAAATCTCCATCCCGTCCATCTCGAGATCTGAACTGACGCCTCCCGCTTCGCTTCCCTTTCCTTTTTTTGCTTTTTCCTTTCGTCATCGACTTATCGACTCGTTGTGGAACCTCGCCCGTTCGTTCACGTTCATCTTGGCTTGGAATTTCACGTACACATACACACTCCGTAAACCAACGAACCGAACCTTTGTAAATGCGAGATTGCGAAAATGGAAATGGAAATGGATATGGCGAAATGGGTACAAGGTTACCGAGTTGTAAGGCTGGCTGGCTGGCTGGCTGGCTGGACGTTCCCGAATGGAGGTTGTTGGTGCGGGACGGAGAATTTGATTTAAGATTATTTTGATGGGGGGGGTGCGAGCACGTAAGGGATGTGGCGCTTATTTTTCTGCGGGCGTGAAGCTGTGGGTGGATGGTAGGTTTTTCTTCTTTTATTTTGGGAGTGGTTCGTGGGGGTACGGGGGAGTATTTTGCTTTATATGTTTCAGTTCCTTCCTGCTGGTGTTCGGGTTGTTGTGGTTGTTTGTCGTTTGGAATTACTGGAAGGAGGGTTTGTGGTTGGCGGTGTGCATTCGATGATTCGAGGTTTGGATGCAAGGTATATTTTTGGAAATCCATCTTCGCGTCGGTTTTTCCCGTTTCCCCCATTTCTTGTCTTGCCGTCTTTCGTGTGGATTGCTTGCTTTATGTTGTTGCTGTAATGGTCTGGTGGTCGTCGTCGGTTGGTCGCTGATACCAAGTACCCTCGTTCTCAAATTTTAATGCAAGGTAGACGTATACATATATTTGATCGTCAATTCAATTTATTTAATCCCGTTTCTTGGTTTTCCCCATTTGTAAATTTTCCCTTTTTTTTCCTATCTTCGAAATTCGCATGAACAGCGCGAAATTTGAAAGTGGGGGCCAAAGCTTCTCTTCCTCCGTAGAGTTGTATCGCACCACCGGCACTGAATTATTTAGGTTGTCATATCCGTTCTGACAGTAAACTTGGAAGTTTCTTTAATTATTCTTTGTTCATTGTTTGGAAAGCATGATACAAATGAGATTTCACCTTTTTTTGGACAGCATGATGGGGTTTTTTCGATAGTTGGACGCAGGTTTGTGGGGTGGGGGAAATTTAAGCGCTGTCAAACCCTAGCTCTTAGATGGAAACAATATCAGGTTTGAGGGTTTTGGAGCGGTGAGTGGTTTTGGGTTTTGATGGGATGGGATGGGGGTTTGGGTCTTTGGAGGAGAGACTGGATTTTGGGGGTGGTGGGGGATTTTGGGATATGTAAGTGAAGGTGGTTTCCTGACTTATTTAATAGCTTCTGTGTGATGGTTTAGATTGATTGATGGTCCGAAAAGTACTAAGTGAAGGGGGACCCTCAAAATAGATTCCTCCCTTATTCTGGTGGTGTTTTTGACTGGATTTTGAGGGCAGGGACATTTGGAAGAAATAGACGGTATGACTTGGGACCTTGAGGTTTTTTACTTGGGCAAGTACTTAGAGGAAAATGAAACCGAATTACTTCAAGAACAATAGAAGGTTACCAGGACTTTTTGACATCTCAAAACATATATTCCTCGAATATCAGTAGTGAAAGAAACCACTTTTTTGGGGGGGTATATACAGTCGGGTTCCACTTATAATCGGCACTTTCTAAAACCCCACCAAAAACAGCCCTTTTGCCTACTTTCCTACAACATATTATTTTTTCCGTCTTCGACAGTTTTCTCTATAATTAACGTATTGTATTAATTAGAACCTTATCTCTTTTTAACCCCAACGCGCATTGCTACTAGCGTAAGGAAAGCTACTCTTAGAAACTTGGTCCACGTAGAGTAGTTAATTTTTCCTAGCTGATTTCGCCTACTTTTTGGTGTAAAACGTATACTTTACGACTTTACCTAACTTTACCACCTAATAAGTTTTCACGTATAAATTAAAAAAGAAATCAGAGTAGATGCATTTATATATAACTCCCGAAATAACAAGGTCACAAAAGGAGAAAACTTTCTAGATGTTATAAGGTAGAAAGATTCTAAAGTGTCAACCCCGAGTTTTGGTGTAAAAAGGGCATGTGCCGATAATAACTGGTCTAGTACTGTAAGTGTAGTACTTACTCTAGTAAGAAGGTGAAGGAAGTACAAGAATATCTAGCGAGAAATAAGAAATAGCAGAAATCTACCTAAACCTCCTTCCCGAGCCCAAACTCCACAATCTAGTAACGCTCTCAGAAGTCTCATATCAAGTAAACCTTCTCAAAGTGACAGAAAACCCGACCATAACCTCAACCTAGTAATTCTCCAACTAAAACCCTCTCTCCTGAACCCATTGTCGACAAATAGGACACAAAAGTGGTTGTCTCAGCTGCCGAAGTTTTTGAAGCCAGCTGTGAATACACTCATAGTGGAAAGTGTGGTTGCATTGAGTGAGAGTGACGGTATCTTGACTTGCGGGTGACATGGTATCGAGATAGATACTGCATTCTGGTTGCTCGGAGCGTGAAGTGGTGCTGGAACGCGTAGTTTCACTAAAAACAGCTGGAGTGCTCATGTTTCGTGCTCTTGCCTCGTTCTCGATTGCAGCCCAATCAAAATCAAAATCAAAATAATTTGATGTAGTGTTTTGTGGTCGTTGGGTGGAGCTGAAGAGTTTGTTTCTCCTCTTGTAAATTTGTCTGTAACTTCTTGTTGAGAACACGGGTGCGATTTGCGATTTGTGATTTACGATTTATTTTTTGGCCTTTTGTATAACATCCAACATTATAATACTTCACGGTTCTCTCGGTTATTGAAAGTCGATGTCCAAGTGGAGAATTTTAGTAATGATATTTATTAGTATTGTATCTCAATAAGGAAGGCTAGCATCTTGACGTACAAGCTCCAATTCACTGAAAATATGGGATATATATGGGAAAGATAGTGAATGTTTATAGACAAAAATTTAGTAAGTTTATTCATTGAGAGGATATATCAGGTATTTACAATTGACTAGAGGCCAAAATCGTCAATTGCCATTATTTGAAAGGGAAACATTTTTGGGGGCTTTTTGGTATATTGCTTTCTCTCTCTACGAAAAGAAGCAAAAAGCTAGTGAGTAAAAGTGCGAGATGGCAACCTCTTCCTCCTTCCCAAGCCTGCGACATTCATGATAGACAATCTAGTAACCCTCCCAAAACCCTCATATCAGAGAAAATCTAGTCATTCCTGAGTGAAGGACTCTCGGAGAGAAATAAAATAAAATCCAGAGAAAAAAAACAAAACAGAAATCCTCGCTTCCTTCCCAACCTCATCTCCCTCACAAGCCTCAACACCAATTATCACTTATCCCCAAACCACCCCTCTCTCTGCGATGCGAATCTAGAGATCTTCCCCACCCTCAGGTCTCCTTCATCTCTCCATCTCGGCAAACCCGCTCGTTACACGGCGAAGTCGTCTATTCAAAGCATCTCTTACCCCTCTCACTCTTTCAAGTCTCTCAAAATCATCCTCCAATAGTGCCCCTCTTGGCCTCTCCAAAACAAACCCCATTCCTCCCATTGGTCTGGCTAGAAAAGTGTAAATATCAACCGGTGTACTGACTTCATTATTAGGTCCGTTGTTTTGTACAACCGTCGAAACTCTCTGACGACACAAAGGGCATGCGATCTCTCTTCTTCCATGATCAAGTTGCTGAAGCCAGCGGTGAATACAATCGTGATGGAAAGCGTGGTTGCAGTGACAGAGAGTTGTGAAGTTTTGATTTGTGGAAGTGAGGGTCTCGAGACAGATGCTGCAAGTTGAGTCTCCGGATGGTGCGGTGTAGGTAGATTGTGGAGTTGGAGAAGAGATTCTGGCTGGTGAGGCGCCTGGAAGAGGTGATGAAGGGAAGCGTGCGGCAGTTCTTGCTCGGTCAGCTTGGCGGTGTCGATAATGTTCTCTATAAACTAGTTCAGAGGACATATATCGTGCTTGCGCCTCATCTATGATTGCTTCAGGATCAAAACCCCCTACTATATTTCCTGATCCTCGATTAAGTTCCCCTCGTTCTTCCGGTCCTGAAGTTGGAGGTGAACGTTGTGGAATGCTTCTTTCCGAGGACCTAGGAGAAACAGGTGTTGAGACGGGTAAAGCCGCAAAGTAAGCGAAAGGGGTAGCGGGACGAGCTGATGTAGAGTTTCTACTGCCACGAGTAAGTGCTGAGTGCCTAGCACTTTCATATGCCATATTTTGTGCCTGTGCCTCATTCCAAGTTGATTCCCAAACTTCAGGGTCCGCAAAATTCGAAGTGTCATTCTCCATCGCCTCGAATACGTTAGCCAATTCCGCAGCCTGTGACCTGATGTTTTCAGATAGTTGACTGGGTCTTAATCTTTCTAGTTGAGAAGCTAGATTTGAGAGCAGTGGCGAATCGATTCCAAAGCCTAGCTCCTGGTGTTCTGGTCTGGAAACGGGAGTTGGGCGTCGGGGAGTAGTGCTTTCGAAATCCAGCTCGCGGGATTCTCGTGTGGAAACTGGAACTGGACGTCGTCTAATTATTCTTTCCGATAGCGAAGGTCTTGTTGACAATCGTCCTGGAATTCCTTCCACTTCCGCCTCCACCGGTCTGAACAAATGCTCTGTAATCGCTGGACCAGTTCCCACAGGACGTCGAGCAGCACTTGAACGCATTAGAGTTCTTCGGGGTGCTCTGCGCCCTGGTGCTTCGCTACTTGTAATTCGCTCAAAAGTCGCATGCCGTATTCCGGATGCACGTGAAAAATGACTTCCTATCTCTTGGTAGGCTTGTGATTCTATGCTTGCACCGAATAGGGAAGCGCGGGATTCGATGGTGGTATTGTCACGTGCAGACAATGGTATGTAGGGATAGTTGTTACCGATGTCGTTGGAGGTAGCCATGATTTTTGTATGTTGTAAGGAAGATGTTGATTACTCACAAGTTTGAGAGAGAGTGTGTGCTTTTGTAGGAAATCGAGGCGGGCGATTCTCGTTAGCTCAAGGGGGGGAGTCTCCTTTCACGATGTGAATCACGCTATGTCTTGTGGGGAGGTTAAAAACTAGTATTCACTACTGGGTTTCATGTGATGAGAGTTTAGCGAGTTCGAAATCCGGTTGGAATTGGAGCTTGTCAGTCCATTTATTGGTTTGCTGGAATTTTAAGCGAATTTTAGGGCCTAAATTAGGCCTCGCACTTTTTAGGATAAAATTAGGATATGCACCATCAAAAATTGATGATATCATATTTAAATATGACGCGCTTCTAGATGTGCGCTTTTAAATATGCATCATCAATATATTGTCTTTTCCAGCAAAAGCTGCAATTCCCATCATATATCCTGGCATATCTGCCACTAAGACACCTCAATGAGCATTACCTAAGAGATGCCAAAAATGCATGCACCATGAGCCAAATAACTACAGCATATTTCATTAAAAACGTGGTCATTATAATTAAATAAATATATGACGAGTCAATTTGAAACTCTCCTGGCAAATTTAATGGAGTATTTAAATATGTTATAGAGTGATCCAAACAGGCACTTAAGGTGGTATGCTTTGGGACTCCAAATTATAAGTGTTTGGAGTACGCAAATATCAGATTATTACCATGCAATATTTCTGATTTACTTTGTTGATAATTACTAGGGTATTTTTTCGAACACAATTCTTCCAAACTGGAATGCAGCCAAGGTAGTTGATTGCCATATACCTTACGCTTCTACTTTTTCCAAAAAAGACTCATGAAGTTTGATCATTGTTCACCGACACCCTGCTGCGTGATTATGCAAAATAGTCTGGTATCCCATCTAGAGGATAGAGGTTGTAAAAAAACGTGCATTTGAAAGGGGGTATAAATGGGTACGTCTGGATGGGATAATGAGTAAAACTGCCAGAGATGACTTAGAAGAATAGGAACCTTGATTTCTTCTTTCCTCGGACTTTCAAAAATAACAGAGCGAGGATTATCCAAGAGAACTTCGCGCCAAAGAATAAAGGTTGCTCCTACTTTGAAAATTAGAGCTAACCACCAGAACCCTGTCGCAACAAAGAAAAAGTCTTGCACAAAGGTACTTGACAGTTCAACCAACGCCTGTAGCTCATCTCCTTTGTCGGAACTCCAAAAATAAGAGACTTGCTACAATGGGCTTTGTAATTTTACAATTCTGTCCTATTGCTGTTGGGCTTGATTTAAAATTATTCTACCCTCAAGCTTGGTAAGAGAACGCCTTGAACAGTGGGTATTCTTTCTCTACCGGAGGACTATAAAGTTGGTAAAGTTTATTTGATTGAAAACTTCAAACCAAACCAACATCTCAACAGTTATAAGCAAAAACCACACCAAACTCACTATTTAACAAGCAAAATATGTTTCGATATTCAATTCAAAGCAGCTTGCGGACATGGATTTGGGTGGAAGAAGCAATGCACTGAGGCGGAGGTAGAGGAAGATTTTGTCGATTACTGTTTTGAAGACGAGCCTTTTGCCCGCATTCTTCAAGTGGAGGGGGAACACACTTGTCCATTTTGCATTGCTAATCCAGAGCGATATCAAGATCCAGAGTAATATAAGCTTTGGTTGCAAAACCTTGATTTTCCTCCACCGCTGTCCTCGACTCCTGGTCAATCACCTAAAGAGATTGTTAGGACGCTTTTGGAAAGATATGGTAGATTGATCGATGGCTCTAAGGATTATCGGCTAAGTGGAGACTTAGATAGCTTTAACCGAGTCCCAGACGTCGACCTTGAATGGCTTTCGACCGAATTAGCATACGTAGAGTACTCCATTCGGGACTTGATGTATAGATGGGTTCAAGAAACTGGGGCGTCTACAGAAAGTTACAAGTATTGGTTAGAGGCTCTGGAGCCCATTTTCAAAACAGCTCAACCCTCCTTACCATACTTGGAAGAGGAATACACGCGTAATTGCGCTATCTGCTGGAAAGACCACCCTAAGGAAACAAGAAGACAACTAGACCTGCTTTATTTCCTCCGGAACGTTATAGCTATGTTGATTACAAATTCCTTCTGGATTGACACCCTTGGAAAAGACGAGAATCTATAAAATTCAATCTTTGACATGATCTCCAAGAAACCAGTCCTCAAAGATATACCTTGCGAGAATTTGAAAGCTGATCAGAAGGATTGTAGAATTTGTTGGTTTCCATTGGGAGAAATCCGCCCCGTCCCCCCATAAAGGAAACATTGCCAGCTGAGAGCCCCGTACAAGTTCCCTGTCCAGCGAAGCACATGGAAAGAGTGCTCAAAGAAGATGCACGACCTATGTGTCCACTCTGTCGGTTCGTGTTCGTTGACGAGACACTAAGGTTTTCCACAATTCCTCCTAAAAGTGAGTATATCATTCCATGGTGGATTGCAGTTCTGCGGGGGGAGGACCCTCAAGCGGAGATCGGTGGGATCTGGCAAGCTGGAAGGGAGTCTGCTCGGCCACATATCTCCGATATTGGAGTTACACAGGAAGATCTAGATTATGTGAAGCCAAATGGTCCATCCATCCCTGCCACATCAATCTAGAGTTATTCGTGCCAGTCCATTTGACTCGACAACACTTGACTTGATTGCCCCCTATTAATTGAATTATATTTAATGCTTATACTTTCCGTAGTACTCTTGAAACTCCCACTCCCTGTGAATGAAGAAGGTAAGAAGAATGAAGTGAACGTGTGACATTTGCTTAACCACAGACAGAGTGTGAAATGTTGGTCCTAGCGTAAGTGGTCACCACCCTTTTAAATTCCTGTGCCTGGCGGCAGTGATTCCATGTTCTCTTCGCTTTTCAGTCACGATATTTCAATCTGATTCTCTGCTGTGGATTGCAAGGCTTTCTCGAATGAGTATGTCAAGTCAGAGAGGCCCTATTATTCCTGACCCCAACGCTTCTCTCTCAACGAAATCTCTTTCCTAGCCTTGATTCTACTCCCTTCATCGATTTCCATCAAGCTCGCACTTGTGCTTCTTTCAAGACTTAACTAGAAAACAAACCAACAACGAAGTAAAATTCCCGAACAATGCAATTGTGTTCTTTTATATAAAGAAGAAACAAGAACTCACCACCTTTGTTGATAACAAGAGGCTTTCATCAATGGTCCTTGTTGTCGTTATTCAGCTTTTGATGTTACTGGGCTTAATAAAAGCTGTTTTCTATTCAGCATCTGAAAGAGTGGCTCACAAACAGTGAATGGATTCTCCTCTGCGGGGAACCATATCTGGTAAAGTTATCTGAGCAAAAGCTCAGCCTTTTTTTGGTACCAGAAAACTTCATACAAAACGACTGTTTCAACAATAAGCACCACCCAACCACAAATTTACAACAACCACCATGTGCATCTATATTACTATCAGAGCAGCTTGTTGGCACAGAGCAAAGACTGCGAAACACTGTACTCGTAGGGCAAAGAGAAATTATTCAAGCCAACATTTCATTTTTCGATGCTCCCCAACTAGGTCATTTTGTAGGAATCTGATTATAAACGGAGATCACTACTGCCCCTTCTGCCTTGCTAATCCAGACAATTATCGAAAAGGAAAGCAAGAGGGAATCCCCAACTTCGACAACTTTGACTTTCCCCAGCCCCCTGACCTCACCACACCACCCTCAGCTCCTAGTCAAATACCACCAATCCCTGTTTACAGCGAAGAATTCATCAATACTGTTTTGGAGAAGTACGGAAAAGTAATTGATGGTTCTTGGATTCATCGAGTTACTGGGGATCCACGAAGCTTTAATCGAGTCTCAGACCGTCACCTTGAATGGCTTCACGCCGCCTGCGACTATGTTTAGTATTCCGTTCGTCATTCAATGCTTAAATGGGTTTCAGACTCCTCAGAGAGTATCGATTTTGAGATTCCATATGCTCTGAAGCCCATTCGTACAGCCCACGAAACCCCAGGCCTAGATGACCAATACCGAGATGATTGGGCGTCTTGCTGGGAACACTTTCCCAAGGAAATAGCAAGTCAACTAGATCTTTTTTATTTCCTCCGAGGTGCTTCAGATGTTCTAGAAACAAACAAATTGTTAGTAGAAACGCTGAGAGAATCTATCAAGCTTTGGAGCTCAATATTTCGAGTACTCAAAGTCACTACTTCTGAAACACAGATCCTCACAGAAGTAGTTGAAGAGCTAAAACCCGGTGAGAAGATGTGTGTGATTTGCAGATTCACGATAGGAGAAGTCAGAAGCGTCCTAGGCATAGAGGAAACATTGCCCGCTGAGAAGCCCATGCGATTCTGCTGTGAAAAACACATCTTCGGAAAAGACTGTATCGAACAATGGATCAAGGACAAGCAGGATCCAACTTGTCCCCTTTGTCGATACCAAGCTGTTCCTTATCGACATAGCAGTTCATCGATCCGTTCTGTAGGTGAGTGCATATCTCCATGGTGGATTTCAATTCTACGAGGGGATGAGACCCCTCAAGCGAGGATCAATGAGGAATTATGGATAGGTGGAAGACAGTCTATCCGGCCACATATTCCCGCTTTTGGCCTTACCCAGGAAGACATTGACGAGATAGAAAATCCATAAGCGTCACATTAGTTCAGACTGGCTACGCCGGAATAATTTATATCAACTTAATACTCTCACTTTTCGCAGCACTTTTTAAACATCTGTCCCTGTGAATGAAATCAAGAAGGAGAACTTGATTACTCTCGGGTCTCCGCTAATTATTTATTGCAATAACTATGTTGTCTTCGGTTGTAGGCTTCCGTGTTCTGACATATGTGGTATGAGTGAGAAGATGCTCACGAAATTGCTTGATTCGGGGATAAGCGGGGATTAAATTGAAGTCCTCATCATAACCCGTTACTACCTAGTTCGTCTCGAAATTTAACTCCGAAACATGTTGATATTGCCTCGGACTTTATCCTGTTCCGCGGAATGTAAATATAACCCTTTGTGATCTCCAAGAGTATAATAGTTTGTCAATATCCTATTCAAGTCTCAATCCCCAAAGAACCAAGCCCGTGTTGCACAGCAGAACTACCAACCAACAAAGCTACAAAATCTCGGTACCGTCCTCAACGTCAACACAAACAATCGATAGCGGAAACGACAAAATGGTAAACGTACTCGTTCTTGGTGCCACTGGCTACATCGGACAGGCTCTCTCCCAATCACTCGTCAGGAGTGGTGACCATCGCGTCTACGGACTGGCCCGAACCCCAGAAAAAGCAAAAGATCTCGCAAAAGAAGAAGTCATTCCAATTTCAGGTTCTATTTCCGACAATAAAGAGCTTCTAAACGCCATCGAAACATATCACATCAATGTAATTGTTGATGTGGTTGGTGCAGATCTCCAAACATCACGAAATCTCCTCTCGGAAATCAAAAAAATTGGAACTGCTAGACTTGATACTGCCACGAAAGCAGGAAGCCAAATTCCGAACCTGGGTTTTATTTACTGCTCTGGAACGTGGGTACATGGAAGTTCGAATGAGCCTGTTAGCGATCTTACCCCAGTCGATGCGTTCAACTCCCCTACTCCACCTGCTGAATTAACATCCTGGCGACCCATTTTGGAAAGAGAGGTCCTTGCATCATCGGATGTACTGGATGTTATGGTCGTCAGACCCGCTTTGGTGTATGGAAGATCCCATGCCATATGGAACTTGTTTTTCGGACCAATTTACACTGCTTCTCGGGATGGTTCCAACTCGGTATCACTTGCTGGTGAGCCAGATAGTCGGCCGGGATTGGTTCATGTGGATGATGTTGCTTCTGGTCTTCATGCCGCTATCGAAAAGCTACCTTTGATCGCCGGAACTGGGGTGTATCCAGTTTTTGATTTGGTGACGAGCCAGGAAAGCTTGGGAGATATCATGGATTTTGCTGCGAAAACTATCGGTTTCAAGGGAAAGATTGATCTAGTCGGCGCTGGTGATGATTTGTTTGCGAGAGCCATGTCTACCAGTATGAACAACCACTCAGGAAGAGCGAAGCAGATTTTGGGCTGGGAACCAAGAAAAATCGGATTTGTGCAGGGAATGGACGTTTATGCGAAGGCTTTTATGGCAGCAAATGTGTAATTATACGTATGAGAGCTTTCATCGAACACAAATTCATACATAATTGAGTACCATTATACAAGATATTAGAAAGCGAATCAATACGAAACCCTCGCTTAGCTTCGTGACCCCTATGACTTGTGAGGAGCCTTCCTGTTAGGTCTCAAATCCAAGTATTCACACTATTCCATAACCCAGCACACAATTCTTTGTGTTTTAAAGCCTGAAACCCGTAGAAGCTTGGAAGTAGCTGAAATAGCTCTCTCTGTGGTCTACTGGTATGGCTCGCGTTCTGCAAGCTCATGGAGACGAGCTTTAGCATTAACAAAAGGCTTCATTCCACAAACAAAAAAAACTGTACGCCACCACATTTTAATCTTCGAAAAAGCTCCTGAGTGGTTGGTCACGATATAGCAAAAGATGAGCCACTCTCGGAAAAAGACAAAGACCCAGTGCATAATATATAATATTTACGTTGCTTTAAGCTCTTGACCTT
This sequence comes from Calycina herbarum, assembly GCA_001414485.1. NCBI lineage: Eukaryota > Fungi > Ascomycota > Leotiomycetes > Helotiales > Pezizellaceae > Calycina > Calycina herbarum. The sequence goes on from LLEY01000052.1 coordinate 128,165, forward strand.
CGTGAGTTACTCAACCTGGCAGCGTTGGCACAGCTGCCGATAAATTCCCGAGCAGTTTAGTTTCGGCCCGGTGGGAGCCGAATCCACTTCCGAACCCTTCGACCCCTTCAACTTATCTTCTTTGTGCAACAAGACTGGTCAAGTAACCTTTTTTTTTACGAAGGTATATGTTTTCTAGTAAGTGTTTATAGTTCTATAATCACCCAGAATTGAGTTTACAGCAAAATATGGACATCGCCGCTCTCCGGAGTGTTATCAAAATCTCGCAGCCAATCAACTCTCACTCCCTTGATAGGATTACACCGACGCGTGCACCAGAAATCAGTACATCAGGATTTCAAAAGTCAACAATTAGCAAAATCCTCTTTCCTTCAACCTTCCCACAATGCCATCCTCCGATCCACCACCTCAAGTATCCTCCTTCTATATCCCAACCGTCGATATCTCCTCCTTTCTCGAATCCCCAAACTCGGCAGCATCTCAAAAAATCATAAGTCAAGTCCGTACCGCTTGTGAAACCACCGGGTTCTTTCAAATCACCGGTCACGGGGTGCCAAAGGAACTTCAGGATGAAGTACTCCAAGGGGCTGCTAGGTTTTTTGCACTAGATATGGAGGAAAAGAAGAAAGTGGATAGAAGCAAGAGTATCGGAGCGAGTGGCAGAGGGTATGAATTGATTGGTGGTCAGACCTTACAAAAGGGAACATTACCTGATTTGAAGGAGGTGTGTTTCTATACTCTCTTTCCTGTCGAAAACTTCAAAAGCTTGTCTTTACGATGTAACACTTGAATATGTCCCTAATAAAGAATAGGGCTTCTACATCGGCCAAGAAATACCTGCCGACGATCTTCGTGTTCAAAACGGCGTCTTCCTCATGGGACCAAATTTATGGCCAGACACATCTGTCATTCCGGAGCATCTATTCCGTCAGCCAATGGAGAGATACTATGAGCAAATGCTTAAATTAGCATTGACCATATTGGACATTTTTGCTGCCACTCTTCCTTACGGCCCCTCCGTATTCAAAGAATTCATATCCAGTGATGCTGTAGCAGCCGTTAAGCTCCTGCACTACCCACCAGATCTTGGAAATGACGGGAGACAACTTGGAGCTGGAGCGCACACTGATTTCGGGGCCATGACGCTGCTGTTGCAAGATGAAATTGGTGGCTTGCAAGTGTACGATGAATCGGCACCGGAAAATGAAAGATGGGTTGATGTGAGGCCGAACCGGGATGCTTATGTGGTTAACATTGGAGACATGCTTCAGATGTGGACGAATGGGAAATACAAAAGTGGTTTGCATCGGGTTCTGAACAGAGGGGGTAAAGACAGATACAGTGTACCCTACTTCTTTGACGGGAATGTGGACTGTGTGCTAAGTCCACTCGATGGTTCACCGGTCAAGGGCGAGCCACTGACTGTCGAGGGCCACATGAAGGAAAGGTTTAAGAGCACGTATGGAAATTGAGAAGGTAGTCGAATTGCAAGCTGAATATAACCAATAAGCTAAATTTGAGCTATGGGTGTATGTTGAAGGTAAAGGTATGTACAAAATATCCAGTAAATATATACAGGTGAAATCGGGATTCTTGAGATCTTCCAGAAGCTCAATGGTATACGAGTCTTCAAACTCATACCCTTAGCCAGCCCGAGTATAGAGTAGGTACTTCGAACCCTAGAATGAACTTAAGTCATGGTAGGAACGTTGATGCTATCTATGGTAAGCACCGTGTTGTCAGCTGACATCTTCAAGTTGGTGTATGTTGTTCCTCCTGAGACTCCGAGCGTTCCAATAAAGGTGCTATCTGCGCCTGCAAGAGTGATGGTGGTGTTAAGGTATGTTTGTGCAGCAATAGTGGCAGTGCAACCGTCGTCACACTCAGTGCCAGTTCCCCATCTATTTTTTGTCAGCTCGAGCGACGGAGCGAAAAGAAAAAAAGACATACCCTGTCATTGGACCTGACAAACGAGTGAAGTTAGAAAGAGCAGCACCAGTTTCGTCATTGGTGACAATTCTAGTCAAGGTCAGTGTGGGATAGTTAAAATGAAAGAAACCACTAACTGTGTCCAGGTGTCCGAGTCTGTAGTTTTTGTGTACTCGATTCTGATTCTATCTGTGCCCTTTACGGCAGCAGAAGGTCCATCAAGTTGACCGAACCAGCCAAATAGCGATGCACGAACACACCTACATTTTGAATTAGCTGACTGACTGACTGATATTCTCATGAAAGGAAAACATACCATTCTCCGGACACAGCCCCGCACCAACTATTGTCAGGCCAGCTCTCTAAGGTGGTCTGCACAAGGTCCCCAGTTCCATTCGACATGCCCGGCCAGAGGAACAATTCTCCACCTTGAGTTGCTGGTGCCGTGCCGGGGATGAGGGTCGTGACTGCAGAGAGAATGTGGGATTTGGTAGGTAGGACCGAGTGAAAGCGCACCACCCCAGGTGTCGCGTTTTTGAACCATGGTTGGGCTTGGTGCGGCTGAAACACCTGCTGCTAGGAGCGCTGGGAGTATATAAGAAGCAATCATGGTTGAAAATGTGTGATAATCAATCAATTGATCTGGGGAAAAATGTAAAGTGCTTGATGCTAACGAAAGTAAGAGTCGAAAATATGCAATGACAAGACACCAAAGAGAGTTTTTATAAGCTTTTCGAGCCCAGAGATAATTTGACACGAGAAACGCTTATATTAAATTCCAACATGGTAATATGGAGGAAACGATTTCCCCACACGCACCATGCGTTGAGAATCGTACCAAAATTTTGGTTGCGTAAGGTTGAAACATGTTCTTCAAGTGACCCCTGCTCATCGAGAAGATCCCGACTCTGCAATTGGGTTTTCAAGTGCATATGGAGTTCCAAAATTGCACCTTTCCGAACAATAGAGCTAACGTTTTTGCTCTGTCTTTTTCTAAATGAAAGAAAACGGAAAATTCAACATTCTCTGCTGAGTTTCGGGGAGAATACTTTTCCCTGGAGCGCAAAACGATTTGATTGCTCCGTTGAGAGTCCTAGAGGACTGGTCCACAGTGGATCGGAAATCAATCGTGGTCCGCCATCATTTATCTGGAACGGAGGCGAGGAAGATTGCGCCCCGGCAAGAGACCATGCAGCGATCGACCAAAGGAGTGCATCGCATCGAAGTCCTTCGTTGTTCTGGACGCTCTGGGTCGACTACGGAGTATAAGTGTAAGATACGACAGAAGGAAGTTCTCCAAATATCATGAAGGTGTTGGAGTTGAGGAGGTGGCTGGAATACCTTTTGAGACCAGCCTTGGCATGTCCTTTCTAGGTCTAGCGCTATCGAATGCGGGGGTATGTTATTCTTCTTCCTCCCCAAAATAAATCTATCCATTTTGTGATCATAGGTTATTTCTCGTAACCGTTTCCAGGCCGAATTCCTCTAGTATGTCGTTATGAAGTTCCAACTAGCAAAACACTTCCTTGTTGTCTTTTTATGTTGAGTTTCCAGAAGTATCTTGAAAGCCTTTAATTTTTTTTCTAGCTCTTCTAGAATTCTTTTCTATCTTTCGTCCATTTCTTTTCATGGCTGCAACATCCCATTTCAGTTTCAAACAGTCAATTCATGAGGCTAGTCTATTTGACTACACGTTTCCATCCACTACCGGAATGGTCCGTATAGATGCCGCCTCTCGGATTCTGGAAATACCAGCTCAAGGGGCGAGAACCCTTTATAAAGCCAACGATTTCGCCAATTTGAGATTCTCTCCAGGTCGTCAGGCACAAAAAGTGATCGATTCGATTAAGACTCGACTTCCAAAACAATCACCATGACAGATTTTATGCGAGAGACTACTCTCACAATCTCCAAACCAGCCTTTCCCACAGCCGACAGATTTGCCCCCGAAATCCAAAAGCTCCGCTGCATGCTCTTCAGCATCATCCACTCCACCGAGCTCAAGGATCTCCCATCTCGGGACGGGATGGTGTTCTATCCCAAAGTGACCGGGATCGACTATTCCGAAGGATTGTATCGCTACTGCATGCTCATAATAATGCCAATGTTTGGGTCCGACGAACTTGTGATGGACGAGAAATCTCACAGGCAGAGTTTTCTACGGAATTTCACGATGAGTCTGAGTCAGAGCCTGGTTTCTGTATTCGTTTATTTTCTGTCTTCTAAAGAAAGAGGGAGAAAGCCTTAATAAAAAAAAAGCTTGGATTACAAAAAAAGTAGGCAAATTCAAGCTTAACTAGCAACTCACTGTAAGTAAGAGTTCCCCGTCATCTTTTCCGGTACACTTAAACCAAACGGCAGGATACTTAACAACCTAAAAACAACAAGTAAATTACAAAACTGTATTTTCTAAGTCTTCCGAAATAATTAAGTTATATGTTTTGGGACTTGTGGTATATTATCATCTCGCAGGTGTACATAGTACATGACTTGAAATATTACCTCTGAAATAATCGCAGCTATTAGTATAACTAGAGAAAAATAGATAAAGAAAATCACATCAAGCCGTTGTAGTTATTATCTAGTTGCGAGTAGTTGCTCTAATAATGTTTTTAACAAACCCCGGCTATTCGTAGGTAACCTAGGAATGGCCGACAGACTATTCCTTCTCGAATATAGACAGTGAGTGAGGTATCAACTCAAAAAATTGCTTCCGCTAAGGGGCATAACTCAAACCTGGCCTAATTAATTATTTGGAGATCGCAAAGTTCTCAAAGCATCGTATGAAGTTAATTTTTCAGGCACTTTTTGCCGTAACTCGTGTGAGCGGCAACTCTCCGATAAGCGGCCTTCATTATTCCAGGAGGTTGGGATATCCATACCACATTTCTGTCTAAGTCTTTGTGAGTAAGCTGCAGAAAGTCTCAGCCACCATTTCTTCACAGCCACGCACGTGTTGTCTACCCTCTATTCCCTCTTTTGGACTGAGGTTGATAAAATTAGAAGCCACTGTTCGAATTATCGTTTCATGCTAGTGTTTTGGTCGTTGAATTGTCTCGGAATATCGTTGGAGAGTGGATAGTTGTAAGGTATCGCAATCGCAATTCATCGGAAATAGACGGCGCTGAGTTTGTCTCATTTACTGGCAGTCTAGCAGTCAAACTGAGCAAAAGACCGTGAAGAATGTCATCCCCCAACCCTGGAAGAAGCAACCCTGGACAACACAACTTTTACACCCAACCTGGTACGCGATCATCATTTCAAGTGAGGAGTTTAACGCCGTGCACCCCATCATTGTACACATTTTGCACGTCAAAAAGGAGGATCTGTCAAAATGAGGTCACTCTTGACCAACTCTTCTTAAACTTGTTAGAGGCTTTGAGAAGAAAGGTTGCTGTTTTGAGAGTTTAGACCAGCTGGCGACGTTTCAGGTTAAGTTATTAGAGTGTGGCTAATAATATAAAAATATAATTAGCAGAGAATGTCAATACGTCAAGATTTCAATGAATGTTATTATTTTTACTCACCATTGAATCGCTAATTGATTTCATTGTTCTATCAATCATCGAACAATCAAACTCTTCAAAGGAGCTGGAGTGTCGTAAAAAGAAAATGCTCTATACTCGTGAGACTAACTAAGAATTTTGGTTTCCTGATAGACCTCAAGCAATGAAGTTATATGCCATCGCAAACATTAATACTTCACTGTCTGTTTTCTAGCTAAAGAACTTTATTGCCCTAGAAAGAGTGCCATAATTAAATTTTGAGAGAGACTTGGGATGATCATACATAAACGATGACCCGTAACCTTGTCCAAGTAATTTAATTCTCTTGTGCTCTTCGAACAATCTATTGATCTAAGACTAGATACGAGAGATTCCAAGCCAAGTCTGTTACTTCAGTTGTTTGTTATATAGCCAAAGAATTCTATTATTCTATTTCAGTAGTAAATTTGAATTCTCAGAAGATTCATTCTTTCGCATATTAAAAAATCCACAAGTCTAGTAACTTACTCCATAGATATTAATTTTCTAAAACAGTTTGAGTAAAGGTTTCCAAGGGCTAAAGATTCTATGGCTTATAATTGGAAATACAGCGGGGGTTCGCAGATATTCGTACAGCCCCCTTTTTACACCAAAAGTCATCTTAAGAAAGACGTTTTATATATTTATCTTTATATGTAAATGATATCTAAGATTAAGAACTAAGATTATTTCGAGTCTTTAGATAGTAGTCTTCAAAGACAAATACACTATATATATACCAGGTCTTAAGTTATAATGGAGCAAAAGTCGGAAGAGTCGGGAAAACACCAGATTACACCAAAATCGGGTAGAATTTAGTAACTTTCTAGACACCTCTTACTATAACTTAAATAAAGCAAAATTAACTTAGCTTAGAAGAAAAACTAAGAGTATAGATTAAAGATAACGTGGTTTATCAGTGCGCCGCGTATATCAGCATGCCGCGTACTTTTCCTTATTTTCCTACCTTATTACTTTAATACGCGTTTTCTCTATAACAACAATGCTAATTCAAGATCAAGAAGCACGAATCAATATGGTAATAGAAGCTATTCGATCTATTAAAAAAATAAGTCGTAGACGCGCTACTAAACTCTATAATGTTGCCGAAAGCATACTCCGTAATCGAATGAACGGTATATCTTCTCGTAGCGAATACTGGCCTAAATTACTTAAATTGACTGAGTTAAAGGAGGATGTTATTGTTCGATATATACTTGATTTAGATACTAGAGGGTTTACGCCCTAGCTTGCTAGTGTAGAAGATATAGCGAATTATATTCTTAAATCGCGGGGAGGGGAGACGTGTTAGGAAGCTCTAGGCGTATCGATTTGTATAACGATAACTAGCCTTAAAGACGCGTTTTAATCGCGTTTACGACTTTCAAAGAGCCTTATACGAAGATCTTAAGCTTATTAGTACATGGTTTCGACTAGTAGAGAATATAAGGGCAAAATATAGTATTCTAGACTACGATTTTTAGAATTTCGACGAGACCGGCTTTATAATAGGTATAATTACTCCTTCTATAGTTGTTATACGCGTAGATCAACGTGGTAGAGGTAAGGCAGTTTAGCTAGGTAATCGAGAATAGGCTACTACAATTGCTTATATCAACAGCGAAGGTGGGAGTATTCCTCTATTTTTAGTAGTTTAAGAGAAGAATCATCTTACGAATTAGTATACTAAGAGCGGCCTTCTATACAACTAGGTTATTAAACTAATAAGTAACGGCTAGATAAACAATAAGACAGGTCTAGAATAGCTTAAGCACTTTGATAAGTATACTTCTACTTAAGTAAAGGGTCTATATCGAATACTTGTCCTTGATAGGTATAAGAGTTATAAATCGGCCGAATTCTAAGAGTACTATAAGGCATATAATATTATTACTCTTAGACTACCTCCTTACTCTTCTTATTTAACCTAGCCACTTAATGTTAGGTGTTTTAGTACCTTAAAACAGGTATATAGTCGATAAATTAAGACTTTTATTAAAGCTTATATTAACTATATTATAAAGGTCGAGTTCTTTCTCGCCTTTAAAGCAGTGTATACAAAATTAATAATAGCTTAAAACGCTTAAGCTGGATTCTGCGGGGCTGGCTTAGTACCTTTTAATCCATAAGCTGTGATTTCAAAGCTTAATATAAAGTTACAGACACCGACCCCTACTAGGCCCCCCTCTACCGACGCTAACCCTTAGGTCTCTTAGACTCCTTACAACCCTGCCGAAGCTCTTTTATAAACAACTCTTATCAAGGACCGGATTACTAGTTACTAAGGAAGCTCGCTAATATCTATTTTCTAGACAGTTGTTGTGTTAGCGAAAGGCATAGAGCAATTAGCTTATGAAGTGACCCTTTTAACTGCTGAGGTACATATACTTCGAGCAGCAAATGAAGCCCTTAGTAAGCGTCGTAGAGCTAGGAAGACTCGTATTTGTTAAGGTAGTATACTTACTATAGAGGATATATAGGATATTTTGGCGTAGAAGGACGTAGATTAGCAGGTTCGACGCGATATACGTGTTAAGGGTAGTAGTTGGAGAGAGGGGAAATTAACTAGTAGGCGCTATAGCACTTATAGAAAAGCTGGTTATAATGCGCAAACTTGTTAAGTAGATATAGATATGTCTAGTTTATTAGATTAAAAGTAGTTTTAATTAAATTTATATAGTATAGTTAACTAATTATACTTTGAAGTAGTAAGGAAGTGGGAAAGTGCGCGGCATACTGATATACGCGGCGCATGTCAAGGGTTACACCCGTGGAATAAGTCTCGGAGTACTCCAGCGACGCATTCACGTGACCTCGCTTGGCAACGCATGGACGTAACAGAACCTTCGAGAGTACCCTTGGCAGAACCCTCTAGAATGAGCTAACTGAGTATATAAGTTAGCAAGGACTCTGGCTTGGAAAGGATAATCGAATCTTCTTGTACATAGACACCTCTGTAGTTCAATTCATCAGTATTTGCTACAAGTCCTGACAGCGCACTGATAAACCACGTTATCTTAATTTTCTAGAGATCTGTTTAATAACTTTCGAAAAAAAATAAAGGTTTATTTTATAGTAGAGTTTTAAACAACGTGAATTTTAGTGATTTTACGTGTAAAAAGGAGAGCGTACGAATATCTGCGAACCCCCGCTGTAAATACTACTTAGATACTTAGTAACTAGTTTCTTTTGAAATGATTCTATTTCTCTAAGTTTTTAGTAGAACCGAATATGTTCAAAGAACTTGAGAAAATAAGGAAATTGTGATTATTCGTCACTTTATCTAATAAAATATATTTTCCAAGACTTTTAAGATACAGTCAGTTGCGATTTAAGCTTGAATTTGTCACTTTTTTTGTAAACCGTGCTTTTTAAGAAAATTTCTTGATTTCCCCCCTTTTTAGGCACTCTTGCCTATTAATTAACAACAACATATGATATATTATTTATAAGAATAGGAAAGAAGAGGCTTATATCTCCCCTTATACTCTATAAACTTTATAAGACAAAAACAGACAATCTTATATCTGTCTTGATTTTTAAAGGGTCTTAGTATAGCCTGTCGGCGTTACAGGGGTAGTGAAATTTTTTTCAAGGAAAGGGGTTGTTTTAAGAATTATTTATCTTTTAGTTTACTTTTGTTATACTTACTTCGAATTAATAAATTATATAGAAGAGAGATAATTAGATATAGCGCTTCTTTCTAGCTAGGCCTCGTCTCTTTTAGAGTACTTTTATTTTCTGTCTTCTAAAGAAAAGAGAGAGAAAGCCTTAATAAAAAAAAAAGTACGGTTTACAAAAAAGTGCCCGAATTAAAGGCTAATTCGCAACTGACTGTAACTAAGTTTTTTGATAAAATACTAAAATACTAAAATATAGTAAATGTTCGTTTTTTAAATTTTACTACTTAGTATATAATATTAAGTAATCTCTCAAAACTACCAAGGAATTGCATAGTAAATTCATATGACTTGTAGCAAGAAAGGTGACCAGTTTTCTAACAACAACACACATGAGATAGCAAAAATGTAAACACTATATAATGGAAAATGGTAGTTAGCATAAATCTAGCAGTTTTCAGGTTTGAATGCGAAGTGATTCACCTCGTGATTGGCCCCTTTCAAACTCGCTTGAGATACTAAATACACTTCACCAATATTACGTTCCACTTGGCGATAAGAAGCCATCGAGTATACTAGTCATAAAACCTTCAATTCATTGTTATTGCTTAGAAAGTAAGTCTCTAGTGCTACGTAGCCCAAACCATTCAAAAACCAAGAATAGTAATTATCTTCCAGGCAGCCATTACCTCCAACCTCGCTTGCGCTATCCTCCTTCCAGTTGCTGGATGGTTGTCGTTGTTCTGATTGGTCAGCCTTAGATGTGAATGGCACATCTACCCAGTGAGTTTACCAATGAATTGACGAGTGAATAACACAAATCGGGTTAATGTTCCAATTCCGACTGAAGGTCAGCATAAACTCCTCTTTCTTCTCACTTTTGAAGCTACTGGCAACACCACGATATAGTTTGCGCCCCCTGAGCCCCCCTCCCTTCTCTCTTTTCCAACAACCGGATACGCAATCATGTCTTCAGCAACCTGGGCCCAACAATCCACCCACCCCTTCAAGCCCTCCCCCAACGCCTCCCTACTATCGCACTTTAAATGCGCAGTGCTCAACCTCACCTTCAGTACCGACTTCCTCTCCGATAACCCGCGCTCCCACGCATTCGGCTACTTCGAGCACATGGAAAGAGAATCCAACGAACACATCTACTTCGACACCGAAGAGACTGTCCCACAATGGGTTATTGACCGTCTAAGTGGCGCGAGATATCTCCATGTTGAGATTGATTCCTCGCAAACAGCCAATGGTCGACTGGTAGGAAGAAGGGTAAGCCCCGCGGGCAAATCGATTTTTCAGATTCAAGTCAGGGCAAGCATCAGGAACGAGAAGAGCGAGGTGGGGATAGATACGAGTGAGGGGCCTGTGTATTGGACTTTGGTTGTACAATTTGATTTGGAGCACAACAGCAGTGTTTGTGGAATGATTGGAAATTGGACCTGGGTTATTAGGCTATTGAGAGATGCTGTTGCTGGAGGGTTTCGAGAGGATGGCGGTCCAGCTGGTGGAAAGAGACGGGCAACTCCTCATGTAAGTATTGCTGTTAGGTGTGCTTCGAGGGGGCCAAACTAATTTTTGGTTGTAGTATATGGTTGATACCCTCTGGATCACCACTGACAAGACCGGGATACCGGTAGAACCAACGACTTGAAACGAATGGCAATCACAAGTTTCCCACCACAAATCGATTCCTAAGAAGCAAAGACCTCTGAAGAGGAACAACAAAATTTGACTTGGATCAGTTGGAGGCAACGACGAGGAGAATGAATATGGCAAAGGTCGGTGCCCCGTTGGTCAGTTGGTGATAAGATTTGCCTTGAATAAGGGAGTAATTGGCCTCGCCAGGGGTGATTTTGTTGTGTGGTTGGACCATGGCTTGAGCTTGGGAGTAATAAATAAAACGGAGAAGCCGTATGAGAATTGAATACACTTCAAACTCGTTATAAACCACTACTCACTGATTGTACTCGGTCAATAGATACATCAAGAAGGTGCCGCGATAGTGTCACTAAGTTTGTATTTGACTTAATAGAATGCCAGAAAGGAGGGATATTATAAGCTGAAACCCAGATACCCTCAAGTTGAACCCTAGAAACACCCGGAACCACCTCTCCCCAACTTTACAAGCCACTTTTTGATTGCTACTATATACAAAAGATATCCAATCCCTAAGAAGGATCAACCACAAACAATAGAAACAGCACCATAGTTGATAGCTGGCGGCGAAACACAGCTAACCTTATTCCCAACAGCAACACCGTCATAAGGGAACCCATGATATTGGTTCTGGGCAACAACACCGCAACCACTCAAGCTATAAATCTGCACATAGCATCCAGCTGTGCCAGTCTTGGGGGCAACTGTCAAAACAGCACTGATTGCTCCGGCAGAAGGAAGGTTGACAACGGTGCATTGATTTTCAGCGATGTTGATAACTTTGGTCGTTCCGGCACTACCAGTGGCAGGTGGAGTTCCGGCGTCTGTGCAGGTATATGGACCGGAATAAACTGTAATTTGAGTGCTTGCTGGTAATAAATTAGTTCTCAGTTCGTTTTTGGGGTTCTTGGATCACTAACCTGGTCCTCCGGTGGGTTTTCCTGCTCTTGGATTGAGGGTTTCTGGGACAATCATGGCTGCCGAGACAGCTGCGAGGGCGAGGACTGTAGAGATGATGTTCTTGGGTTTTTATTAGCAAGCAAGCAAGCAAGGCGTTGCTATTGTTGGGGAAAGGACTTACAAGAGACAACATTTTGAAGTATTGAAGTATTGGAAGAGTGTTGATTGAATTGAAGTACTGATGAGAGAGGTAGAGAATGTCTTAAGAGGAAGAACATTGCATTTTATACCCTCAAAGTACTTAGAATAGTAGAGTATCCTATATTCTCTCGTGAAAGTCAGGAAATATTGCAAGAACAGGCCACAAAAGGCCTCGACCATTCTCCGTCCTGGTGGTTACCTAGTGGCAACCCGACTGCAACGAAACGGGAAGAACCCATGGACCAATTGAACAAAGTAGAGCGTACAGAACAAACCCACCAACAACATGATTTCAAATTCATCAGAAATAAGCAGCTTTGCACAGGCATGTTGACTTTTGATGTTGCGGGAAATACGAGAGTCTGTTCGAGATCATGATATCAGGTCTAGACTAAAACTTTGGTCAACCAAAACCAAGCTCCACCAAATAAGCCGCCCGCCCGTCAGCGAGAAAACAAGAACTAGCCACCCGTCAAGACCTGAAAATTGGGGAGCTTTAAGTTCAAAGTTTTGACTGCACTGCATTGCCTTGGTGGGTTTTCTCCAGTGTACTCGAGTACAGTAGGAATTACTCCGCGGAAGTCCCACAGATGGAAGGAACCACCAGCAAGACCTCCCTTTGACTGTGCCTTCTCCGAAGTTGCCTCGCGCACCTACAAACGGCGAGTCGAAGCCAAAATTTTCGAGCTTCCATTTTTGTTTTCCCACCTGCAAACTCCACTCCGACGTTGATTGCAACCAGGCATTTGGCCGAAAAAAGCACACAAGGTGCCCTCATGCACAGGAGCCTGTCAGCACTATGGAGCATCCCGTTCGGCCCCCTGAGTCGTACAATGCACTTCGAAGTAGCAACTCCAATCGCCCAGTACCTGACCCGAACTTAAAAGTAAGCTCCCATCGCTCCTTCGGGGAACGACATGCAAGAATCATTTTATCCCGAGTCTCAAAGTCAAAAGCCAACTTTGATCGTTAAACTTCCATGGTACTCCAACAGAAGCCATCATCCTCTTCGTGGTGCACATAAAGCACACATCACGATGAGAAAGGTGGCGCGAAACTTCCAGAATTGAACATAAAGCCCAAATACTAGACCGTCAGAAGACGTACTGACAATGGTTGAAGATGCTGGATCAAAAATCTCGAATCCGCCAACCATGTCATAGACCTAAGTAGAAATAAATGATCAGTAGTAAAGTAGAAGCTTTCGTTGCACTTATTGAACCCGCAAGTTCACGAATTGGGGAGCAAGGTTTTATTTTCGTTGTATTGATTTGAAGAAGTAGTGATCGATCGTCTCGTATGTCATTAAATTCGATGGCAAAAAAGTCGAGTCGATCACTAAAGCTTGTCAGTTATGTTGTGCCCAGTTTCTAGGTATGAAGGGAGAATTGAAAAACAGGGCCACAGGTCTCTCCGCGCTAATTTACAAGTTAATAACCGTGACGCCATTGGGTATCAGTCCACCTAATCCGTACGCCTTCATGATCGACCACCCCCGACTACACTCGACCACAGCGCAAAATGCTATGGCTACAGGGCAATCTCAAATGACAGCACCAAACCACCACCGAAGGAGGGATATATACATAGGGAGGGGGACGAGCCTATCAATCCTGGATAGGACCAACGAGTTCTTCGTGCACATAGGCCAAATGCGAACGCTGAAGTTCAAATGAACTGTAGTTGCCCGCTAATATGCACCCAAGGATGCTCGCCTTCGCACGATTTTCAAACCCTTTTAAACTTGCCATCTTTTGCTGTAGATCTCTGTAGCAGTTCGAGAAGCATTGCAAAATTGTATTCGTATTCGAGGCACCACCAGAGATGTCGTTGTCTGATCTGTTGGGGTCGATAATCGAGAATTTTTCCATGGCTTTATTATTTGTTGTTCGGTAGGTAATGTTTCGGACTTGGGACTAGTATCTGTTAGCATGAGACAAATTGGAGAAAGCTCAGTTTGATACATACCTTTGCAACATACGCCGGAGGCTTCAATGAAATGGCCGTGGTGCTGACATTGAATCGGTTGCCGTATAGGTCAAAAAACTCCATCAAGATCTCCCCAAGGTGATGTTCTGCAATCATGCTTCTGCTTTGAACCTGTGGCATGTGTTGAAGGAGACTTACAACAAGACAGATAACAGAGAAGCCACCAATACCTCCATGCTGAGGCTCGTTGAGGTTTCTCATTGCCAAGATGTGTTTGATGACGGTCACTAAGATAGGCATTGCGGGGAACTCGGCCTTCCATTCTTGGAAAGTTTTGTTGGCAATTAATCCGGTATCGTTTTCGAAGGAAACATCCACTCTGAGCCCCGTGAGCCTATCCTGGTACTTGACAATAGGAACTTTAGCTTTGGCAATGGTCTGAACAGAGCCTTGAATGGCGGTCTTCGATCTATCCAGGAATGCTGCGAAGTTATACAAGAACTTCTTCAGGTTGCCTCCACCAGGCCTACCAGTCTGCATAAATTTATCGGAAACACAAACCAGATCCATATCAGAAGTGGGAAGATATAAACCAGCGGGGAAAGATCCAAAGGGCAAAATGTCGAAACCGTTAAACTCTCTATGGACAGCGGAACGCAGGTTCTCGACAAGCTTAGCACGAATGGTCTGCTCGAATGCACGAGGTTTGACGTAATGATAAAAGTCCATGACTTCTTTATGCAGCCTAGACAAGGTAAGAATTTGAGTAAACAAGTGTTGGAGGGATGCAGACTCACCACAGTCCCATGTTGGCAGTGTTGGAATGATCTATCCCGGCCGAAACCCATGGCATACCAGTAGAATTGCTTTCAACCTGCCATTTTCTATCAATTCTGCCATCAGATGGAGCCTTCCTCCTGTTGCTAGAGTCGTAAATTTTTGGGGGACCGTTGAGAGGGCCTTTGATCTCGTCTCTGATAGTTCGCTTACGGTTACCCAAAGCAGGGTCCGAAGTCAAACCAATGAACTCTTTTGGTTTGCTCGTTGTCAACAGGGCAGGCTGGTTAGGCAAAGCAGGCTCGTTTGGGAGAGGTGGAGATGAAGGCAGCGGAGGTTGGACCTCTCTCTGTCGAGGACCAGTCGGAGCACCTTTGGGTGGAATACCATATGATCCTACCTTAGAAGCTTGGTTATCATCAATCTTCATGTCGTCTTCTCCAAAATCAAAGGAAATGAAATCATCAGTTTCAGCTTCGGCTTTCTTGACGCTATCCGCGCTATCAGTGTTACGAGCCTTTCGGATCAACTTGACCACGTCCTTTTTCTTACGCTGAGACTCATCTGGAGGTGGCAGAGCGGTATATGGATCCGGGTTGGACCATCGAGGGACACTATCGCCATCTGCAGCTTTGCTGACTGTGCGAGCTTGCTTTTTCTTGGGTTGCTCAGACTCATTCTCATCTTCCGAGACACTCATATCGGCTTCGTCGCTGTCTGAGAGATCACCAAGAGCCTTGAATCTGGTACCATTGTTGGCGTCTTCATCAATACCTTGCATCAGCTCTGGGGTAGGAGCACGATTGGTTTGGAGGAAGGCTCGCTCCGAGGCACGTCGGATACCACCTCGACCGCGAGCGCCACCACGGCCACGACCAGCGCGTTCATTTCTGGGGAGGGGTCGGCGATGGCTCTCTTGTGGTCTGTTCCTATCCATGTTATCCCCAGGATACATCGTACGAGGTGGAGGAGGAGGGGAACGGGGTCGGTAATTGTCGGTTTGACTATAGTCAACGCCCGGTGGCGCATCATATCGAAAGGTGAAGTTGTCTCCGCGACGGTCATCCCGAGGGGGAGGGCGGTCATCTCGAGGGCGGTATGTATCGTAGTTATTGGATCTTGGTGGAGAACGAGAGCGCCTATTGTAAGAGGGTCTAGAGTCGTAGTCATTGTTATATCCATTGCCACGGCCACTATCACCGCGGAATTGATATTGCGGAGGGGGTCTGCGATTATCATCCTGATGATAGTAGCTTGTGTCTTGAGGACGGTAAGAATCGCCATTATGAGCGTTGTGAGCGCTGCGAGGTGATTGGGGTTGGAAGGAAGGCCTAGGAGGCAATCCTGGTGGGAGGGGTGGTTGTCGCGACATGATGCGCGTCGTGTTCTTCAGGTTTGTGATGGTTGAAAGATGACGATGCGATCTGAAGGAAAAAGAAAGTTGGAGGAAATGTTTTGTGCTCAAAAGCTCTAGACCTTTTTGGGATTAGCGTGAATATCACATGATGCCGAATTTCCCCTCTTGATTGGAAATATGGCAAACCTTCCTCTTACTTCGCTATTCTATTGCTTGTTTACGCCTTCATCTCTGTTATAGTTGAAGTTGAGTTGCTAATTTTTGGTGTGAGGTTCTTGATAAGCTAACAAACCAATGATAATAGTCTCTGGTAGTCTACAAACAACTTCATCCCAAGACCTCCATCAGATCAATGTCTCCCAAGCCTCCTCATCTCTTCGCTGCTGCTATATTTACTTCCCCACTGTTGCAGTACCGATATCCTGTGGGAATAAAGAAGCTAGTTCCTGCTTTTGGGGTTGGTTCTCCACGCATCTAGGCATAAAATGCGGTCATTTCAGAATTCGTTGTTAGTATCGGTTACATTGCAGCAACTCTTAGAGCTGGCAGTATAGCCCAGCACCAAATCACTTGTAGCCTGCAATGCAAGTGCGGACATGCCATCGATATTGCTTCCATTAGACACACAACAGAAGACTCTTCTCGCATTCTGCGTGTTGGGACAGTCACTGCTGGCCTAGTGGATTCATGGTACATCAGGATAAAAGTCCTGCGTACGGAACTGAGCCTGTAGATCTCCTGTCCAGGTACGGATTGGCCAATAAACAAGTGTTTATGGAACAAACCCTACAGCTGATCTTCAAATCCCAGAGAAAATCTTCTGACTAGCCTCAAATGCGCGTTCAGCTCATGTATTCATGGAGAAACCAACTCTTCGAATGGCCTGCGCTGACGAGTATCGACTGCCGGATGTATTGGGAAGGTCAGCTTCGAGGAGATTCCGTGGCAAACCAAAACCAGCACTTTGTGCTGAAATTGAAAAGTATTCCGGGAGAAAAACGAGCGGCATCGCACCCGTATTCATCAGTCAAGTGGAAAATCCAAGTCATGCCATGCGCAAAACTGCAGGGCGGGCAAGGGGTTGGCGCACTTTCTCCATACATTCCATACCACAGCAATCAGGTTAAATCCCACAGTGTAACGTTTATAATAGCCTCCTATTCCCGGCTAAAACTAGGGTTCCCGAAGCTCTATGCATATTACATGAGAGCATCAAATCACGCAGAAGTTGAGCTTTTCATTTAAGATCTCCTGCCCAGACATTCTTGTTGTGTTTTTGGTGCGAGTACCAACAAAATGTTTCGATCCACGAGTTTGCAACAGGCAGTCCTTGCTCTGTTCCTCTTCCAATTTGTAGCAGCTGCCCCAACTGTCATTCTTGACAAGAAAGGTGTGTGACACCAGGCACATACTGCCTAGAGATCGTTTGCCATCCAGCCAACTGAAACTATCAGATTACCCCGACTCGTTACCCGTAACCGTTGAACCAGGAGATCAATACTACGAATGTGGCGAGTTTCCAGGAGGTCTAATATCAACAGATGTCTCCCCTGACGCATATTTCAAGTATGCTCACGATACGCCTCTCGAGGTCTCTTGCTGGGAGTTGGACAACACTGGGGAGTTGTACTTGAAGACGGTCGAGGATAATTGTTTCATCAGAGAGTATTACATCTACTACAACGAGACACTGGACATCACATATGAAACGGCCTTACCACGATGCAGACCACATCGCCCATTTCAAGCCTGGTGGGGTCATCCCGGAGATTCAACAATTGGGGGGTCAATTGATACTGATATGGGCGCATGTGAGTACCCAGCTTCTCTGATTAAATTTCCTCTTTGGGTAAAAACCAGAGCTGAGATATCCCCCTTCCTAAACTTTCGACAGCAGTCATTGAGACTCTTGCTCCTTCTGCTCCTCAAATATTCCCAAAGAAGTTTATTGACTCCGAGATCCTGCAGGCTATCATTGCCCGGATCAAGACTGTGAATTTTCTCCAGTAGATTACCTGATGATCCACGTATACTGCTGGTTAAATGGAACCACTGTCAATGGAACCAAGTCAGTACCAAAAGCATGCAGGTTAGCCAGTATGTCTTGTACTAACGAACCCGAGTAGTCAATGGTGGCGACATGCACACAGAAGTGACGATTACGACAAGTGTTATATCCCAGCAATCGTCCTCGACCGACTTGATTACAGTATGTATCGTCGGCATGAGAATTTTATAAGAAATTTGAGGGCTGACATCATCATAGATGAGACAGGATCGGGCGGGAAATGTCCAGACTGGGATCAGCCAACGGAAGAACCCTAGTAATCGCGAGGCGTTGGAACAAGCTCCTGTGTATGGGATGAGGGGTTGAATTTGGCAAGTGCATGAGAGTCGAATGAGCTCGAAGAGAGATCGTCTAGCAGAAAAGAGAGAGAATCCTGAGTTCACGGCTGACGTAATACTCAGCTCACGTGACACTGTGTTCACGGGATATCCCATGCTCGCGGTGGACAAAATAAGTGGCACCATTACTTTATGCTTCAAGAAATACTAACGCACATAACACAACGCATATGAGACAAAACTTCTTAACGTTTCATCTTGCGCATCTATTCATATTTATTTTATATTTTTACGATCAGTGGTTGTTAAGTTATCGCGTTGCGATTTTGGCATGGTCCTCAATTGCGCTGCCACTTTTTTTGTCCACCGCGAGCCCATGGATGAGATCCATCCACTTCCTAAACAACAAGTCGTCTCAAGAACATCACAAGCCCGACTCATATCAAACGAGGTACACGCGACCCTGTGACAATTTGAAAGAATTCTGGCCTACAATGCGTTATGCCTCAACTCTCGCAAATTTTCCTCGCTTGTGAAAGATTTTATATTAGGAAGTCACAGGGAAATCATACGAGGTACTTGTGTTATGAGTCGCACGAGATAGTCGCAAATGAAAATTTTCTTGCAGTCTGCTTTACAATCTCTCTCTCCATTCATCCCTAAAAACCCACTCCCCTCGCAAATGCCTACTCAGATGTTTTGAATGCTGAGATTTAGCCAACGAACTTTTCTTGACAAGCCTGAATCTCCCCTTAACTAACTTTGAAAGTCTCCCAGCTCTTGACATCCGGCATCTCCTCGTAGCTAGCTGGTGCATCGGCTAAGGATAGAGTACCTAGCTTAACAACCTTTAACTGCTTGTCATCAAACTCGCGGAGGTACTCCGCGCAATAATCTCCACGTAACAAAGCTGTCTTCATAGACCCCTTCTTGTGTCCTAAACCCATCTTAATAATAGGAACACGCTTAGACCGTATAGCATAGAGACTGCTATCTGGAATCTTTGCTATAATAACCTAGTATGTTGTCTTGTTCTCAATTTGGATCCGACTAAGAGGGAGTGCTAAGAATTTCTCAGAAGTGTCCTTATAGTGTAGCTGAGCGTACATAAGAGAGCTATGAAAGTATGTTTTCTGAGAGGACATATTTAGCGAGCTACACTTGTCAAGAAGCTGGAGGCCAAGGGAGTATCGGTTCGGATCGAGTAGTAGTGGAAAGCTATTAACGCCTGAGTATTTATAAAAGCGGAAGATAGCGTTCTCCATGGTGTTAAGTTTTGTAGCTAAAGAAACTAGAGATGATTCAGAGACTTTGTTGAAATCTGATCTGATCTTTCGAGGGTCTTCCAAAGTCGTGTATTTGGAGTTGAGGGCAGTGATGACTTTGTCAGCACAGATGAGTTCGAGTGTTTTAAGGACCTTATTGATTGCCCTACGGACCCCATTTGATGTAAGAAAGGGATTTTCTGGTGATCTACTGATATCTTCGGACTATTAACTAGCATTAGATTCACTGTGGACATTAAATTCACTGGCAGCCGACTTCAAATCATTCATATCTATGGCAGTGTTGATAGGAACATCATAATAGAGATGGAGACCACCTAACTGCTAGTTAGCTAGTAGTAGAGAAGAGTATACCAGTCGTACCCTTAAAGATGTTGCTTCCGTTACTAGATCCTGTAGGTAGAGGATTGGAAGGTGTTTCTTGGGTTGAGGTTGAACGTGGGGTGTAGGTTGTAGCTGAGGGCGAGGTTGGAAGTAAGGCGTGAGTGGGAAGTGTGAGTTGGTGGTTGTTGGCCATTTTGCAGACAAGTTAAAGGAGGTTTGGGTGATAACTTGTTGGTGACTAACAAAGTTGTTCTGAGAGGCTGGTGGAAGAGGGGTCAAGACTAAATAAGGAGACAAGCAAGCAGACTGCTGAGTGTATTTGCCAACTTGTTGTTGTTATTGTTAGAAGGACAAGGTGGTTTGGTTTATTGTTTTAAAGTAATCCATGGGTGTTGTTGAGAAGATGTTTTTATAGTCGTTTTCACGAAACAAGCGTATAGTGAATCACCTGCCTGTATTTTTATGCTGAAAACACTATAACACTCCATAATGATAGCAATCATTCACTTCATACTCTTACATGCTAAAAATCATTCGTTAAAAACTACCTGAGATGTGACCCGCTAACTATAACACGTAACTGTAACACGTGAACTTGCCAGCTATCGCTTCGACCTGATGAAGCTCCATGTCAGACGCGTCAATCGTACACTCACAGGCGATATGGTGGTTTTATGAATATTTAGCATGCGCGAATGAGTTCTTGGCCTAGCGGTCAACTGGTGCGATGAGTGAGATTTATTTGAGTTTGTTAAGTCCGCTTCGCAATTTTTGGTTCCGCAATTTTTTGTTCAAGGAGCCCGCTACCCATTTGGAATTTCTTCTTCGTTATCCTGGTGTTTTTATTTTGTGGGGTGTATTCAATCCTGTTGCGACTGTATCTTGCCCTCCAAATAATGAAGAAATAAGTGCGGTGTAATTGCCCTGGATTTTGGGAAAGCCATTTGTATGATTGCCATTTTGTTGTACCAGTTGTTTGGGGTCTGAGAGGAGTCGGTCTTTAGAGGCCCTCCTGTCAGATTTTACGATGGTCTCTTCTAAGCCTGACACTGGACTGGCTAGCTTTAAGCTTATTGGGTTGCAATAGCCTCAATCTCGGCGCTTCCTACTTATCATTGGTCAGAAATCAGCCCTATTCCAACTTGTGGAGACTCAGCCTCCATGACCAGATCTTCGGCAACCTTCAAACAGTTGAGCCGATATGTAAGCTTCCTTTCAGGATCGTGGTCCCTGTCTGTAACTTTTTAATCACTTCAAAATGTGTAGCTTTCTGCTATGTCCGACATTACATTCTTCTAATTATACAGCGGAGAAGAGTAGGCCGCAGCACCAATTATGCTGTCGTATCTTTGGGGTCTCAATGGCTCTGGCAGAGTTTGTCAACCACAGAGCATCGCGACCAACTCTTAGATATAAGTTGTTCTCCTTCCCATCCAATGTTTTTTTCTCCACACCTCAGTCAAGGCTCTTTGGCCATCACAATCATTTTTTCTCCCTTTCTGGTTTTTCAATTCCAGGTCCGCTGTCTTTCACTTCAAAGTCAATCATTTTACTATTTTTCATAAGGAATTATCGACATTTCTATTTTCATAACTCACATTTCTATCCTGTACTTCACCATGCACGTTTTTGGGTCGCTGCTCTGGGCAGCTTCTGCTGCCCTGGCGTTCCCAGCAGAGAGCCATTACGGAAACCATAACACAACAAAAATTTCTCCCACTGGCACTGCTCCAATTTCTTCCAAGGGCAGCCCTTCGCCTTTTCCCGGAACTCATGGGAACCAGAAACCCACCAACTGTTCTAGTACCTCCACAACTCAACTTCCAGTCAAAGCTACTCCGATATACTCGGAGTCCGTCCCAACAGCAACCTATCTTCCAGTCGTACACTGGGATAAAAACACGACTGGCTACTATCGTTTGACTCCGAAGGACAGCCAGAATTTCTATTATGCGGAGGATGGCATCGCAGGTATGATCAAGTTCAAAACATGTGTTTCGCTTCCCACTAACCCTGTATAAGATCCCAGCCAACTAGCAGGAAATGCTTTCGTTACTTTCAATTTTACCGGTCCCTCTCTCGCTTTGGAGCACTCTGATCACATAAAAACCGTCGAATGTCCCTCGAACAACACCCTGGTCATCAACTTCGACAGCAAAGGTGCTGTTGATTACGCCCTTCAAACTTGGCCTCGCAACAGTACCGAATTTACCTTGATCAATAACGTAGAAGGTTGTGGAACTAGTGGGGAAAGAGACTTCTTTATAGTTAATAGCTTCAAGCTACGAGAAAACACATTCTCTATCGTTGCAACCGGTCGAACCACGGATTGCTTGGAAGCTGCCAGTTACATGAGTGTGCAGTATGGGCGTCATGTACCTGATAACAGTAGCCCGGTCCCCGGCAATTACTCTTCTCCAAACCATCTCCCCACTGCAGCATTGGGTGAATTCTTCGACGAAGATTTGGATGACCAACTTGGTTATGTCGATATCAACTCAACCGAGTTTGGTCAGTACGCGGATACGCTTACCGTGGGTACCGATGGCGAAAGTCTCGACAGAGATTCTCAAGAAGGCGATGATTTTGATGTTGATGCCCCAGATTTCCCTGATGACGGCTGGGTAGCATCTGATCCGTCAACCTTTGTCCCACCCTCCAACCTCACTGAAGCAAACTCCACAGATAAAGCATCTCCAACAACCCTCAGAAGGAGACAAATGGGCAAAAAGGCGAAGCGTATTGAATTAAAAACAGATATACAGATTGACGTTCCATCAAAGCCAAAGCTTGAACAGTCACCATTTGGGGACGCCATCCTTATCGGTTCTTTCTTTGATGATAAACTTAAAGCTTGGTGTGTTAAGTGTGGGATCAAAGGGAAATTCTTCGCTCAGGGCGATCTCGAATTCGATTTATTGAAGCAACCAGTCGTCAACAGGGCAGAGGTCAAAGTGGAAAGCAGTTTGGAGGTTGGCCTACAAATCGGGCTTGAGGGGAAAATCTCACTCGAACAGGAATTCAAGAAGCCGATCTTCACCGCACCTATCACTCCTTTCTTCATTCCCGCCGTCGTTTCGATTGGACCTTCGATTTCCGTTGATGCGAAAGCAACTCTGAAGTTAGATGCAGAAGGGCAATTACTTGTTGGAGCCACTCTGAGCATGCCCAACGCTCGAGCACATCTTGATTTGATCGACAATTCAAAGACAGAATCTTCTGGATGGGATCCAAGTTTCGAACCTGTGTTCAAGGCTAGCGCTAAGATCAAGGCAAGTGCAGAAATTGGATTCCCTATCGGTCTCGCGTTGCAGATTGCTTTTGGACCTTTTGATGTTTTCAAGCTGGGAAGTGTCGCGATTATCGATGAACCCTCGATTGTTGCTTCGGCTACTATTTCAGGCTCTGTTTCCCTTCCCGCTCCTGGTTCACCTTCTGAGTCGACAACGCCAACAATAGAATCGGCAACACCATCACCAGTCGAAGCACAAGCAGTTGATCCTGTCCCTCGTTCTATCTCTGCCCCATCTTCAGCCATGGTTCTTCGTGATTTAATGATCAGAGACGATTGTGACAATGGAATTGAAGCCGAGATCAAATTCAAGAACCGCGTAGCTTTTGAAGCTCAAGCCGGAGGTGGACTTCTCAAGTTCAACAAGGACCTCCACAACTTTGAGAAAAGTCTCGTGAAGAAATGCTTCAAGTATGTCTCCCTCATTCCAATACATAAACTCCAACTAACTTGAACAGACTCGGTGGCATCCAAGAACGCACACTCCCAACCCGAGCAGTCAACATCACTCTACCCCACCCAATAATCCCCGATAAAGATAACACGACCCTCTCCCACTTGAACGAAACAATGGAAGAAATAAACTACGAATACGATCTTCCCAATTTCTACGACAGAGTATACACAGACTCAAACGGAAATACCTACGGAACATCTCTCGAAACGAGTAGTTTTGACCGTTTGACGACTTGCAATGATGGGAATATCTACCTTCATACAGTAGATGACCTGGAAAATGAAGTTCCGGGTTGTGTAGACTCTTGGGTATCTAGAGATAATGTTGCGGTCGCAGATGCCTCGGGAAGAGTCATGCATTACTACAAGAATACAATGGACTTATTGGGTGTGAGTAGGGTGAGGTTATCGGACGATGATGCTATTCCTGTTGGATCTGTTTTTGTGTATGCTACCCCTTCCCTCTTTCGTCTTTGACCTTCACTGACTTTTCTCTTCTAGAACCATGAATCCCCTCAACGAAGATGAAGATCCAACTACAGAGGATGTTTTCGTTGCCGTCGATATGGATGGAACGCCTTTCTATCCTATCCTTTGCGACATCGCTGATCAAGCGAGTAAGTTGTTTCTTGCTGCTGATCCAATCAAGGGTCCTGAGACTCTGTTGAATCCCGATTTGATGTACACTCTCACTGGTGGAGTGGTTGAGAGTTGTGATTTCTTGCCTGTGTTTGGGAATTAGAAAACGTGATTCGAAGGGTAACGATGGGTTGGAGTTGAAATTGGAATATCTGGGATCGGTTCCATTGGGGAAAGGGAATTTCGACGGCAATTGGCGATATGATTTATGGAAATGGGAATTGGATTTAGTTGTTAGGGGATATGCTTAATAGATAGGATTATATTGGCGCAGTACCATGCTGCGACTTTTTGATCTTACCTTGTGATATGTAATGCAGTTATTTGGAACACCCAGGATCCGAGACTCCTTGAACCATGATCTACCAGCAGAAGCAAGACAGTTTACACAGTGCAATCGTGGAAACCACCGTTCCAAAGTTCGCCTACTTGTAGTTAGGAATAAGTTGAGCTTGTACAGGCTGTTTGTGTTAATTGTGCCGCATGCGTGTCAGGGGATAGATTGGGAGATGCGTACAAGACAGGACACATAATTATACTTCTACATTCACCCCCAAAAGAGTTCATCGAGCGAGTCTTAGCATTGAAAGGATGAACCTCTATCCATGTAGCTCCCAATGAACAAAATTTGGCATCGACCGCTCTCATGACGAGGTGTAGAGGTGGTGCCTTACCTCGAGGTAGAAGACGATCAGAGCAGAACAGAGCTCGATAAAAAAGATTGGTTTGGGGGGCAGGTCGTGGGCAGTGGGTCTTTTTTGGGTGGCCTTAGAAGGTCGTTCCCTCCCTTTGAGGAAGTGGTCGCACCTTGTGTTCGCTCAAGGAAGGAGAAGTGGTTACCAAGAAATGTTCCTTCCCTTTACCTTTTGGAGGGGACCTCGCGTTCCCGCTATTCCAGGTAGAACACCAACCTTGCTCCGAAAATAACAGATATCCTAGAGGTTGTGTTCATTGAGGAGCCCCCGGCAGGCAATCCACATGACATAAATGATCTACCCCCAAATAAAAGCCCCGTAGATGACTTACCCGTGCCCAGCTATTTTATAATTCAGCATGAGGGACAAGTACCATTAACGAAGGGTAATGAAGATGAAAATCTTGTTTGGACGCGAAAATGGTCGAGGTGCTCAGCACGTGGCACCGAGCATTTACGGTACTGGCAGGGCTGTGGGCTAAAAATGTCTTCGGCATCCACACGACTCCCTCAACGAAGTTGCCAATTTCAACAATAGCCACCCGAGCGGCGATATCTTATGTATACAATGCATGCATACATCGATCCGTGGTAGCATATTTGTCCATAACTCTTTCCCAGCCAAAAGGGTGCGCAAATGATATGAGAAATATCCTTTCATGTAGCTGCAAAATACACCGGAAAAGAGCGCTTCTCAATGGAAAGAGTCCTGATAGGCGCGGCTCTCACTCCTTTCCTATTTTTATTTTTATTTTGCTCCCTCCGACTTCTACGATTGGCGCGCTTATACTTTCTGCGTTTCTTATAGCCTCAAAGTGTTTTTGTTCTAGCCAAGTAATCCCCAAGCCCTAAGATGGGGAAGTAGTGCGGGGTGGAGTGGGACCGCTACAGCAATAAAGCATTATTCTTGTCTTCACTCCCTAGTCACGGAAATTTTATATCAGATGTTTACACCAATGTCTTGTTTCTTCGGGTCGTTGAGCCAAGGACTCAATGCTTGGTAGGAGTTTATGAGCATTTCCGTTAACACTTCCCCTCACAAACTCATGGATGATTGAGAGGGGGTAAAATTTTTGTGTTTATAATTGGGTCATCTCGATACTGCCTGTGCTTTCTATTTCTGAAATGCTTGCTTTCTCAATTATTCTTCGCTGCAAGAGTCACGATGATAAAATATGTTCTTTCTCTCGTCTTGTCTATGGGCATGGCCTTTGGACAGAACTTCACAAATCCAATCCTTTGGCAAGATCTAGCCGATCTAGATATCATTCGAGTCGACGATGTCTTTTACTACTCAGCATCGACAATGCACTATTCTCCAGGAGCGCCCATCCTCCGCTCATATGATCTTGTCAACTGGGAATACATCGGTCACTCAGTGCCGTTTCTCGACTTCGGACCCCAGTACGATCTCGTTGAGGGGCAAGCTTATGTGAAAGGAATCTGGGCATCATTCTTCAACCACCGCAAGAGCAATGGGAAGTTCTACTGGGGAGGATGCATCGAGTTCAACACGACCTATATTTACACAGCCGATTCTGTCGAGGGACCTTGGACGAAAAGTGCGACAATCCCAAAGTGTTATTATGACGCTGGACTGCTCGTTGACGACGATGATACACTTTATGTTGCTTATGGAAACACCGAAATTCATGTCGCCCAACTCTCACCTGATGGTTTTACTGAGGTATCATCCCAGGTTGTCTTCCAGACTCCGCCCGATATTTTTGTTCTCGAAGGATCACGCTTTTACAAGCGAAACGGCGTTTATTACATCTTTCTCACCAAGCCGCCTGATGGACAGTATATCCTCAAGTCAACAACTGGACCATTTGGGCCTTACACTGTGAACCCCATAGTGGTTACCGTGCCTGGACCTATAGCAGGCGGTGGGTCACCTCACCAAGGAGGCATGGTTGAAACTCAAAATGGGGAGTGGTACTATATGTCCTTCATAGACGCCTATCCGGGTGGAAGAGTTCCTGCTTTGATTCCTGTAACGTGGGATTCCGAAGGATGGCCACAAGTACAACTCATTAACAACGCCTGGGGATACTCTTACCCACTTCCAAATTTGCCGGCTCGACCACTCGCATCCATGACCGGAATTGATAAGTTCAAAGGCGATTCTCTGGGTCCTCGATGGGAATGGAATCACAATCCGGATAACACCAAATGGCAACTTTTGGATTCCTTGCATCTTCGGACTGCAACTGTTACGAATGATATTTACAAAGCTAGGAATACTTTGACTCAAAGGATTATCGGTCCTCAATCTACTGCCACCATTGTCCTCGACATCAGCAGTATGACGGATGGAGATCGAGCAGGTCTTGCTCTACTACGGGATTCTTCCGCTTCCATTGGTGTTTATCAGGACGCGGGCGTTTTCAATGTCATCGTAATCCGCAATATCACTATGGAGCAAGGAACCTGGGAAACAACAAACATCGGTACGGAAAATGGAAGGGTTGTCATCTCTGGAAGTCGGGTTTGGCTTCGTGTCTCTGTGGACATCAGTCTAAATGCCAACGAGAATGGAATTTTCTCGTACAGCCTCGATGGCACGAATTTCATTACTCTTGGATCTCCATTTTCGATGGTCAAGAGCTGGCAGTTCTTTATGGGGTATCGATTTGCAATTTTCAATTATGCTTCGAAGAATTTGGGCGGGTTTGTTGATGTGAAGAGTTTTGAGCTCAGTTCACCTTGAGAAAAGTTGTATTCATGGAGAATTTCTTTGATTCGTGGGAAAAGCTATTGTTACCATGGGACTTCATCTCCCTGTGATGGGCAATCGAAAGATTTCATTGCCGATCGTTCAGTCAGAACCTGTACGTAACAACTTAGAGAAATGAATAAGTAAATCTAATACTTACTTTCATTATTTAAGTTTATTTACTCTCTTCGGTAATAAATACTACTCAACCGCTTGCTACGCTCAATACGTTAAGAACAATTACATGAAATTCGAGTGGTTTTCTGAACTCATTTCCGCAAGTTAGACACTTTCTCAACTTTCTAGATATCTCTTGACGCCCTGAATTTTAGGCGACAAACTCCCCACCACCTCGAGTTTTGATGGGCACCAAGGAACCAACTTTCTTTCACAACACACTCATTTACGATTTAAAATCTCTTGCTCTATGGTGTTATGTAACGCATCAACTTGGCTCGATGATATTCGCGATACATACAAGACCGTTTATTCTGTTGCCCAAATTCACAGCCAATTGATTGCGTCGCGCGCATCCGCTTCCACGAGCTTCCACGGGCCTCACTCATCCTGAGGGAAATCACTCTTTACATAACGCATTCTATTCTTTATAATTATCTCCAGCAACTTGAATCTGTCACGGAAAATGGGGTGTCACGTACTCCAGTTCCCTGTATATAGAGCAGAGTTTTCACCTCCAAATTCAAGCTCCTTGGAGCGTTTTCAACCCACGTTTTGTACGTTACAGAATCCTTCTTCCATACTCCTACTATCAACAACTCCCAATCCTTTTTATCCCTTCCAAACAAACTCCCGCCCGTCCCACTCAACCACTCAATCTACCTAAATACCACAACAGCAGTCACTCTATCTTCACCTGGTACCCCTCCGTAAAACCCAATTAGCATACCTATCTAGTTCTCTCGTTCTACTTCCGAGAGTCGTTACTTGTAATCTATGCCATTCTTGGAGATTAGAGCACAAAATTTCCTGTTGTTGGGGTGTGACGACTTCTTTCAATAGTTCTCGTGCGAAGAAAAGTTGATTGAGTTCTTCTTTTTCATGTGCTGGTATTGTTGGTAGTGGTGTTCTGATTGCTTCTTCCAATATTTCTTCAGCGGAAGGAGTTTGTTTGACTTTTGGCTCTGGGTTCTTTATTTCTGAAGTTGGTGTTGTTGGTAGTGGTGTTATTGCTGCCTTTGCCAATGGATTTTCAGGAAAAGAAAGTTGCTTGGCTTTTTCGTCTTGTGTTTCTGTTTTCGAAGGGGGGTTCTTTAGTCGAAGTGGTAGGGTTATTGGGGTATCTTTTTGGGAGTTCCTCCATCCTTCCTCCCATTTCTCGTAGGTCTTTCGCCGTTTTACCGGGCTTTCTGTTCTTGTTGGTGGAGAAGGTGGAGGTGTTGAATAGGGTGTTGGTGGTGGAGCGAAGGGTAATTGAACTTCCCTTGTTGGAAGTAATTTTACCCTTTTTTGCCTCGGAATTGGTTCTCCTGGTTTGATGGCTGGAATTGTGGGGGATGTGAATGTGGAGGAAGAGGTTAAAAGTGCTGGATGTAGTGCTGTCGGTTTTGGGATTGAAGTAATTCGTTGCCTGGATGGTTTGGCCAGTCTCACTTTTTCATTGACTCTTCGGTTTTGACCTGGTTTTCCTCTGTAGGCTGGATGTACGGAGGATGGGGCGGCGGGTGCTCGTGACAAAACCAAGAGTAAAGGAAGAGGAGGGGTAATTGGTCTTCTCTCTTCATGCTCTTTTGGCTCTGCCCGAACTTCTCCGTATCGGTTCTCCGGTCTCGTCTCTCCCGTTAGTGGTGCAATTATTATTCGCATTCTTGGTGGTGGTCCAATCTTCGCTTGCACAGGTCGAGTAATCAAACTCTCCAGACTCTCGCGCTCAGAAGGGAGTCTGATAACTTTCAT
This sequence comes from Calycina herbarum, assembly GCA_001414485.1. NCBI lineage: Eukaryota > Fungi > Ascomycota > Leotiomycetes > Helotiales > Pezizellaceae > Calycina > Calycina herbarum. The sequence continues at coordinate 157,734 of LLEY01000052.1, forward strand.
CTCGTCTGTCACGCCAACTCTCGATTTCGATCGAGCTTTCTCCAATTGATTTTCTCTGATATTTGCTAACCTCTCCATCTCGGCATTGACTTTTTGTTGACGAATTTTTCGCTTTTGTTTTCGCATTTTGTAACAAACAACTATAATTCCCACCAAAATATTAGTACTCCTTGCTGCACCTGCAGTTGTGGAATTGGAGGTGTAACTGGATTTGAATGGATGAAATGGGCTGGAACATGGAGAGTAGAGGGTAGGGTGTGGGAAGGAGGAGGGGGATACATACAAGATACCAAAATAACAAGACTAATAAGTCCAAATGATAGAACGAAGATAGTTCCTATTGTCCAAGGTGAGTTACTCGACTTTTGTGAGGTGACATGGCTTAAATGAATCTTGTTCAGACGACGGGGGAGGATTGTTGGAGCCATCTTTCAGAATGAGGAACTGTTTCGACGTTCGAGGGGATGCAGGTTTTAGTGGTTTCTTAGAGAAGGAATTGAAGTTAGTGCTGTGGGGGTTGAGAGAAATGGTCGATAAAATTCGTTAATTCGTCTCTGGTCTCCCTGGTGGTTTGATTCTCTAGAAGAAAATAATGGAAGAGGAAGGAGAGATTGGGAGTTATAAGCAATTGTTTTGTGTTTGTGTTATGATAGAGTAAACTAGTGGTACAACTAAGCTAATTTGACGAGTTAATTGTTTCGTCACTTTTAGTTAATACACTAGTATCGGCACCAATCCTTAGCATCTTTAGCAGTATTAAAACGTCAGAAATTCAATCTACCTCTTTTTGCTCGCTCCCTAACCTAGCTCAGAGACTAGAAGATATGATGTTTATTCCGCTTTTTAACATTTTGCCACAGGCGAGTTTCGCAACTTCAATTTTGGCCTGAAATGACTGGGAATCAACTTGGAACCACCCAAATTACCAGAAGAACAATTAACACCAAACATAACTTCACCAATTGTCTTTGAAATACGAATTTTCTGTGAACTGAGAATAAAGCCACACCAAATTAAGCGAAGAGCGCGAGAGCTGTCACATGACAGGACCCTCTGCGCTACCAGAAATATTCTGGGATTGGTCTCTAGCTTGGAAACTACTTGGGGAGAATTTGCTTCTGTTGCTAGCTCCTCATTAAAACATCTGCTTTATTCCGAATGAAGCTGGAAGTGAATTGGAGAGGAATCACATGACTATACTCAGAAAATTAAGGATACTAAAATTGGAAATCTCATTTCCTATAACGTGGTATACCAGGACCTCGTGATTATCAGGACCTTATGAATTTTTTCCTACCCCACTACTTTAAAATATAATAAAACTACTATAACATATTAAATTAATTAAAACTACTCGGAATCTAATAAACTAGATATATCTACAACTTCTTAACACATCCGCGTATTATAACTAGTTTTTCTATAAGTACTATAACGTTGCTAAGTCGTTTATTCTTCATCTTCTCTACCCTCTCTAGAGCACTTATTACGTCGAACCTGCTCCTCTATATTCTTTGTCACGAATCACGTTATGCGTGGTAAGTAGTCTAGACGGCGCTCTGACAGGATAAGGCACGATATCTAGGAAATAGAAGGTAGTATAAGAGGGAATTAGTAATATAAAGGTATTTAGGTATTCTAGGATCTTACTATTAGATAACTATTAGAGGTTACGTAATAGATCCTATTAGATCCCTTAGGGGATCTAAAGGGATCTAGAGATCTAGGCTTATATAGGGATCTAGGTAGTATAAAGGGTTCTATATATACTAGCATATCTACTACCTAGATAGAAGCTTTATACTTAACTTTAGTTATTAATCTTATTATCTTATTTAACATCTTTAATATAAGTAACAAGTTTACTTCTAAGTAAATAACCTAGTATATTTATACTTCTTACTATATACTAACCTTCGAGACTTAGTTACCTTTGTTTAGTTTATTTAAGTTTCGTTATACTTTAAGCACCTACTTAGAAGTAAGATCGCTACTATATTAGCAACTTCTTCTACTCTAAGAACTGCTCTACTAAGGCCAGCTACGGACCCCCTAGTTACACTAGTTATACTAGTCACTACTCTTTAAGAGGAAGTGAAACTTCCTCTTCCGAAGCCGTTTAATAGCTTACCTAAGAAGCTAGCTGAATTCTTAATAAAGGCTTCCCTCTACTTAAGTTTTTATTATACCTAGTTTCTAAGTAAAACTAACTAGGTTATATAGTTGTCTACCTATCTTAAAGGGGTAGCTTATAACTAGTTAGAACTATACTTAGAGGATTACTAGATAAATAAAATAGTAGATAGAAAAGTCTCTCTTTAGATATCTAAGAAAACGAGAGATTTATTTAGGAATATTCAAGGATTTAAGAAGGGAATTAACTAAGCTTTTAAAGATGTTAATATAAAGAAAAAGGTAGTTAGAACTTTATATATACTTAGGTAAAAGGGATTAGCTACTAAGTACGCCTTATAATTTCAATAGTACTTTATATAAATAAGATAGAATAATAAAGCATTATATAAATAATTCTATTATAGACTTAAGGACAACATAAAAGATAAAATCATATAAGAGGATTTTCTAGATATATTAAATAAATTAATAAATAATATAATTAAGATTAATAACTATATCTATAAAAGAAATCTAGAGAAGAAAAGAAGTTATAGTTATTAATATAGAAAGAGTAGACAAAAAGATTATAGAGATCTTATAGAAATTAATACTACTTAGAAAACATAGGTTCTAAGAAAGGAATCTAAGAAAGAAAACTCCTAAAAGGGAGGATTATCCTAGAAAGAGCGAAATCGTTAACGTAAGTAGAACTTATATTATAACTATAGTCTTCTTAGCTATAGAGTAAATAAGTATAGTAAGAAGAAAGACTCTAAAGAGAAACAAGCTAATACTACTATTTAAAAAGAAGTAGCTTTACTAGAAAAAATCAAACTCATAGACGAAGAACTCGAGGCTAGGGGTTATAGCACGTAAGTTAAAACAGACACTACGGATATAACAACAGGCGCTATATACTTATAGCTAAATAAAGGAATTAAGTTATAAGTTAGTAGAGTATAGGATACTAATAATAATAAGGATCTATTACTTAAAGAATATTATAATACATAGTTAGAAATAGATTATAAATTACCTCTTTAGGTAGAATATAAATTACTACTATTAATAAGTTTATTAGAGTTATTAGAATCAATATCTAACTTATTAGAAGTAGATCTAGGAATATATAAGCCTAAATAAGGCAAGATATAGGTATTTATTAGAACTTTTAAAAGAGGGAATAAATAAGTATATATAGAAAACTAGAAACCTAATTTCTAAAGCTTATATTCTACTTAAGAAATTAACTCTACTATTTTAACTACTTATAAAATAGTTTAAAATAAATAAGATAGAATAACTTTAGTAAGCCTTATTACTAGAAAGGAAACTATTAAATTTAAAGAAACTAGACTAGAATAAGTAGTATCTAGTAAACTATCTAGTATACCTAAGATAAGAGATATTTAGATAGTTATAGATCTATAAGAAGAAACTAGCAAATAGTAATAGCAGGGTTCTAACGACTTTATAGGATACTCTAAAACTAGTTTTTTAGGTATACTACCTAATAATAGGGAAGCTATACTAGAAATAAGAAGCTAGTATACTATAATCGCTTTAGTTAGAAAAGTTAGAGTAATATTTTAAGAATTACAAAGTAGGAAGTTATTTAGTATAATCTTCTAGGAGATAAACGAATACGATATAGACTAAGAAACGGAGTTAGTATAAAGAGAGCTCTACTAACTAATAATTAGAGAATTAAATACTACCTCTAGAGAAAATCAACTTATAGTAATAGCAAAGATAAGAGGAAAGGAACTCTAAGTCTTAATTAATTTAAGAGTAATAGGTAATTTTCTTTCTCTAGTAGCTTAGAAGAAGCTAAACGTCCTAATTAAAGGTATAAAGCTATACTACCTAGGGGTAGTTAATAGAATAGACGTTATATACTAAGATAGAATTATTAATTAGTAAACTATTCTAATAAGTATTACTATTAAAGGACACTACTTAGACATATAATTCGATATTATTAAAATAGAAAGTAAAGAAGCAATACTAGGTATACTATAGATTAAGGAACATAATCTAGATATTAATTAGAAGGCTTAAATAATAACCTTTAGTTAATACAATTACGTAGGTTTATAATTATAACTATAAGGCTAGAACGAGGTTAGCGCCACCTCTTCTAAGACATTAGAATACCTAGCCTAGGGTCTTCTATAGGTTAGTAGGATAGCTAATAACAAAATACCTATATAGTACAGAGAATTTAAGGCTTTGTTTAAGAACCTAGAAGACTTATAAGCTTTACTAGAACATTGCTTATAAGATTATAAGATTAAATTAAAAGAGAGTTATTACTTCTTAAAGTAGAAGCTTTAGTTATATAACTAGAAAAGCCTATAGAGGATAGAAAGTTATATAAAGGAAGGTATTAAGAAAGGATATATTAGAAAATCTAAGTTACTAATTACTTTAAATATACTTATTATTAAAAAGAAAGATAATCTAGATAGAAGAGTATATATTAATTACTAAGAAGTAAATTATACTATAGTTAAGGACGCTTATCTACTACTACTTAGCTAATACTTATAAGATAAGTTAGACAAGGTAGTATGATTTATGAAATTAGATTAATAAAATACTTATAAACTTATATAAATAAAAGTTAGGGATGAATAGAAGATAGTATTTACTTTACTATCAGGCCTTTATAAATATATAGTTATACCTTTTAGACTTTATAATATACTAGCTATATATTAGAAATAAAATAATAACATTTTAAAAGATCTTCTAAAAGTAATAGTAATTTATTACTTAGATAATATCTTAATCTTCTTAGAAAAAGAAGAGGAATATAAGAGATATATTAAAGAAGTTTTATAATAACTTATAAAAGTTAACTCTTAGTTGAAACTCTTAAAATATAAGTTTAGAGTAACTTAGACCCTTTTTCTAGGATAGGTATTTAGCTTAGAGAAAATGAAGATAGATCTAATAAAGATCTAAGACATCTTAAACTAGAAGTTACTAGAAAATATAAAAGATGTATAATCCTTTTTTAAATTTATAAACTTTTACTATCTATTTATTTAAGACTATATAAAGATTACTAAACTAATGTTAAGACTAGTTAAGAAAGCTATTAAGTTTATATAGAATAAATAAGTAGAAGACGCTTTTTAGAAAATTAAAGTAAAGTTTATAAAAGAACCTATTCTATACGATTTTAATATAGAAAAGCCTAGTACGATTAAAATAGACGCCTTAGATATAGTAGTAAGAGCGGTTTACCTATAGCTAAATAATAAAGGAAAACTTATACCTATTATATATTATTTAAAAATATTTAACCTAGTATAATAAAACTATAGTATCTTTAATAAGGAACTACTTACTATAGTATTAGCTTTAGAATACTAGAGAATTTATTTATAGCTAGTAAAATACCTAGTTATAGTTTTATCTAACTACGAGAACCTTAGGACGTTTATAATAACTAAGGAACTTATAATAAGGTAATTAGCTAAATAGTTAGAGATATTAGAAGGATTTAATATTATTATTTAATATATAAAAAGAACGTTAAATACTCGAGCTAATACTCTTAGCTAGAAGCCTAGATATAAGAGAAATAAGGAGTATAAGAAGATTACGATCTTAAAAACTCTTAAGAATAGAGACTTAGTACCTACTATATATAAGATAGTAGTAACGAATAACATTTAAATAGATAAGATTTAAAATATATATAAAGGTTATAATTAGTATATAAAAGGGAAACTATAAGTTCCTAGCTTATATATAAAAGAATTTATATAGGAATACTATACTATACCTACTTATAGTTACTAAGGAATTCGTAAAACCCTCTAAAAGATAAGATAATACTACTATATTAATCGATTATCTATAATAGTTAAGGAAGTAATAATAGAATATAATATCTATACTAGGAATAAGGCTTCCCGCTATACTCCTTATAGATAGATAAATACTACTCTAATACTATAAATACTTTAGAAATTAATATCTATAGATTTTATTATTAAATTACTAAAATCTAAAGATCTAATAATAGGAGTTAAATATAATATAATCCTAGTTATTATAAAACAACTTATAAAGTATATAATTCTTATAGTATATATAAAGTTAAGTATAGCTAAGGAATTAGTATTTATATTCCTTAAAGAAGTAGTCTTAAGATATAGACTACTAGAAGAGATACTCTTAGATAGAGACAAGCTCTTTACCTTAAAATTTTAGATTATTCTTATAAAATAATTAGGTATAAAAAGAAAGCTCTCTATAGCTTTCTACTCTTAAACAAATAGAGGAAATAAATAGATAAATTAAGTAGTTAAAATATACCTTTGTTATTATATAAACTACTAATAAGATAATTAAGTAGAACTACTGCCTTTAGTATAGTTTGCCTATAATAGTTTAGTAACGGAAACAACACTTGTTATACTATTCTACGCTAATTTTAGGTATAAATTATCAGCGTATCAAGAACCGCTGTCTACGACCATCGATAACTAGCTTACTCGTATTCACGTCTTAAAAATCAAAGGGCTATATAAGGAACTTATAGAGGATTTGTAATTCATAGCCGAAAGAAATACATACTACTACAATAAACGACGTAGTTAGAAGCTAACGCTAAAAGAGAGGGATAAAGTCTACTTAGTATAGAAAAATATTAATATAAAAAGACTAAGTAATAAATTAGATTATAAAAAACTTAGACTATTTAAAATTAAACATATTAAAGGACCTTTAAATTATAAATTAGTACTACTAAGAATAATAAATATCTACCTAGTATTCTATATATCCTTACTTAAACTAGTACTACTAGGAGCACCACCAGCTCTACTTATAGAAATTCAACTAGTAAACCTAAATACTAAATACAAAGTTAAGAGGATTCTTAACTATAAACTTATTAGAGGATAAGTTAAGTATTTAATTAAATAGTTAGATTACTTATACTTAGAAAATACTTAGGAACTAAAAAGCAACCTTAACCATTGCCTAGTAGAACTTTAGGAGTTCTACTAACAAAACCTAAGTTTACCTATATCTTATAGTTTAAAGGAAAAGCTTTAAAGAAGGCTAGGTTAAGACCTATCTTAGATTAGGAACTAATAGGAATAGGCAAGGCCGCTAAGTAAGCAACCTCTACCTCTTACTATTCTTTTTCCTTTCTCTCTTTCTCCTCTTTCTCTTTCTTTTCTACCTCCTTAGTAGTATCAAGTTTGTTAAGAAAACGAAGACCTTAATAAGACATTTTATACTACCTCTCTTTTAGAAAAGCCTTCTACTTTCGTAACTATAGAATCCTTACCATCGCCTCCTCCTCCTCTCTTTCTAGCTTCTCCTCTTATTTTTTAATAAAGGCTTAGTCGCTAGTATAGAGAACGTTCTTCTCCTAAACATCGTTAGTCCTATTATATTTTAGCTTCGACTAAACATATTTAGAATATTAAGAGGATTAGAAGGAATCTATAAAACACCTATATTTTTAAGAAGTATAGTAAGAATATAGTAATATTTTATTATAAACTATTTTAATACTTTTTATAAGAAGTATACGTTCTTCTTTCTTCTTCTATATAAGGTAGGACATAATAGAAAGGAAAGGATACTACTAACACCTTAACCGAGTTCCTTAGCTTATACTTAAGTATAAGGACACGCTAGGCTAAGAAGGGAATAGTATTATAAATCACGTTATACATAGTAAGTAGTCTAGATAGCGCTCTAACAAGATAAGGCACAATATCTAAGAAATAGAAGGTAGTATAAGAGGGAATTAGTAATATAAAAGCATTTAGGTATTCTAAGATCTCACTATTAGATAACTATTAGAGGTTATATAATAGATCCCGTTAGATCCCTTAAGGGATCTAAAGGGATCTAGAGATCCAGGCTTATATAGGGATCCAGGTAGCACGAAGGGTTCTATATATACTAGCACGTCTACTACCTAGATAAGAGCTTTATACTCAACTTTAGTTATCAATCTTATTATCTTATTTAACATCTTTAATATAAGTAACAAGTTCACTTCCAAGTAAACAACCCAGCGCATTTATACTTCTTACTATATACTAACCTTTGAGACTTAGTCACCTTTGTTTAGTTCGTTTAAGTTTCGTTACATTCTTCTAAGCTAATCCGTCTTATATATCCTCTATAGTAAGTGTACCTCCTTCTTAGATACAGGTATTTTTAGCCCTCTAGCGTTTGCTAAGGGCTTTATTTACTATTCGAAGTATATAGACCTTAGCTAATAAAAGGGTTACCTTATAGGCTAATCGCTCTATACCTTTTGCTAATAAAGCGATTATCTAGAAAATAGGTATTAGTAAGCTTCCTTAGTAATAAGTAATATAATCCTTAACAAGAGTTGATTACGAAAGAGCTTTAGAAGAGTTATAAGAAGTCTAAGAGATCTAAGGGGTAGCGTCGGCAGAGGGGGGTCTAGTAGGTATAGGAGTCTATAACTTAATATTAAGCTTTAAGATTATAGTCTAGGGTTCTAGAGGTACTAGACCAGCTCTATAGAACCTAGCTTTAGTATTTTAGGTTATTATTAACTGGTTATAGACTATGTAAAATATAAGAAAGAACTCGACCTTAGTAATATAGTTTATATAAGTTTTAATAAAGGTCTTAATTTAACGTCTATATATATGTTTAAGAATACTAAAACATCTAATATTAAGTAGCTAGGTTAGATAAGACGAATAAGGAGATAGGTAAAGAGTAATAATATTATATAACTTATAATACTCTTAGAATACTACTGATTTATAACTCTTATACCTATCTAAAACTAATATTTAATATAGCCCTTTTATATAACTATAAGTATGCTTATCGAAGTGTTCTAGCTATTCTAAGCCTGTCTTATTATTAGTCTATCTATTACTAGTTGGTTTAATAACTTAGTTATTAAGAAGACCGCTCTTAGTATACTAACTAGTAAGGTGATTTTTCTCTTAAACTACTAAGAATAGAGAGATGCTTAAACTCTCTCTATTAATATAGATAATTGCTATAGCCTATTCCCGATTGCCTAGCTAGATAGCCTTACCTCTGCTACGTTGATTAGCGCGTATAATAACTATTCTAGTATAGATAACACCTATTATAAAACTAGTCTTATTAAAGTTATAGAAATCGTAGTCTTAGATCCTATATTTCGCTTATATATTCTCTACTAGTCGAAACTACGTACTAATTAGCTTAGGATCTTCGTATAAGGCTCTTTAGAAATCGTAAACGCGATTAAAACGCGTCTTTAGTTCTAGACGTCGTTGTATAAATCGTTGTACCTAGTTCTTTCTAACGTATTATCCTCTATACGACTCGAGTATATAATTTACTATATCTTCTACACTACCTAGCTAGAGCGTAAATCCTCTTATATCTAGATTAAGTATATTTTAAATAATCACCTTCTCTTCTATTATAGTTATTTTATAATTTACTAGCCGGCGTTTGCTAAGAGTAGTTCAACCAGCTATTCTATTAGTATTACAGCGCTGGTCCGTAACACGTGATTCTCGGTCCTACACGTGACCGTCAGAGCCGCAACGCTTGGACGGATTTATAACGAGATTAAAGGCTCTTTATAGTTAGTAGGAATACCTCTTTTTTATAGAGTATATATTCTATATTCCCTTATTCTTAGAACTATAGCTTTAAATTCTCAAATATATATATATATACTCTTATACCTTTACCTTTAGATATAGATTATAATATTATTTAAAGCTTAACCCTTTTTACTCTTTATAAAGGATTATAATATTAACCGGATTCTATACTTATAATAGCTAGAAGATCTTATACTTATAACAGTATAATTATAACTCTCCTCCTCTACTTATAACAGCCTCTCTTCCTATAAACGGATCTCTTAAGTATCTCTACGTCTATAACGACTTATCTCCTTAAAAGACACGCTTATAATAGCTTATATAACCTTTTTTTATAACCTCTCTCTACCTTCTCCTCTTTCCTTTCTAATAATATAATAGCTAACATTTAAAGTAGTTATAGTAGAAAAGGGAAGACACTTACTAGCTCGTCTCGAACCGAGCCTTAATAACTAGATAATACTCCTAGAGTCGCCTCTCCCTTGCCTGCCTCCCCTACGATAAGCGAGCCTCCTATAGACAAAAACGTTCGTTTATAAGCTAAAATCCTCTCTTTACATATATAACTTTACTAAACCCCGTTGCCTATAAACCACCTTAATAACCCTCTCCTAAGCCGCGAGTATATATAAGCCCTTTAAGAGGCTACTACTAACTCCTCCTATTCCCGATTTAGTTCTAACAATTCTACTTATAAGTTCTAAGATAGTAAGAAACTTAAGAATAGTATCTCTCTATTATATAAGGCTTAGTAGATTATCCTAGCTAGTAAAATAAGAAAGAACCTCTTCGAGAACGAATAAGATAAACTTACCTTTATCTTTATAGCTACTTCCGACGTAGTATAAGAGTACCTAGAACTATAGATAGATTTCGGTTCCTCTACCTTATTTATAGACGTTATAGATATACTTACATATCTAGATACCTTATTCGTAGATAGTAACAAAGCTATAAAGGCCTATAAGGTCTTCTATAAACTCTTAATATAAGAGGACGAGACTTTTACTATATTTAAAGTAACCTTCTTAAGCCTTACAACTAAGGCTTATATCCTATTAAGTAAGTAGTCCGAAGATTTATACTAGAAGCTTATACTAGCTCTCTAAGTAAGTATCTCGCTAGTCTAAATCACTCTAGCAACCTTTAACTAGTTATATAACCGCTATTACTCTATCTATTAAGACAGGGTAACTATTAAGGAACGCCTTATAGCTTACTATAACCGCTGCCTATCTATAAGAGGTTTCCTTACTAGCTATAGATTAACTTACTAACTTCTAGCTCTACGTATTACTATTAGTTATCCGCTAACCTAAAGCCCGGTCTATTACTCTCTAGTTATAGACCGTAAGACTCCTTTGCCTACTTATAAGAGTACGACTCCTATCTAGGATATAGTAGACGTTATCTATTATAATTATAATAAACCTAGGTACTATGCTAGTAAATACTCTCTTTCTTGAAAACCCTCTATAGCTATTAAGCTATTAGAAGACGCTAAAAACTCGCTTACGAACTCCTATAGACTATAAGCGTCTAGAGAAGAATCAGCTAATAAGGAACTCGTTTATAAGGACTTAGGAAAAGAATAGCTCTAAAGCAAGTCTTCTCTTTAAAGTAAAATAAACTTAGATCTTAACCTCTTAATCTAAGTTATATAATAGACAGAAAGGCTTTTATAACTATATATACTTTAATTAAGAATAAATATACTTTTAATACTACTAGACTTATTAATACTAGAGTAAATAGATAGCTATTTATTAATATAGCTTTAGTTAACTAGTTAAGTTAATATTATAGATAGGCTATAGAAAAGCTATTATATATAATATTAATTATAGGGTTTAATAGATATAAAGGACTAGCGATTACTTACGTTATTCGCTTAACGCTGAGTATTAATAGACGATAGTTTACTAATACACCCTTCCTAATTACTAATATTAGTAGATACGATATTATTATTAGCTATTAATAGCTTATAGACGTAAACGTAAAGTTAGTAGTCTATAGCTATAAGATTAAGTAGCTAGAATCTCTTCTCTTAGTTTATCAATTTAATTACTTAGTATCTATTACTAAGGAATCGATAACTATCTCCTTACTAGACCTCTAAGCTTAGGAGGATATAGAGAACCACGACCTCTACTAGAATACTATAGAAGAACCTATATTAATCTATTTAATACTATCTTAAAGCTAGTGTTAAACTCTACTACTAGTTACTCTTAAGGAAATTCTAGATAAAAGCTTTTAATAAGACCTTATCTCTACCTAGAATAGAATATAAGTCCTTATTCCTAATCGCTAATAACGTCGTCGATCCTTCTTAGGAAAACGTTTAGTTATAGACTATAAAGCGGCTATAAGCTCGCTTATAGACATCTGTAAACCTACAGAAGACTTTACTATTAATATCTATTATATTAGAACTATTACTTTTAAACTTAACCTTTAAAAGCGTGATAATAAAGTCTTCTCTACTAGCTTATAAGAGATCGACTATACTCTTATAGACAGGTTACGTATAGAGCTCTCTTTAGTAGATTACGCTTTAGATAAACAACTAGTAGAATAAAACGTTTACTAGGAATATATAGACTTTAAGGATATCTTTTTAAAGAGAGCTTTAGATAAGCTTCCTCTACTACAAAACTAAGTCGACTACTAGATCGAACTTATAGGTCTAAATACTCTATTATATAACCTATTATATAAGATAATAACTAAGGAACTTCTAGCTATAAAGTAGTATATTCTTAATAACCTTAATAAAGGGTTTATTATTCCTAGCTACGCCTCTTTCGCCTCTTTAATACTGTTTATAAAGAAGTCTAATAGAAGCTTACAGCTCTATATCGACTACTAGAAACTTAATAACCTTACTTATAAGAACCAGCACTCTCTTCTACTAATTAATAAAACTCTTATATAAATTACTAGTACTAAAATCCTTATAAAGCTCGACATTTATTAAGCTTTTAACTATATATATATAGAACTAGAGTTAGAAGAACTTATAACCTTTTAGACCTATTATAGTATATTTAAATATAAGGTGTTACCTTTTAGCTTAACCAACGGTCCTACTACGTACTAGAGGTATATAAATAGCGTTCTTATAAAATATCTTAATAACTTTTATATAGCTTATCTTAATAACATTCTTATATACTCTAATAATAAGCTTAAACACGTTAAACACGTTTATAAGGTCTTAGAACAGCTCTATAAAGCTAGGCTATAAGTAGATATTAAGAAGATAGAGTTCTATATTACTTATACAAAGTACCTTAGTTTTATTATCTCTATAAATAGAATCGAAGTCGACCTAGAGAAGATCTTAACAATCGTTTCTTAGAAATATCCTAGTACTATTAAGAGTATCTAGTCCTTCCTAGGTTTTTATAACTTCTATTAACGTTTTATTTAAGATTATAGACGGATTACTCATCTACTAAACTATCTTATAGGTAAGGAAGTACTATTTAAGTTCGACTTAGAATATAAGAAGGCTTTTAATATATTAAAAGAAGCCTTAGTTACTGCCTTTCTCTTATACTACTTTATAGCTGATTTAGAGACTATAGTTAAGACTAACGCTTCTAATAAAGTAGTTACAGCTATAATATTATAACGTATATCTAAAACTAAACTATAGAGACCTATAAGCTACTTCTCAAAGACGATAAACCCTGCTAAGCTAAACTACTAAATCTATAATAAGGAGATACTAGCTATTATACACTCTTTTAGACAATAGTAAGCGGATCTTACTTAGACTAGCTCCTAGATTAAGGTCTTCATCGATTATAAGGCTTTAGAGTACTTTATAACCTCTAAAACCTTAAACTAGCAGTAAGCGAGATAAGTAGAGTTTCTATTAGAGTTCTATTTTATAATTATATTTTAATCTAGTAAGTAGAACAAGAAAATAGATATACTAATACGCTAAGACTAAGACGTTAACCTATAAAACGACCTAAAAGCGTCTATAAGATAATAAACCTTACTTACGTCTGATTAGTTAGATCTATATATTACTACTCGATTAGAACCTCCTATAATATTAGCCCTAGTTACCTTAGAACCCTTGCTTAACCTTGTTAACTAGTTACTTACTACTAACTATAACTCTTTAGACTTAGAAGATAACCGAATAAAAGCTACCTACGAGTACTAAAACTAGATAATAGAGAACAGCTTACTTCTTTAGTAAAAGAGACTCGTAGTTCCTAATTAAGATATCTTATAGATAGATCTAATCTATAAGGCTTATATATAAGTATCTATAGCTTACCCTAGATAGACAAAGACGGTAGCTATCCTTGCCCGTAGATACTAGTAGAAAGGTTTATAGACGTCTATAGAAACCTATATTAGTAACTACGGAGACTGTCGACGTACTATAGTTTCTTATAACTATAAACCTAGGTTTTTATACTTATTACTAGTTCTAGAACGTCTCTAGTAGTATATTACTATAGACTATAAGTCTTTCTCTACTAATAAATAAGGTTATAATACCTTATAGATAGTTATAGATCGCCTAACTAAGTAATCGGTCTTAATCCCCTGTCTAAAGATAGTTATAGCTTAAGATATAGCTCGAATATATATTATATAGATCTATTAAACCTACGGCTATTTATAAAGCATTATTTTAGACTATAGACTATAGTTTATTTCTTCTTTCTAGTTTAAATTTTATAGAATCCTTAGTATAAAGCTTAAGCTATCTACTACTTTCTATTTATAAACTGATAGATAAACTGAAATTATAAACTAATAGATTAATTAACGTCTATAGCCTTTTATTAGTTACTATTAAGATAACTAGAGCGAACTTGTCCTTATTCTAGACTACGCTTAGCTTATATTACGGCGCTGGTCCGTAACACGTGATTCTCGGTCCTACACGTGACCGTCAGAGCCGCAACGCTTAGACGGATTTATAACGAGATTAAAGGCTCTTTATAGTTAGTAGGAATACCCCTTTTTCGTAGGGTATATATTCCGTATTCCCTTGTTCTTAGAACTATAGCTTTAAATTCTTAAATATATATATATATACTCTTATACCTTTGCCTTTAGATATAGATTATAATATTATTTAAAGCTTAACCCTTTTTACTCCCTATAAAGGATTATAATATCGACCGGATTCTATACTTATAATAGCTAGAAGATCTTATACTTATAATAGTATAATTACAACCCTCTTCCTCTACTTATAACAGCCCTCTTCTTATAAACAGATCCCTCGAGCATCTCTGTATCTATAATGACTTATCTCTTTAAAAGATATGCCTATAATAGCTTATATAACCTTTTTTTATAACCTCTCCCTACCTTCTCCTCCTTTCTTTCCAATAATATAATAGCTAACACTCGAAGTAGTTGTAGTAGAAAAGGGAAGACACCTACTAGCTCGTCTTAAACTAAGCCTTAATAACCGGATAACACCCCTAGAGTCGCCCCTCCCTCGCCTACCTCCCCTATGATAAGCGAGCCTCCTATAGACGAAAACGTTCGTTTATAGGCTAAAATCCTCTCTTTATATACGTAACTCTACTAAACCCTGTTATCTATAAACTACTCTAATAACTCTCTCCTAAGCTACGAGTATATATAAGCCCTCTAAGAGGTTACTACCGACTCCTTCTATTCCTAATTTAGTTCTAATAATTCTACTTATAAGTTCTAAGATAGCGAGAAACTTAAGAATAGTATCTCTCTATTATATAAGGCCTAGTAGATTATCCTAGCTAGTAAAATAAGAAAGAACCTCTTTAAAGACGAATAAGATAAACTTACCTTCGTCTTTATAGCTACTTCCGGTATAGTATAAGAGTACCTAGAACTATAGATGGATTTCAGTTCCCCTACCTTATTTATAAATATTATAGATATACTTATATATCTAGATACCTTGTTCGTAGATAGTAACAAAGCTATAAAGGCTTATAAGGTCTTCTAAAAACTCTTAATATAAGAGGACAAGACTTTTACTATATTTAAAGCAACCTTCTTAAGCTTTATAACTAAGGCTTATATCCTATTAAGTAAGTAGTCCGAAGATTTATACTAGAAGCTTACGCTAGCTCTCTAAGTAAGTATCTCGCTAGTTCGAATTACCCTAGTAACCTTTAACTAGTTATATAACCGCTATTACTCTATCTATTAAGATAGAGTAACTATTAAGGAACGCCTTATAGCTTGCTATAACCGCTACCTACCTATAAGAGGTTTCCCTACCAGCTATAGATTAACTTACTAACTTCCAGCTCTATATACTACTATTAGTTATCCACTAACCTAAAGCCTGGTCTATTACTCTCTAGTTATAGACTATAAGACTCCTTTACCTACTCGTAAGAGTACGACTCCTATCTAGAATATAGTAGACGTTATCTATTATAATTATAATAAACCTAGGTACTACGCTAGTAAATGCCCTCTTTCTCGAAAACCCTCTATAGCTATTAAGCTATTAGAAGACGCTAAAAACTCGCTTACAGACTCCTATAGACTATAAGCGTCTAGAGAAGAATCGGCTAACAAGGAACTCGTCTATAAGGACTTAGGAAAAGAACAGCTCTAAAGCAAGTCTCCTCTTTAGAGCAAAACAAACTTAGATCTTAACCTCTTAATCTAAGTTATATAATAGGCAGAAAGGCTTTTATAACTATATATACTTTAATTAAGAATAGATATACTTTTAATACTACTAGACTTATTAATACTAGAGTAAATAGATAGCTATTTATTAATATAGCTTTAGCTAACTAGTTAAGTTAATATTATAAACAGGCTATAGAAAAGCTATTATATATAATATTAATTACAAGGTTTAATAGACATAAAGGACTAGTAATTACTCGTGTTATTCGCTTAATACTAAGTATCAACAGACGACAGTTTACTAATATACCCTTCCTAATTACTAATATCAGTAGATACGATATTATTATTAGCTATTAATAGCTTATAGACGTAAACGTAAAGTTAGTAGTCTATAGCTATAAGATTAAGTAGCTAGAATCCCTTCTCTTAGTTTATCGATTTAATTACTTAGTACCTATTACTAGGGAATCGATAACCATCTCCCTACTAGACCTCTAAGCTTAGAAGGATATAGAGAACCGCGACCTCTACTAGAATACTATAGAGGAACCTATATTAATCTATTCGATACTACCTCAAAGCTAGCATCAAACCCCGCTACCAGTTACTCTCAAGGAAATTCTAGATAAAAGCTTTTAGTAAGACCTCGTCTCTGCCTAGAATAGAATACAAGTCCTTATTCCTAACCGCTAACAACGTCGTCGATCCTTCTTAGGAAAACGTTCAGTTACAGACTATAAAGCAGCTATAAGCTCGCTTATAGACATCTATAAACCTATAGAAGACTTCGCTATTAATATCTATTATATTAGAGCTACTACTTTTAAACTTAACCTTTAAAAGCACGATAACGAAGTCTTCTCTACTAGCTTATAAGAGATCGACTATGCTCTTATAGACAGGTTACATATAGAGCTCTCTTTAGTAGATTACGCTTTAGACGAACAACTAGTAGAATAGAACGTTTACTAGGAATATATAGACTTTAAGGATATCTTTTTAAAAAGAGCTTTAGATAAGCTTCCCCTACTACAAAACTAAGTTAACTACTAGATCGAACTTACAGGTCCGAATACCCTATTATATAGCCTATTATATAGGATAACAACTAAGGAACTTCTAGCTATAAAGTAGTATATCCTCGATAACCTCGACAAAGGGTTTATTATTCCTAGCCACGCCTCTTTCGCCTCTCTAGTACTGTTCGTAAAGAAGTCTAACAGAAGCTTACAGCTCTATATTAACTACCGGAAACTTAACAACCTTACTCGTAAGAACCAGCACCCTCTTCCGCTAATCAACAAAACTCTTATACAAATTACTAGTACTAAAATCCTTATAAAGCTCGACATTCGTTAAGCTTTTAACCGTATATATATAGAACTAGAGTTAGAAGAACTTATAACCTTTTAGACCTATTATAGCACGTTTAAATATAAGGTATTACCTTTTAGCTTAACCAACGGTCCTACTATATACCAGAGGTATATAAATAGCGTTCTTATAGAATATCTTAATAACTTTTATATAGCTTACCTTAACAACATTCTTATATACTCTAATAATAAGCTCGAACACGTTAAACACGTCTATAAGGTCTTAGAACAGCTCTATAAAACTAGGCTATAAGTAGATATTAAGAAGATAGAGTTCTACGTTACTTATACAAAGTACCTTAGTTTTATTATCTCTATAGACGGAATCGAAGTTAACCTAGAGAAGATCTTAGCAATTGTTTCTTAGAAATATCCTAGTACTATTAAGGGTATCTAGTCCTTCCTAGGTTTTTATAACTTCTACTAACGTTTTATTTAAGATTATAGACAGATTACTCGTCTACTAAACTATCTTATAAGTAAGGAAGTACTATTTAAGTTCGACTTAGAATATAAGAAGACTTTTAACACGTTAAAAGAAGCCTTAGTTACCGCCCCTCTCTTATACTACTTTATAGCTGATTTAGAGACTATAGTTAAGACTAACGCTTCTAATAGAGTAGTTATAGCTATAATATTATAACGTATATCTGAAACCGAACTATAGAGACCTATAAGCTACTTCTTAAAGACGATGAACCTTGCTAAGCTAAACTACTAAATCTATAATAAGAAGATACTAGCTATTATATACTCTTTTAGATAATAGCGAGCGGATCTTACTTAGACTAGCTTCTAGATTAAGGTCTTCACCGATTATAAGGCTTTAAAGTACTTTATAACCTTTAAAACCTTAAACTAGTAGTAAGCGAGATAAGTAGAGTTTCTATTAGAGTTCTATTTTATAATTATATTTTAATCTAGTAAGTAAAATAAGAAAATAGATATACTAATATACTAAGACTAAGACGTTAACCTATAGAATAACCTAAAAGCGTTTATAAGACAACAAACCTTGCTTACGTCTAATTAATTAGATCTATATATTACTACTCGATTAGAACCTCCTATAACGTTAGCCCTAGTTACCTTAGAACTCTTGCTTAACTATAACGAAACTTAAACGAACTAAACAAAGATAACTAAGTCTCGAAGGTTAGAATATAGTAAGAAGTATAAATACACTAGGTTATTCACTTAGAAGTAAACTTGTTACTTATATCAAAGATATTAAATAAGATAATAAGATTAATAACTAAAGTTAAGTATAAAGCTTCTATCTAGGTAGTAGATATGCTAGTATATATAGAACCCTTTATACTACCTAGATCCCTATATAAGCCTAGATCCCTAGATCTCTTCAGATCCCTTAAGGGATCTAATAGGATCTATTACGTAACCTCTAATAGTTATCTAATAGTAAGATCCTAGAATACCTAAATACCTTTATATTACTAATTCCCTCTTATACTACCTTCCGTTTCCTAGATATCGTACCTTATCCTATTAGAGCGCTATCTAGACTACTTACTATATATAACGTGATTCGTAATACTATCCCCTTCTTAGCCTAGTATGTCCTTATACTTAAGTATAAGCTAAGGAACTTAGTTAAGGTACTAGTAGTATCCTTTCCTTTCTATTATGTCCTACCTTATATAGAAGAAGAAAGAAGAATATATACTTCTTATAAAAAGTATTAAAATAGTTTATAATAAAATATTACTATACTTTTACTACGCTTCTTAAAAGTATAGATGTTTTATAGATTCCTCCTAATCCTCTTAATATTCTAAATATGTTTAGTTAAAGCTAAAATATAATAGGACCGACGATATTTAAGAGAAGAACGTTCCTTATATTAGTAACTAGGCCTCTATCAAAAAATAAGAGGAGAAGCTAGAGAGAGAGAAGGAGGAGGCGATGGTAAGGATTCTATAGTTACGAAAGTAGAAGGCCTTTTTAAAAGAGAGGAGGTATAAAATATCTTATTAAGGTCTTCGTTTTCTTAACAAACTTAATACTACTAAGGAGGTAGAAAAAAAAAGAGAAAGAGGAGAAAGAGAGAAAGGAAAAAGAATAGTAAGAGGCGGAGGTTACTTGTCTAGTAGCTTTACCTATTCTTATTAGTTCTTAATCTAAGATAGGTCTTAACCTAGCCTTCTTTAAAGCTTTTCTTTTAGACTATAAGATATAGGTAAACTTAGGTTTTATTAGTAGAACTCCTAAAGTTCTACTAAGCAACGGTTAAGGTTACTTTTTAGCTCCTAAGTGTTTTCTAAGTATAGGTAATCTAACTATTTAATTAAATACTTAATCTTACTTTTAATAATCTTATAGTTAAGAATTCTTTCGACTTCGTATTTAGTATTTAGATTAACTAGTTGAATTTCTATAAATAGGGCTAGTAGTGCTCCTAGTAGTGCTAGTTTAAGTAGGGATATATAGAATACTAGGTAGATGTTTATTATCCTTAGTAGTACTAATTTATAATTTAAAGGTCCTTTAATATATTTAATTTTAAATAGTTTAAGTTTTTTATAATCTAGTTTATTACTTAGTCTTTTTATATTAATATTCTTTTATACTAAGTAGACTTTATCTCTCTCTTTTAGTATTAGCTCCTAACTATGTTATTTATTATAGTAGTATGTGTTTCTTTCTACTATAAATTATAAGTCCTTTATAAGTTCCTTATATAGACTCTTAATTTTCAAGACTTAAACATAAGTAAGTTAGTTATTAATAGTTATAAACAGTGGTTCTTAATATACTATTAATTTATATCTAAAGTTAGCGTAGAATAGCGTAATAAGTATTATTTCTATTACTAAACTATTATAGGCAAATTATATTAAAGGTAGTAGTTCTACCTAGTTATCTTACTAATAGTTTATATAATAATAAAGGTATATTTTAACTACTTGATTTATTTATTCGTTTCCTCTATTTGTTTAAGAGTAGAAAGCTATAGAAAGCTTTCTTTTTATACTTAATCGTTTTATAAGAGTAATCTAAAATTTCAAGGTAAAGAGCTTATCTCTGTCTAAGAGTATTTCTTTAGGTAGTCTATATCTTAAGACTACTTCTCTAAAGAATACGAATACTAATTCCTTAGCTATACTTAACTCTATATATATTATAAGAATTATATACTTTATAAGTTATTTTATAATAACTAGGATTATATTATATTTAACTCTTATTATTAAATCTTTAGATTTTAGTAATTTAATAATAAAATCTATAGATATTAATTTCTAAGGTATTTATAATATTAGAGTAGTGTTTATCTATCTATATAGAGTATAGTAGGAAGCCTTATTCTAGGTATAGGTATTATATTCTATTATTACCTCCTTAACTATTATAGATAACTAATTAATATAGTAGTATTATCTTATCTTTTAGAGGGTTCTTCGAATTCCTTAATAACTATAAGTAGGTATAGTATAGTATTCTTATATAAATTCTTTTATATATAAACTAGGAACCTATAGTTTCCCTTTTACATACTAGTTATAACCTTTATATATATTTTAAATTTTATTTATTTATATATTATTCATTACTACTATCTTATATACTATAAATACTAAGTCTCTATTCTTAAGAGTTTTTAAGATTATAATCTTTTTATACTCTTTATTTCTCTTATATCTAGGTTTTTAGCTAAGAGTATTAGCTTAAGTATTTAACGTTCCTTTTATATATTAAATAATAATATTAAATCCTCTTAATATCTCTAACTATTTAGTTAATTACTTTATCATAAGTTCCTTAATAGTTATAAATGTCCTAAGGTTCTTATAGTTAGATAAAACTATAACTAGGTATTTTACTAACTATAAATAAATTCTCTAGTATTCTAAAGCTAATACTATAGTAAGCAATTCTTTATCAAAAATACTATAGTTTTATTATATTAGGTTAAATATCTTAAAATAATATATAATAGGTATAAGTTTTCCTTTATTATTTAGCTATAGGTAAACCGCTTCTACTACTATATCTAAAGCGTCTATTTCGATTATACTAGGCTTTTCTATATTAAAATCGTATAGAATAGGTTCTTTTATAAACTTCGCTTTAATTTTCTAAAAAGCATCCTCTACCTATTTATTCTATATAAACCTAATAGCTTTCTTAACTAGTCTTAATATTAGTTTAGTAATCTTTATATAGTCTTAAATAAATAGACAGTAAAAGTTTATAAATCTAAAAAAGGACTATATATCTTTTATATTTTCTAGTAACTTCTAGTTTAAGACGTCTTAGATCTTTACTAGATCTATCTCTATTTTCTCTAAGCTAAATACCTATTCTAGAAAAAGGGTCTAAGTTACTCTAAACTCGTATTTCAAGAGTTTCAACTAAGAGTTAACTTTTATAAGTTATTATAAAACTTCTTTAATATATCCTTTATATTCCTCTTCTTTTTCTAAGAAGATTAGGATATTATCTAGGTAATAAATTACTATTACCTCTAAAAGATCTCCTAAAATATTATTATTTTATCTTTAATATATAGCTAGTATATTATAAAGTCTAAAAGGTATAACTATATATTTATAAAGGCTTAATAGTAAGGTAAATACTATCTTTTATTCATCTCTAACTTTTATTTATATAAGTCTATAAGTGTTTTATTAATCTAATTTCGTAAATCGTACTACCTTACCTAACTTATTCTATAAGTATTAGCTAAGTAGTAGTAGATAAGCGTCCTTAACTATAGTATGATTTACTTCTTAGTAATTAATATATACTCTTCTATCTAGATTATCTTTCTTCTTAATAATAAGTATATTTAAGATAATTAGTAACTTAGATTTTCTAATATATCTCTTTTTAATACCTTTCTTTATATAACTTTCTATCCTTTATAAGCTTTTTTAGTTATATAACTGAAGCTTCTACTTTAAGAAGTAATAACTCTCTTTTAATTTAATCTTATAATCTTATAAGTAATATTCTAGTAAAGCTTATAAGTCTTCTAGGTTTTTAAATAAAGCTTTAAATTCTTTGTACTATATAGGTATTTCGTTATTAGCTATCCTGCTAACCTATAGAAGACCCTAGGCTAGGTGTTCTAGCGTCTTAGAAGAGGTAGCGCTAACCTTGTTCTAGCTTTATAGTTATAATTACAAACCTATATAATTATATCAACTAAAGGTTATTATTTAAGCCTTTTAATTAATATCTAGATTATGTTCCTTAATCTATAGTATACTAAGTATCGCCTCCTTATTTCCTATTTTAACAATATTAAATTATATATTTAAGTAGTATTCTTTAATAGTAATCTTTATTAAAATAGTTTATTAATTAATAACTCTATCTTAGTATATAATGTCTATTCTATTAACTACTCTTAAGTAGTATAGCTTTATACTTTTAATTAGGATATTTAGCTTCTTTTAAGCTACTAAGGAAAGAAAATTACTTATTACTTCTAAATTAATTAAGACTTAGAGTTCCTTTCCTCTTATCTTCGCTATTACTATAAGTTGATTTTCTTTAGAGATAGTGTTTAATTCTCTAATTATTAGTTAGTAGAGTTCTCTCTATACTAACTCTGTTTCTTAATCTATATTATATTTATTTATCTCTTAGAAGATTATACTAAATAATTTTCTACTTCTTAATTCCTAAAATATTACCTTAACTTTTCTAATTAAAGTAACTATAGTATACTAGCCTCTTATTTCTAGTATAGCTTCCTTGTTATTAGGTAGTATATCTAAAAAACTAGGTTTAGAGCGTCTTATAAAGTTATTAGAACCCTGCTATTACTATAAGCTAGTTTCTTCTTATAGATCTATAACTATCTAAATATCTCTTATTTTAGATATATTAGATAGCTTACTAGATACTGCTTATTCTAGTCTAGGTTCTTTAAATTTAATAGTTTCCCTTCTAGTAATAAGGCTTACTAAAGTTATTCTGTTTTATTTATTTTAAACTATTTTATAAGTAGTTAAAATAGTAGGGTTAATTCCTTAAGTAGAATATAAGCTCTAGAAATTAGGTTTCTAGTTTTCTATATATACCTATCTATTCTCTCTTTTAAAGGTTCTAATAAATGCCTATGTTTTGCCTTATTTAGGCTTATATATTCCTAGATTTACCTCTAATAAGTTAGATATTGATTTTAATAACTCTAATAAACTTATTAATAGTAGTAATTTATATTCTACTTAAAGAGGTAATTTATAATCTATTTTTAATTATATATTATAATATTCTTTAAGTAATAGATCTCTATTATTATTAGTATCCTATACCTTACTAACTTATAACTTAATTCCTTTGTTTAGCTATAAGTATATAGCGTCTACTGTTATATCTATAGCGTCTGTTTTAATTTATGTACTATAACCTCTAGCCTTAAGTTCTTTGTTTATAAGTTCGATTTTTTCTAGTAAAGCTACTTCTTTTTAGATAGTAGCGTTAGCTTATTTCTCTTTAAAGTCTTTCTTCTTACTATACTTATTTACTCTATAGCTAGGAAGACTATAGTTATAATATAAGTTTTACTTATATTAACGATTTTACTCTTTCTAAGATAATCCTCTCTTTTAAGAGTTTTCTTTCTTAGATTCCTTTCCTAGAACTTATAATTTCTAAGTAGTATCGATTTCTATAGAATCCCTATAGTCCTTTTATCTACTCTTTCTATATTAATAACTATAACTTCCTTTCTTCTCTAGATTCCTTTTATAAATATAGTTGTTAATTCTAATTACGTTATTTATTAACTTATTTAATATATTTAGAAAATCCTTTTATACGATTTTATCCTTTATACTATCCTTAAGTCTATAATAGAATTGTTTATATAATACTTCGTTGTTCTATCCTATTTATATAAAGTATTATTAAAATTATAAGGCGTACTTAGTAGCTAACCCCTTCTACCTAAGTATATATAAAGCTCTAACTACCTTTTTCTTTATATTAACATCTTTAAAAGCCTAGTTAATTCCTTTTCTAAATCCTTAAACATTCCTAAATAAATCCCTCGTTTTTTTAGACATTTAAAGAGAGACTTTTCTATTAGTTATTTTGTTTATCTAGTAATCCTTTAAGTATAGTTCTAACTAGTTATAAGCTACCCCTTTAAGATAGGTAGACAACTATATAACCTAGTTAGTTTTACTTAGAAACTAGGTATAATAAAAACTTAAGTAGAGAGAAGCTTTTATTAAGAATTCAGCTAGCTTCTCTAGTAAGCTATTAAATAGCTTTAGAAGAGGAAGTTTTACTTCCTCTTAAAGAGTAGTAACTAGTATAACTAGTATAACTAGGGGGTCCGCAGCTAGCCTTAATAGGGCGATTCTTAGAGTAGAAGAGGTTGCTAACATAGTAGCGATCTTACTTCTAAGTAAGTACTTAAAGTATAACGAAACTTAAATAAACTAAACAAAGATAACTAAGTCTCAAAGGTTAGAATATAGTAAGAAGTATAAATATACTAGGTTATTTACTTAGAAGTAAACTCGTTACTTATATTAAAGATATTAAATAAGATAATAAGATTAATAACTAAAGTTAAGTATAAAGCTCCTATCTAGGTAGTAGACGTACTAGTATATATAGAACCCTTCGTACTACCTAGATCCCTATATAAGCCTAGATCCCTAGATCCCTTTAGATCTCTTAAGGGATCTAATAGGATCTATTATATAACCTCTAACAGTTATCTAATAGTAAGATCCTAGAATACCTAAATGCCTTTATATTACTAATTCCATCTTATACTACCTTCCGTTTCCTAGATATCGTGCCTTATCCTGTTAGAGCGCCGTCTAGACTACTTACCACGTATAACGTGATTCGTGATATTAACCTTGTCGACTAGTTACTCACTACTAACTATAACTCTTCGGACTTAGAAGACGACTGAACGAAAGCTACCCGCGGGTACTAAAACTAGACAATAGAGAACGGCTTACTTCTTTAGCAAAAGAGACTCGTGGTTCCTAATCAAGGCACCTTATAGACGGACCTAATCTATAAGGCTTACGTACAAGTATCTACGGCTTACCCTAGACGGATAAAGACAGTAGCTATCCTCGCCCGTAGATACTAGTAGAAAGGTTTATAGACGTCCGTAGAAACCTATATTAGTAACTATAGAGACTGTCGACGTGCTACGGTTCCTCGCGACTGTAAACCTAGGTTTTTACACCTGTTACCAGTTCCGGAACGTCCCTAGCAGTATATCACTATAGACTATAAGTCTTTCCCTACTAATAAACAAGGTTACGATACCTTATAGGTAGTTATAGATCGCCTAACTAAGCAATCGGTCTCGATCCCCTGTCTAAAGACAGTTATAGCTCGAGATATAGCTCGAATATACGTTACGTAGATCTATCGAACCTACGGCTATCTACAAAGCATTGTTTTAGACCGTAGACCACAGTTTATTTCTTCTTTCTAGTCTAAATTCTACGGAATCCTTAGTATAAAGCTTAAGCTATCTACTGCTTTCTACTCGTAAACTGATAGATAAACCGAAATCATAAACTAATAGATTAATCAACGCCTATAGCCTTTTATTAGTTACTATCAGGACAACTAGAGCGAACTTGTCCCTATTCTAGACTACGCTCAGCTTACGCTTCCACACGAGAGTCTAGGTGGGCTCTCGCCCTTTAAAGTAATTAACGGATACGTAGCTACTACGTCCTTCGATTAGAACCGTCTAGATAAATCCGTAACAGTCTACGAACAGCTTAACCGGACCGATGCAGAGGCACTCGCACAGAGAATGTACGACACTTAGACCGTGGTAAAGGAATTAGTTAGTAAAGCATAAGACCGCTATACAAGGTCCGCGAACCGGATTCGAAGAGCGGTAGACTTTAACGTAGACGACTTTGTTTAGGTATCGACTTGTAATTAGAAGACAGACTAGCCGAGCCATAAGCTAGATAGACAAAACGAGGGTCCGTTCTAGATTATAGCCTACGAAGGACACTCTTTCCGGCTCGAACTGCTAGACCACTTCCGTATACACCCTGTATTCCACCCGTCACTACTCTATAAGGCTGCTATAGATCTGTTACCTAGACAGGTAAACGAACCACCCCCGCTAATACAGGTTACAGATCAGGAAGAGTAGGAAGTGGAAGAAGTCTTAGCTATAAAAGCAGTTCGTAGAAAGCTTTAATACAGGGTTCAATAGTTAGGCTATAACCCTAATCCATAGTAGTATCCGGCCTCGAATTTTAAGTATTACCTACATAAATTACGCGATTTTCACCTCGCTAATCTAGCCCGCGCTAGTCCGCCAAGGGCTTTATAAAGCTAGATACAAGCGTGGGAAGACGGAATAGACGATTACGATCATCTAACGGACGATTCAGTCGCAACACAAAGCTTGCGAACAAGCTTTTTCCAAAAGAGGGGGTAATGTTACGGCGCTGGTCCGTAACACGTGATTCTCGGTCCTACACGTAACCGTCAGAGCCGCAACGCTTAGACGGATTTATAACGAGATTAAAGGCTCTTTACAGTTAGCAGGAATACCCCTTTTTCGTAGGGTATATATTCCGCATTCCCTCGTTCTTAGAACTGTAGCTTTAAATTCTCGAATATACACATATATACTCTTGTGCCTTTGCCTTCAGATATAGATCGTGACACTTAGCTTACGCTTCTATATAAGAGTCTAGGTAGGCTCTCGCCCTTTAAAGTAATTAACGGATACGTAGCTACTACGTCCTTTGATTAGAACTATCTAGATAAATCTGTAATAGTCTGTGAACAGCTTAACTGAACCGATATAGAGGCACTCGTATAGAGAATATACGACACTTAGACCGTAGTAAAGGAATTAGTTAGTAAAGTATAAGACTGCTATATAAGGTCTGTAAACCGGATTTGAAGAGCGGTAGACTTTAACGTAGACGACTTTGTTTAAGTATCGACTTATAATTAGAAGACAGACCGGCTAAGCTATAAGCTAGATAGACAAAACGAGGGTCTGTTCTAGATTATAGCCTACGAAGGATACTCTTTCTAGCTCGAACTACTAGACCACTTCTGTATATACCTTATATTCTACCTGTCACTGCTCTATAAGGCTGCTATAGATCCGTTACCTGGATAGGTAAACAAACCACCCCTGCTAATATAGGTTATAGATTAGGAAGAGTAGGAAGTAGAAGAAGTCTTAGCTATAAAGGCAGTTTGTAGAAAGCTCTAATATAGGGTTTAATAGTTAGGCTATAACCCTGATCTACAGTAGTATCCGGCCTTGAATTTTAAGTATTGCCTATATAAATTATACGATTTTCACCTCGCTAATCTAGCCTACGCTGGTCTGCCAAGGGCTTTATAAAGCTGGATACGAGCGTGGGAAGACGGAATAGACGATTACGATTATCTAACGGACGATTTAGTTGTAACACAAAGCTTGCGGACAAGCTTTTTCCAAAAGGGGGGGTAATATTACAGCGCTGGTCCGTAACACGTGATTCTCGGTCCTATACGTGACCGTCAGAGCCGCAACGCTTGGACGGATTTATGACGAGATTAAAGGCTCTTTATAGTTAGTAGGAATACCCCTTTTTCGTAGAGTATATATTCCGCATTCCCTCGTTCTTAGAACTGTAGCTTTAAATTCTCGAATATACACACATATACTCTTGTGCCTTTGCCTTCAGATATGGATCGTGACAATTAGTAAGTATAGAATAAGGGACTCTATATAGCTTCGTAGCTTTACTATAGTTTATTTGTTTAGATAATCGAATAGCTTCGATAGCTAGGATAATTCGAGCTTCTTAGGTTTAAGATTCTATTAGGTAGTTGTTAAGAAAACGCGTGTTAAAGTTAGAGGTAGTGGGGTAGGGAAAAAATTCACGAGGTCCTGATAATCACGAGGTCCTGGTATACCACGTTATATAATTCGATGCCGAAATTTTTGGTTTTAAAATCTCTACACCTAACCCCTTTTTCTCGGTGGTGTGAGATTGTAAATTTCTCGTCGCTCGCAATTGAACACCTCCATTCTACCATCCTCACATTTTAAACGTAATTCATGTTCTTCCTAAACCCGTAAAACCACCACCTAAAAGAGATACAATACATATACACCGCCCACCCATTATCCCCCACAGTCTACGTGCGATTACGTTGCAACTTCCTAAAGCGATTACGGAATGCATAGTTCAGCCTCAATGTAGTTTTCCCCATGTGCAAGGAACCGTTTATCCAACAACCGAGAGAGCTCGACCTCGTATTTTTCTGAAAAACTGCACATTTATACGTTTTGCATGCTGTCTTTTCGTAAACCATTGGTTGGAGCAATATCTGAATGGGGGTTGGAAATGCGATGTTACATGCCTGGTATTTTTATTTGAACGTTGCTTGCGGGTGTACTTGACGCAGGAGGGTCGATTTGGGATATATCCTCCTGTGTTTCCCTCCACCTTTTTTTAGGTCTCATTTCATTTTCGCTTTGAGGATTGGAACGGATTGTCAGAATGGTGAAGTTTTCTCCATTCATAGCTGTTGCCGGTGCTTTGCTGGGGAGTGCCGTCTATGCAGAGGAGACGACGAGTTCAAGTCGGTCCTCCTTCTCTTTAACATATGAACCAAACTCTCTCCAGACTCCTCTCTCCCCAACAGTCCCACTCGCAAATTTCCGAAATAACATCTCTCCTCAGAATCTGCAACCTCCTCCCCCCTCCCAACCCCCACAAACCCCTACGCCCTCCACTGCCCCATCCCATCAACCTTCACAGTATCCTCCTACATCGGCACCACAAACCTCAGCACCACCCCCTCAACACCTCTAAACGTAACATTCCGACTCTCCTACGGAGACTCCGACCCCATCCTCCAATCCATGTACGGAAACAACGCATTCCACTGTCCCCGTCTAAATACCGGTACAAAATGGTCGTATTACGATGGAGAATGGGATCTCCTATGCGACAACAACGGCCTAGTCCGCGTCTTCACAGACGGAGAGGGGAACTTCGGGAAATATGGATTGAGGAGGTGGTTCTTTTGTGAGGAGGCTCCCGCGTACGCTTTTTCCCCCTTAACCCCTCCATCTTCTCCCATCAACCCTTAACTTCCCCCAATCCCCATCCCTACCCATCTTTCCCCACTAACACCCCCCCTCCCAGACGAGGAAAATACAAATACTACACCCTAGAAAACACGTCCGTAAACCTGACCATAGTCGACTCTCTCGACTGCACCACCTCAACCGATGGGATAAAAACATGTATACAGAACAAGCCCGTAACCTTCCCAGTACAAGCTTACGCACTAGGTGGGACGATGGGGTACTCAGCTATGGATGAGGAAGGGAGGGCCGTAACGAGTTGTACGAGTCGAGGACCGGGGAAGAACCCTATGGTTTTAAAAGAGGAGGGGTGTGCGTGGGGGGTTGGTAGTGTGTAGATTTGTATGAGGGAAAAGGAGGGTGCTATGAAGGGTGTTATTTGAAAATTGGAACGCGGCAAAGCAACAAAAAAAGAAAGAAGATGTAGACGCAAAACTGGGTGCCTCAAAATTTAGAAAGGTTGTGAAATTGATTTTCTGCATTAGTAAATCTATCCACCAAGCAGTTGCCATGAAATGCTCCTCATCTATCCCGTAAATGCAATAGGTACATTTCACCTGAAAATGGCCAAGGCAAGCACAAAACCAGCTGCACCACTTCAAGGAAAAGCATTAGTCCAAAGCACATCATTTAGAAAGTGCAAAAAAGGAGTTGACGCAAAGAGTACCGCAGCAAATGATAACTCACAGCCATGCCGCATTTTCAGATCGCTTATTTATTCCAGTACTCTGTTGAGTCGCCGACGCCGGAGGAGCTTCCGAAGCGGCAGGTGTGGATTTACTCGTCTTCGCCATGACCCATAATTCACCGGTTCTGTCAGAGGTGAACCATAGTCTTCCTTTGCTATCCAAAGACAAACCCACAGGTCGGAAACAATTCTGGGGGCACTTGGTAAGATCGGGATTTGCGATGATAGTTTTTGCTCCAGTTGTGCTGTTGGGAGGGGCAACGGGTTTGCCATTGGCGAAGGCGACAGATTGAATTCGATATCCGTCGGGAGGGCTGCGGTTCCTATGAATTCAATTAGCGCATTCAAATGGAGGGATGTCACAAAGAAGATACCAAGAGCCGTGGAACGAAACGTAGGCTTCAGATCCATTGGGTTGGAATTTGATGTCGAGGGGCGCATTGTGAGCGGGGAATGTCATGACAGGAGGAACACGGTCTCTGGCACAGAATGTATCGTTGACAGTGCTATTCTGCTCCATCGAGAACTGGCTTCCGGTGGTCATACTGTCGAGATCTGGAATGTTGGTATTCCAAATGGCAAAGCAATTTGGATATCCGTAGTTGCCACCCTGGTTTTCGGTCGAACCGTTTAGGAATCCGTGATAGTTCATCTCCTCTCCAGGATTATCTTGATGGATGTCGACTCCATTTCTCTTTACATCGTCGGCCGAGTTCTCGACGCTGTATATGCCTCCGGTCAATGGCTCTTCTGCCACGCCAACTGAATTTCGAAGACCCCATCCCAAACGTCTACCTGTAGTTGTGAAATCGTATGGAGGAGAGGAGGAGGTAATGTTGCTGGTATTGAAGGCTCGGATTTGGGAATGGCCGAAATTTAGGACAGAAGCTACCTCATCTAGGTTCTTATCACTGCCACGAGAGACAACCAGGATACCAGGTGCCTTCTGCGACATTAACAATGTTCGGGTTACATGATCCGCGTTTGTCATTCCGGTAATGATGGTCTGAGATGTGCTGCCCACCGTTCCATCTTTCGCATTGTAACTCCAAGCATGAACAGCGTCAACATCGGAGGCATAGAGGGTCTTTCCATCGTTCGAGAGCGCAATGCCATGGGAAAGCTATGATTGTTAGCACATGTCTGTAATTGAGAGGAAGAGAATAGCTTCTTACGTCTTGGGACTGGATCAAGTCGGTCTTGTTGGAAACTTCCAAACAGGTACTTTCACCATCCTTGAAAGTGAGATGTGCGACGCCCTTGCCTTGCTCGACTAGAAGTAGATTGCCACTGGCATCAAAAAGAATTCCTCGTGGGCTTTCTAATCCGGTGTAGACTAATTGAGCGCTCCATCCATCTGAAAGTACAGGTGCGGGGTACGAGGGCTTGAGGTTGCAAGTCACTCTCTCAGTAGCTGTCTGGGCTCTGGCGAAGGACAAGAGAGCGCCGAGGAGGAGGGTAATCTGCATGTCAAAGGCGTACTGCATCATGACGACGATGCCGTATGAAATAAATGCTGAGAGTAAGAGCAGGACAGGGAGAGTCGTACCGAGGAAGGATACTGATACCATGGGAAGAGGGGAGTCGACTTCAGCATTGAAGGCGACTCTAATAAACAAATGAATTACGATGCCAAGCAACAGGACCTACAGTGGTGAATAGAGATAGAGAGCCTGATCATAGTGAAGGAAGACAAGCAGAAGCCAAGTTCCAAGCGCAACCAATCGAGGAATGTTCATTGCTGTGTTTTGTACATGTTTTGAATTTCAACCTCTCAAGCCTCTGACGACCTTGGTCTTGGCATCACGTGCCTGGGGGAGCAGATCTCATTTCTGATGAATCAACACACACCAATTCCGGCAACATCGTCGTTATCGACAAAGGTTGGATAAGCACTGTAGCCAACCAGATACCTAGATTTGCTTCAATATCTCTCCACTTGTATCCACTCTCGGCGCTGTTGTTGGCTCCTAAATTTGAGCCTCAGTGTCCCTTCGATGTTTCGTTGACCCCAATTGCGCCCCCGGACATCATTCAAACTTACCAATTTATCTATCTTTTTATTTTCCCTACATGCAATTGCCATCGAATTTCCCTGTCTTTGCGTTTCTATTGCTTCTCGTCACTCGAATTACAACGCGTTTTTATGAGAATTTCATTTCACAAGTTTCGAACCCAATCATTTCTCTCACCACCACGCACAAGACATATCTCAACCAGAGTATGGACACAAGCGCGTCACCGTGTTAGAACTCGCTCGTGTAGCCCTTCTATAAGGTTGTATGACAAACATTGCGATAAACGAGCGAGATCGGACAGCCCTCCAGCACACCATCGCTACTGATCCTTGGAGTGTGCCTCGTACACTAAAGCGCCTCGTTGAAGAAGGACATAACCCTCTAGCTCTCGACGATGAAAGAAACACTCTTTGTCACTCGGCAATTCTAACAGGTCGTCCGAATCAAGACACCCTGGAAGCCATTCTCGAATTTGGCGTCGATATCAATCAGCCTAACTATGCGACGAGGACCCCTTTACATATTTCCGTCAGTTTAGGACCATTTGAACCACTTTCGGGTCATGTTCGTAACTGGGTCAGATGGATAATTTCAAGAGCTTGAATATCGACGTGAAGGACAATGATGGAATCACACCCCTGCATTTAGCATCCACGATATCGGACTCATATGTTGCTCTATTGCTCGATGAGGGAGCAGATTTGCCTATAAAACCCGCGGAAGGCTTGACTTGTTTTCACTTTGCAGCCCGCGCAAGACAAAGTAACACCATTGGGCTACTCGTCACACAGAAGAATTTCTTGTCTCTCATCAATGCTAAAGATAAGAATGGCCGCACTGCATTACACTATGCTTGTCGTTCTGGTCGTCCAGAGACTGTGGCGCTTCTCCTAGAAGCAGAAGCAGATCCACGGAGCGTTGATGAGCATGGAAAGACTCCCTTTGAAGCATGCGCCGAGTTTGAATAGAGCAAGTTCTTTGGTGTGGGTACAGAAAGCCGGTTGGGATGGAGTATCAGTGGCTTTACTTGGAGGACAAACATGACTTGATAGGACCCGTGGTTCAAGCTACTGTGATCAAAATCGAAGACACTTCTCGACCATGGGTCGAGTCGGGGAGAAAGCTCACTGAGCATTGGTCTGATGATCGTGACCAAGACAAAGACGTTATAAATACAACGCGAGATACATGCCGCTTGGAGGTAATTTTGGATATGTTGCTAGTAAGCAGTATGAAACTCTGCAACGAAATTTCCTGGCTGAATGAAACCTTAAAAAGAAGCATACTGCTTGCTGAAAGTTCCGAGCACATTTATTCGACTGCATGTTTGAAGCATATTCTAAATCAGATCGAAGATAGAACCTCAATATGCTCACCTCCGGAAAACCCAATGACCAAGTTGATCCCGGGCATATACAAAGACGATTTTCACGGTAGCACCCCCTCAGAAATCCACTATCTCGCCAAATATGGACTCGCACAACTCCTAGAAGAACGATGTTTTCCCAGAGAAACACCTCCAGCTCGAGAATCCCCCTTAATAACAGCATGCAGACGAAAGCTACCAAACATGGATGTACTCCGGATACTGGTCGAGAAGTTCTACGACGACTTCAACGCACAAAGTCAAGCCATAGCAGAAGGAGAAACCTACCTCGATCAAGAAGAGATAGACGGCGGTGATACCGCACTCTATATCCTCGCGTTAGGAGCTTATTGGTGGAGTGCCGCATTAGGAATTCCATATCTGGGAAGTCAAGCAGGGATTGACGTCAATCTACGTGATGATCTTGGGAATACCCCTTTACATATTGCTTTGAGAATGCATTCTTGTTTTCAGGTGGAAACGGTCGAGGCGTTGATAGCCATTGGTGCTGATATTATCGCCGTGGATATGCATGGAAAGGATTGTCTTACTCTAGCAACCAGCAACCCGAACTTAGTCAAGCTGCTCTTAGATCATGGCGTAGAAGTTACGCGGTCTGCCTTGATTGAGTATGTCGGATGTCTCAGTATTAAGAGTTTGAATCTCCTCCTTTCCACTGGTATGGACTCGAATTCACGAAAGGCCTCCGTTCGAACAACAGATAAAAACCCAACTCAAGCCCCCGTCAAATTCAAGCGAGAATGGTATCCCCTCCACCACGCTCTATTCAAGCCCCAAGGCGGCCGTGACAACACCACCATGCAAAAAACAGTAAACGCACAGTCTGAAATCGTGACCTCCCTACTGAAATGTGGAGCAGATCCTTACGATATCTTCCACCAACCGCTCAAACTTCTTAAAGAGCAAGCAGACGCTCTATGGGTCAAAACAAGCCATTTCGTAGGTCTCACAGAGACAGAGCAGATTGAAAAATATTCTGTCAGATGGCCCTTTAGACTACGTGTGGTCGGTCATCAATGCTCTTCTCCAAGATGGCTGTTTCGTGAAACCTATCCTCGGACTTCCAACTCTTGAGCTTGAGCTT
The DNA here is from genome assembly GCA_001414485.1 of Calycina herbarum. Taxonomy (NCBI): domain Eukaryota; kingdom Fungi; phylum Ascomycota; class Leotiomycetes; order Helotiales; family Pezizellaceae; genus Calycina; species Calycina herbarum. The sequence goes on from LLEY01000052.1 coordinate 192,772, forward strand.
AGAGATGATGAGGGGTGCACACTCCTTCTCTCGGGTTGTAAAAGTTCTCTGGGTGCGGACGCGAGTATAGAAACGAGTGTCAATTTGGAACTATTCGATAACACCGACAAAAACGCTCCTTTCTCCGATCCCGAAGCTGTTACACCGTTTGAATACTTGCTTTCCAGAAGCGCGGATCCGATGGCGAGAGATAAATGGGGAAGAAATGCTTTACATCTTTTATTTCGAGCGAGGGACTACAATTGCACAATGAGGGGAGGTAAAGAGATACCACCTCGAATCGCAAACTCGGTTCAATATTTGATGAAAATAGCACCCGAATTAATACAACAAAAAACTCATGAGGGCCTCACCCCTTTCCATATCGCACTCCTACGTCTCAAGAAATACAACTACCTCTCCCCTTTTACCAAAGTTGCACAGTTAGCAGACTCAGTTATGGATTTAATTTACCATGATGCGGACACTGACATCACATTCCCTGACGCAGGAGGGCCGTACTCTGGGGAGTCGGTCTTGAATTTTCTTGCTAAAGATCTGGTTTATGGACCGTGGGCGAAAGAGAGGAGAGGAATACTTAGATACCTCTTGCATCTAGGCGCTATTCCCTTCGGAGAGAACAACGAGGGGAAAACTCCTCGACAAGTTTTCGAGGAAGATTTTACGGCTGGGGAGACAGAGCCTAAAGGTGGACATTGGAGGAAGGGAGGCTTGTTGAGTAAGCAAGTGATGGGGATGGGTGAAGGGAGAGGGGATATAGATGAGATTTTTTCTACTAGTTTAGAGTGTTACTTGGAATGCGCTAGCGAAAGTGGACTAGATAATATACAATGGAGAATTTAAACACGATATCCCTTAGACCCTCCATTCACCACACGTGAGATCGAGTTCAGAAGTCTGGTCAAAAACTATATCCATTTAAAGTAAGATCACACTAAAATCTAGGTAGCTTTAAACTACGATGCTACCAAACCAGTTTAGGAATACCAAGATATAAAATTACTAAAAACATATACTTCTCGTTCTACTACTCTCTAATCCTCCGCCGTTTATAATGTACTAAATTGCGATTTTTTCGTTATATCTCTTTATATATAAGATAATTATTAAATTTCGGGTTCTATACCTATTCGAGTAGGGTAAAAAGAATAATATAATGTCATAAATATATTGTCGTGTAAGGGCTGGAAATATGAGGTTAGGGACGTGTTATACTAAGGTCTTGGCAGTGAATGGAAGGTCTAAGTAAGGGATAGGAAATTTAGTGATACTTTGTAATTTTGAATGTATTGGGATGATTGAAGAATTTGACCTTGTTGTTTCTTTGTCTTCTGGTACAATTGTTGCAGGACAATTGTTGTAGGACATTGGCATATTTCTTGTAGTAATGAGAACGCTGGGTGCTAGTTAGCGATCACCCAGAGCACAAACACTTCACAATCATTCGACAACCTGCTGTCCATAGATTTACTCTTAATTTTTATTATGACTTTGAATAACCTCCTCCTACTAATTGACAAAGTTATTTAGAATGCGCTAAAAGAATTAGGCGAGATAATGGACTCCGCCTCTACAAACGCCGATTTAAGGCACAGGCCACCCTACCAAAACCTCACCCTTTACACTGTACCACGACACTATACCCGTCCAAATAAAATCGCAAAAATATAATAAAATGCTAATCGATTCCTAGAGCCATCTTGAAAAATTATATTAAGTCTTACAGCTTTTCAAGAAGTGATTGTGGTTGTATTTAGGTAAAAGCTGGTGTGCCACAAATCGGCATGTTTTTTCTTACCTTGTAGAGGCCAGTCAGCCACTACAACTTAGGCGGTCAACCCCCTGAATTTTAGCGTGTTGGCCACCGCAACATCCTGTGTCGCCAAGTGCTCAGCGCGTAGCGTGGATCTTCCACATAACATTTCTCACAGTTCAATTATTTCCTCAGCCAGCTATGTAGCGAAAAGTTCAACGTCATTTCCGAAGGGTCAACTTGGCATCAAAACCCGCGAGCTGTCAGTTCTGACCTCTTTTATCAAGCGCCCGACAGGCAGCGCTTCATTTCCCCTTAGGGGCAAACGCCGTACCGTTGCAAGGCGATAATGTTAAAAAACTCCTGCAAAGTATTGAGTGGAAGGTTTTCTGTTCGCTCCAAATATGTCTTTCATTTGACAATACCACAAATAAGAACCATGTCGACTGAACTACCAAAAAGCACGTCGCAAAAGCCGCTGCAGCTCCCTAGTAAGTCATCCGAGAGAGGACAGAACTGGAAGCTCAAATTTTTAGATTTACAACACAACGATAATCTTTTTAATTTCACACGAGGCCGATTTGTTATCGATGAGGCATTTGAGATGTCCCAGCGTCATGTCAAATTCAATGTTAATGAGTTAGCTCGTGTCGCCGCCGAAGCTGTGGGGGCCAAAATATGTGTGGGCATCGAAAAATACCCCGATGGCATGTACAACAAAGCAATGCTCCTCACCATGGACAACGGAACTCAAGTTGTAGCAAAAGTACCGAATCCAAATGCAGGAAAATCTCATTTCACCACAGCAAGTGAAGTGGCTACTATGGATTTCGTAAGTTCCCACGTTTTCCTTTATGAATAATCGGCCTCAGAACGCTAATTTCTTGTAGGTGCGGAATGTTCTTAAAACTCCGGTGCCAGAAGTGTTTGCTTGGAGTTCCAAAGCACAAGAAAATCCTGTCGGTGCAGAGTATATTATCATGGAGAAACTCCCAGGCATTGAGCTTGAACGGGCTTGGCCAACTATGAAAACCGAAGATAGATTGGCTGTTGTTCAAGAAATCGCCGACTACCAAAAAGCTTGGACATCTGTTTCCTTCAAAAAGTACGGTGGTCTCTACTACTCAAAAGACCTCGTTTCGAGTCTAGAAAATGAACCCCTGTATACAGATGCAGATGGCGTTGATGTCAAAGACCCAAGATTTTCTATTGGGCCATCTACCGGGCGGGAATTGATTGACAATGGAAGAGCGCGCGTGGAATTTGATAGGGGGCCATGTAAGTCTCCGAGTCTTCCAATATTACAATTATGAGACTTACATTTACGAGGGAAAACGATCGAAGAATACCATGCAGCTATTGGGCATCGAGAAATCGCAGCAGTCAAACAACTCCCTCAGCTTCCCAAGTCATCAATCAGTCTCTTTGGACCAGGAACCTACATACCAACAAGAGAGAGAAAACTGAAAGCATTACAATACTACCTCCAACTCATCAAATTCCTCATTCCCTCTGATCCTTCCATCACCTCATCCCATCTCTGGCACGGAGACCTACACGTCGCGAATATCTTCGTGAATCCCTTGAAGCCAACCGAGATAACCGGACTCATAGATTGGCAATCCACAGAACTCGCACCACTCTACTTTCATGCTCGACAGCCCCAAATTATCGACTTGGATGGCCAACAATACGTGGGTCGTGAACGTCCAAAACTACCAGAAAACTTCGAGACCCTTGATGCGGAGGGGAAGAAACGTGCAAAGGCATTTTTCTTACGGCAATCACTATGTGCACTCTACAACACAATTGTGTACCGCAATAATCCACGACTTTACGCAGCGTTGGAATTCCAACAGACATTGAGCTACACACTCCTTCTATTACCCCGCAATATGGTCATTGATGGCGAAGCAAGCTATCTTTCTCAAGCAGCCGCACTGAAAGAAGAGTGGGACACAATTCCCGGGGCAAAAGGCTCACCATATCCCTGCTCCTTCGCCCCGGAGGAAATACAGGAGATGGAGGCTCATACAGAGGGGGCGCTCTTGGGAATGCAGGCTATGGAGGGGATTCGAGAAAGTCTTGAGAAGTTATTCCCCGAGCAGGGATGTGTGAGGGCGGAACTTTATGAAGATGCTATCGATGCATTGGGTCAGATGAAGGAGCAGGTTATTGATGAGTTTGCGAAGAATGAAGAAGAGAGAGAGGTTTGGGAGAGGTGGTGGCCCTTTGGCACTTAGTATTGTAGATTATCTAGCTCTTATTGTACTAAAAGATTATCTTTGCACTGGGTGCACAAGACCTGGACTGGAATTGTGGTAGTTATATGAAGGAGAAGAAACGAACTTGCTAAGCGTGTTGAGTGATGCTGATAGAAGCTCTATGAGATAGTAGGAGGGCGACACAATTAATTACTGGTGATTCAAGATAACTGTGGTGGTATTGCAAATATCCGAGAGCTGACTCAATGCGATATATAACACTGTACATTAAGTTGTGGTGTAATAAAAACGAGCGTGCCGTTGGGAGATAAAGATGTTTCCTTAGTGCTCGGAGGTATTTATTGGGCGTTTATATTTACTCGGAATTATTCATTGCCCCACAAAAAATTATTTCGGAAATAATTTACCGGAATATGTAAACCCTCGGAAATGTTTTTGGAAATACAAACTCGGAGATATATTCTCGGAAATATGTCCTTATATAAATCCCGGTTGCTCAAATTGACTCGCATAATTGTTTGTATTGTGCGAAACTCTTTCGAAGACTTGGAATTTTTCGAGCTCGTTTATCTGGATTTCCTCAATGTAACCTGATAACACTCAATTGTATAGCAATTTCGATCAAGACCATCAGTTCCCCGCGAAATATTCCTTTGCAACCCCAGCCCACAAGAACGAGATTAGGCAACAGCCTCCCAAGATGCTACAGGTACCGAAGAATCCCAATAGCCAACCCATAGTCATCATGAAAACGTAGTATTGAAGCCAAGGGAAGATTCTAAATGACAGTGAGTGAGAATTCGTAGCCTCGTACTGATTCAAATGAAGGACGGAGTGAACTAACTGGTATCTGAGAATACCCTTGAATCTGCGCCAGTAATAGCCATAGTCACTCTCGCCGACCAATCTCTCCGAAGCTCGCAACTTCAGAAGCTCGTCCCTAACCCTGCAAAACAACTTGGGTTAGTGTATGAGTTGTGAAGTATCGACGGCGTGACAACTTACACATCCCAAAAGTCTTCATTATCAACCCAAGGAGATTTCCTGGGACCAAGTCAGCAGTAGAAATAAGCTTGAGAAAGAAACACTTACCCGCCTAACCCAGACTTTCTTGTTGCGAAGACTCGTCTTTGGTCCTCCAGTCAGTCTCTGGAACGAAATCCAAACGAGTTATTGGACTTATAATTCGACCCTGTGATAAACAGTCAGTGTTATCTTAGAGAATGCCAGAGCCAGCGTAGATCGGGGACTTACCAGAATTCCATGGTGCTTGGTGATGGTCTTTCCCGATAACAATGTTAAGATCGGAAGTATTTCTTCTGGCAATGTCCAAGCTTACCTTTCCATTTTTTCAAACCACAGATCAAGTTCTTCAGAAGTGGCGTCATCCTTGGATCTTTCCGCCATGACTCTGCGAATTCGGAGGGTCGAAGTCTGACCACACCGGGCGTCGTTTTGAGGGTCTTGATGATGGTGTGATCGAGGAAGGGTGGAGAAGTTCAGGTGACGTCGCGTGCAGGCGCGTAACTCGTTGACGAGGAAGGGTCGTTGAGGCAGCGAGTACCCACAACCCAGCAAAGGCAATGAACGAGCTTGTAAATCCTCTTTTCTTCAGATATCATTCTCCGAGAAAAACTGAAAGAATTTCGGTCGGTTGTTCTAACTGTTCTTAGAGAATTATTATAATTGTTCAAGACTTTTCACACAATAAATTACAAAGGCACGTACGGCATCGCAGGTAGGTTTTTACTTGGTGCTGCATCAAATCCAACCCCCCCCCCCCCCCCCCTTCGTCAAAAATTCGACCTCATACGTGTCAAAGACGGGCGAGAATCAGAATGAGGTGATTGTAATTTGATTCGCGTCAATACGTCTACTAGTTTTTCTTTCCCTTCTTTCCGTTTCTTTCCCTAGAATGTGTCTTCCTTATATCCTCGTTTTCCACTCCCGCCTTCACTTGTACGAATCTTTTTGACCTCGTCTTTCTCCCTATCGCTTCCAACCCCCTCCCTTCCCATCAACCTGTCAATCAGCAAACATATACTAACGTCAACTTCAATAAATTAGCCTGTAATTCTTACCTTTTTCTTTATTGAAATGAACACCCACCGAGCATGACGAATGGCACAGCAGCAAAGGCCAATGCTATACACGATATTAAACTCCAGAATCCCTCCTTAGGCGGCTCTGCTCCCAGCATATTCTATCCCCCGCCAGATTTTTTCATCTTCTCACCGCAACCTGCACCCTTGTACTCGTTCTCACTTGAACCTCCTCAATTTTCGCATCCTCCCCACAACATAATATCTTAAAACAATACCTTACTACTCTTAAAATCAGTACGTATTCAAGGCCTCCTCCATGAAATGAAATGAAAACTTATGAGCACTAACAACACACACAATCACAATCACCCCAAAGAAAAAAGTCAATACATTATTCACCTCTGTGTCTTTGACCTCTGTAGAGTGTTTCTTGTGTAATAGGGAGTACGTATGAAGTGGAGGGGCTTTCTGTCCATGAAATTGTTCTCGTACAGTTGAGTAGGAAATTCGTTGCTTCTGGCAAAAATGGGAGTTGTGGTGTGCAATTAACTACCGATGTTGAGGTAGTGATTGGTGCCATGGTGTTAGGTGCTTTTGGATAAATTGAACAGAGCTCTTCTGGGTTAGAATTGAATGAATGAGGAAGGTTTATTGGAAACTTTGTGTAGGTGGCTTGAGGTTTTAATCTTTGGAAGGTCGAGGTGTTATCCAGCTAGAATGGTGCTAAGTTCTCAGTCTTCACTTAGTTAAGTTGCGATCTTGGAGTAGTGGGAATATGACGACGTCACTATTATATTCCTTTTGGATTTCACGGTAGGATGCTTCGAATCTTAATTGCAAGACCTTAATTCATCCCGAAGTCAAGGTATATTCTGGCGTCATAGCTCTCGCTTAAATTAAAGGGGAGAAAGTGGGATAAAATACCCAAACCCAAAACATCCATGTTAGTCGCATGAAATGAGAGTGCACACGATCCCTCTGTTTCTCATTTGACACCCCAGTTAACAATTCTCCTCAGTATTCATACCTATGAGGGTTTTCCCCCTCCCTCCTCTTCCCATTCCTCTTTATCTCCAGGAGGACAAACATGAATGCCTATTCCCAAAACCAGTATGGTCCTTCTCATCTCTATAAACTGGCACTTACCGATAGCCACAATAGGAGCAATTATAAACATTCCGCCAAATATATAGAAGAGTATTGTCCAATCAAATTCATGCGGGGGTGTTGAACGCCATCCATCTGGAGATGAAGCAGTGCAGTTCAGGAAACTTGCTGTTCCTTGTAAGGAGGAAACTTGTGAGGCGCAGTTGAAAATAGAGGTTGAATTCCAGAGACGAATGATTGTTGGTGCCATGGTAGAAGATTTAAATTTTTGGTCCAGGTGAGTGTGAGGAGGTCGTTTTTTGTGGAATCATATGTAGTAACTCTTAATTTTTCCAAATCGATGCGTATCTAGTATTGTGTCAGCTTAAGCACTAACTTAATCTCACTTGGTAGTTGGTAAACTAGAATAATGGAATTTATGCCGACGCTTGTTATAAATAAACGAATTTTAATTTAGGTAAATATTACTAAAATATTCTACAAGGTTGGAACAATAAGTACAACCCCCACAACTCTATGAATCCACACTGTCAGAAGTGCCGAGCCGCATGGTGTCTAATTACAAATTAAGTCTCCTCTCTTCTGACACCCCAAAATCCACACTCTCTCTCTACTTTCCACCTATTCTATTTAAATCTCTCTTCTCTCCATATATACCCTTTCCATCTCTTCCCTCCAGAACCTGTCATCCCCCTCCCTCTCCTTCTCTCCGAAATGCCTGGCACCTACACAAAAATTGGAATCTATTTCTTCAGAAGAATTAAAACACATACTTGTTTAATTTTTAAAATAAGCACAAATACGATAGGTAATGCGATTATCAAGGTTAAGAACAAAGCATCTTCTGGCTCGGTAGGTAGTAGTGTAACAGATGGGAGAGTACAATTTAGGTGGATGGTGTTTGTTTTTTGGAAGAGAGTTATACAGTTAGAAAGTCTGTGAAGGATCGTCGAATTTAGAAGGCGAATGGAGTTAAAAAGGTGCCATTACGAGTACTGTCGTAGGATCCTTTATTAATTGTTTTGGTAGTATGTTGTGATTTCAAGAAGAAGAAAAACCAAGAGGAGAGTTACCGACACGTATCAAGTGTTCGCGTGATTTAGTGCTAGTTGGTAGGTAGCTATGAGATCACAATTCTACACAACACCAAAAGAAAGATGTTACCAATTTCTCTCTTACTAGTCTAGATCACTCACTACCTACCTCGCAGACCTCTCTCTCATAACGGTTTTCAACATCCTCTCCTGCTCCTCTTCCGCTATTTTTCTATTCCCCTCTCTCTGTTCCCTTTCCAACTCCTCAGTCCACATCCTTTCCTCTTCCTTCCTTACTACATTTGCCTCCTTCTCATTTCCTCCATCTCCAACTCTATGTTTTTGAAATAAATGCCATCTGTGCTCTAAATCAGTACTGCCTCGGTGCCGTTTGTTGAGATACAAACACACGCCCTAGTAAAATAGATGTAATCACAACGGGTCCTCCGATAATCAGGAATACTTCCCAGGCGCTTAGTTTTCGTTCATCTGCATCTGGCGGTTGTGTATCAGGTTCAAAGTCAGGCGACAAGGTGCAGTTTAGGAGGACTGTGCCGGCTTCTTGTACGGAGGAGAGTATTATATAGTTGGAGAGTCCTTGGAGAGAAGTTGAGTTCAGGATGGCGGTTATGGGCGACATTGTATGTAGTATCGGGAAATATTTAATTCCTGTCCAACCAACTGGAATAAAATCAAAAGTGAATTCCCCGGGAGTCGAGACATGACAAGTTTTGTTTTGACGCCAAGATTTCACGCTCTTCGTAGTACTAGATAGTGGTTTTCACACTAACTTACATTCGCGTAATTCGTGAGGTCATTTGTATACGAGAACTCGCGGGGCAGCAAATACCTATAGATACTTCTAAACTTGTCACTCTCGTTGTTCCACCTTGCCTGGAGAAATCAAGTAATTATCCTAAAAACTTAGAACATTTTTAAAGATTAACCTAGATATTTGGAACAATTAACTTTATCATACTAAATCATCTAGGTTCATTGAAGATCGAGCGGTATTTACTGCCGCCTTTTTTTATCACCTATAAGAAGTGCTAATATGTTAGAAGCCAAGTATTCGTAGACTATTCATAAAAATAGACAAGGTCTCTAATTTTCCTCTCAATCCTTCTTTATCCATTTCTATTCCTATAGTCACTTTTATCTCTTCTCTAACTCTTGTTTTAGATAACGCTCTTCGAACCTAAGACCTGCGGAAAAGTATTATCAGTTAAGTTCTTTTCTGAATTAACTAGAACGATTGTTTTAATAAGAATATAATATATACCTTCGAGCTTAGTCTAGCCTTTCTATTTATAAACCTCTCTCTCTCTCTATTCTATATAAACCCTTACCTACTCCTTCACACCTACTCTATCTCTTACCTTCTACTTCTACCTCCAATCCCCAACCGTCCAAGCCTTTCTCTCTTTCCTCTCCTTATTTCTCACTTCCCTCTCCTTCCTCTTTCTCACCACCTCTCCATTATTCTCCTCCGTATCCCTACGCTTAACATAGACTATTATTTAAATATTCCAAGAATTCGTATCGTCTCCTACTACTCTATCAATCTATTAATCTACTACTTCATCAATCCATCAATCCATCAATCCATCAATCTATCAATCCCTCAATCCATTCTAGTAATTGTTCCTAGTCTTCGTATTCATATAAGAAGTATCTTACGAGCAAGGAACATAAGAATAAACAGTGATATCAAAACCGCAAACGTAATGAAAGTCCATATATATTCCGTAGCATAGTTTTTTTTTTGCGGACCGTTGCGTGGTTGTTGTAGATGATGAGAGTGATGATGCGTAGGCAGAGGATGTCGTGCTTTCCTGTAATGAGATTTGAGGTAGACAATTAAGAGAGAGCTTGAATTCTCTAGGGAGGTGAGAGGCGCCATTGTACGAAAAGGTGCTTTTTGGTAGTATGTATTATCTAAGACTACATTGTTGATTCTTGACATAACTCATATATGAAAATTATGTTTCAAGTCTAAACAGTAAGGTAAGGATTGATGTAGTACTAGCTAGATATCTGTGAGGTAATCTTAAAAACATAAAAGTAAATAGCACACGCACAGTGGGAAATTCGAAAGCATTCGGGATATATTCGAACTGTAAACTATTTGTTTATACTCTATAGTAAGAACTATGCTATTTAACCTCAAGTAAATAGGACCATGTAATGATTCATTGGGAAAAGATAGAAACACGTGATAAATAGCACCACGTGATCAACTCCCCTTCAGAAGTTCAAAAACGAGCTCCGAGGAAAAAGAAAACTGAATCAATTTACCCAGAACTTTTGTAATCAACGCGAAGAAAGAGAAAAGACTTGTAAGCACGCGTTACCAGTCTCGTAACGTCGTGTGCATCTCCATGCAGCCTAAGCCTCTTTTCAAATCTCGATCCAGCCAACCAGAGCCCAGGAAGGGACGCCTGCTTAGAAATGCGCAAGAAAGCAATGCAGGACTGCTGCACCTTTCACGCACGCGGCTTCGAGGACAAGGGTCTTGTATTCGTTCCTGACGCTGTGAGTCACAATGGAGAGAGAGACTCGTTTGAGAAAAGAAGGGGAGATGGCGGGGTATTGGCGTAGATTGAAGGTGCGAGGAGAGGAATGTTGGTGAAGCTGCAACTTGTAAGAAAAAGAAAAGAGGCTCAGATGGGGAGGAACAAGAAGTGACAAACGATAGAGTATGGTGCTCTTTTTTTTTTTTGTTGACCGAGTTTCCGGATGCGATGGATTATCGTTGCACCAATATGGGCCTGCATGGATCAGCAGATGGGTTTTGTGGAAGCAAAGGGCGTAAATGTCAACAAATCCCACCTTTACATTTTTCGGCGAGAGGGATCTGGGGTGAAGGGGAATCAAATCGGCGGGCTGGAAAGAGATCCGGTCAGCAATAACGGCCAGTGCTACTGCACCGACGGAGAGGATTGAAATGAAGTACACGGCATGCTGGAAAGGGAAAAAAGAAGTGGTTTGGCGGTGCTGCTTGACGGTTCGCAGTAGCTGTACCAGTACCCTTGAAAATACGAGAAGGAAGGCGATGCTGTTTTAAGTCCAGGCTGGTGCTGGCCGGTGGAAAGTGTTTGAAGTTGGTGGGGGGATCTGAGAGATCTGAGAGATCTGGTGGGGAGGTCTTGCAGAACAACGCTCTGTAAATGTTGGCACCACCCGTCAGGTGCAATGTGTTTGTTTTCATTGTCTGAAGGTCCTGGAAATGAAACCAAACTTTGGCCAATGTTTCGAAATCGTCAAGGCCGCGTTGAATGAGGTTGCCTGTTCCTGAAAGATCCAACATACGTAGACCATTGTCTAGGTATCAAGATATCAGTATCAAAAAGTGCCATTCCAGTGCCAGAAACGACGCGGCCTTTACGGAATTTCATCCTTCAGGCGGCACCATAGCCTAAATTTGGGACGGCGAGGCGGCCACAAGGCGGGTTTGAGGCTGGAGCTTATCGGCCACTGGATCAAGAGGCCGTGCGATGTGCGAGTTCAGGGTTTATACGGGGTTTAGGGCTTGGTCCGGTGTAGGTACTAGGTAGTCGGAGTAAAGGTCGGAGTTCGTGCAACCCTTCTTGGGAGAGACTCGGTTGCGCTGAAAATGGAATTAATAATCTCGACGTCAAGACTGAGATGGAATTGGTGAATGAGGGAAAAGTTGGGAGGAGTGGCTTTTATCATGACCGAAGGGCAATTGTGTAGTACTAACAGAGTGGAAACGAGAAAATGACCATAGTCGTTGGCCCTGTGTGGAAGAAAGAGCGAGGGCACTTTGGCACTTGGAGGCTCAGAGATTTCGGCCAGCTCAAAAGGGACTAGCCTGTGAGTCACCTTTTGTGCTTGGGCAAGACAACCCGCCGTGCTGACGCTGGAGCGAGGATGCGTAGGGCGGCATCAAATTTTGGATGCACAGCGGCCGCACATGGTTTTCCTCTGAGGAACTGGTTTGAGGAAAGAGCAATGAACAGCAAACATAGGGGGTTCATGATGCGCATTTGACGACTCGATAGGAAGGAGCGGGAGAGTAGATAGTGTCATCGCACAAAAACACCTAGATAGCAGTTTCTGTAGAGTTAGAGGCAGAAGACAACACCAAAGATCTCCATCTCCATCTCCATCTCCATCTCCATTCCCATCCCCATCCCATCGCACCCAAAAATCAAATTACTGGCATCTCCACTTACTCCTCCTGCTAGCCCAGCGCCTCCTGCTAGCCCAGCCATCCCAGACTAAGCTGAGACCAAGCAGGGCGGGCCTACCAGCATCCATCATCGCACTTGCACAACTCGCACTCGCGGGCAGCGTCTTGCCGCTTTACCATGCTCCGCCCTCTCGCTTCAGCGGCACACCAAGGCTGCTGGAGGTCAAAAAGATCTCCTGCCCCAGGTTTCTTCTTTTCCTCTTTCTTGCTCATCCATCTGACTCAACCACCACAACACAATACAACCACGAACATCACGCCCACGATGTTCTAAATCACCAGTCTCCCCCGACTTTGACACCGCCCGTCATCATTCCGTCCCACTTCAAAACAGTCAACCACTCCCCTCAACCACCCCCCTCCCCTTCTCTTCCTCTTTTGGAAGATTTGACCTTTGGAACCGCTCTGCGTTTTCCCTACCACTCCCCCCCAACCGCCAACATACATCCCCAAGAGTCGCAACTCTTCACCACGGATTCCCCCTCAACATGGCTTCCCTCCAGTTCATCGAGCCTGCCGGCACAACCTACACCTCATCACCCCTCCGCTCAAGATCAGGACTTTGTTCTGTTCGAGACTCCGTCTGCTCGCAGTACCCCTAGTCTGTCCCATCAGCACGCCCTCACAGGCCAAAATCGTCGTCACTCTGCCCATTTAGCATCCTCGCTGCTGCAAAATCAGAGAGTCGCAGCGATCATCCAAGCAACAGGACATACCATCTCTACTTCGAATCTCACAAATCGGTTTTCTCCCGCGCAGAACCACCAATTCTACGCGTCTTCAGCGCCCAACTCTTCCGCCTCTCTGAACCAGAACCAGCAACGCCAGACTCGACCTCCAGTCCCGCTGTTCTCGCAATCAACTGGCAACATCCCGCAAACTCCAAACATGGCTATGCAAGGTATTTATTCTTCCCCTCCCGTTTCTGCGAACTTCCGTGACTCACAATCACAACCAGACATGGATCTCTTTGACGAATTCACCGCCTTCGAGGGTGGGGCTTCGACGCAGGCTCATAACTACAACTCGGCTTACTCTTCGCCCGCCGTGCCAACGATCTACGATCCAACAATGAACCTGTCATCCTCGAGCTCCACCAACATGGGTACCGTCTCACCTCAAGATCTCCTCGTTCGCGATTCCTTCGCCTCTGCACCGAACTCCACTGCATTCACAAACTTGACCTCTCCTTCGACCTACAACGAGTCTCCCGACTACAACGAAAGCTTCGAGGTTTCCCCATTCGTCGGAAACCAAGATGTCGACCGCTCTCTTGCAGGCGACCCATGGTACCCTCTCTTCCCCCAGGATGAGCAAGATCCTCAACCAAAGGTACCTGAATCACCACTTCTGCCAGAGGAGGAACTTCAAGTCTCGGAGCACCTACGATCGAACTCTGCTGGGCGCCGCAGATCGGGCACTGGGGCTTCCCCAGTTGGTTCGCACGCCGCCATCGCTGGTATCAACGCACGCAAGCGGGACAAGCCTCTACCTCCCATCGTCGTCGACGATCCAAACGACACCGTCGCCATGAAGCGAGCGCGCAACACTCTTGCAGCTCGTAAGTCTCGTCAGCGGAAGATGCAGAAAATGGAGGAACTTGAGGACCAAATCGCAAAATTGGAAGCGGAGCGTGATCATTGGAAGAACATTGCTTTGCGTCGGGGTGGACAAACAGGCTGAATCATTCTTCATAGCCGCCGGCAACATCTCATGGATTGGGGGGAGGAATTTGAGATTCTTTCACCTTAGGAGGCTATAGTAGCAGCTGCACGCAATGGGGCTCAGCAAGGACGCTATTGACCGAGGAATTTCTTCAAAAGTTTTATTTCCTTTCTGTTTCTTTTCTTTGCACCCAGTCACAATACTTTGGGCGGTGGATTTGAGAGCAAGTGGTTCGAGGCCTCCTCTGCCTTCATTCTTTTTTCAGCCTGGCTTACTTTTGAGTTTTTGGGCTCGTGTATTCTCCTTCCGGCTGGTGTTTTCCTAGGTTCCTTGGTCTTCTTGGTGTCTCCCCTCTGTATGGGATGGTGACCCAGATTACCCACTTCTGTTCTTCTTCGATAATTCAATAAATTGCAAACTTCGATGCTATTTTACATGAAACCCACTTTGAGTCCCTCTTGCCTTTGTGACACTTTGCTTGTGAAAAAGAACTGGAATATTAATGTGACTGTTAGGTTGATTGATGGAGTGACCTGGATTTCTTTTTCCTGTGGTGTCACTGTACAACTGGCTTTGAGAGGCAAGCAAGTATTGTGTTGCATCACGATTTCCACGTCAGTGAATTTGGGATGGGGTCTGGTGAATGGGTAGATGGTATTAATCACAGATTGTTTCTTCGCCCTCTGTGATTCCCATCACTTGTGGGGTGGGGTGGATGGCGGAGGGCTGTGATTCCCAAGGCGATTTTGGAGGTTGTCGTCGCTACCTACTCCGTACCTCATTGCCCCTCTCCCCCCTCCCCAACGGACCCACTATTTTTATCGTATCTTTTTTTTTCTTTCGTGGTAGTGCGGGGTTACTTACTTTACTTGCTGGCGTGGGGGTACCACGTACTTTTATGGGTGGTGGTGCGGGGTTACTTACTTTACTTGCTGGCGTGGGGGTACCACGTACTTTTTATAGGTGGAGGGGTGAGGGGTTAGGAAATGGCGAAGAGGGTTTTTGGGTTTTTGGATTTTGGATTTCGATTTTCGAGGGTTTGTGCGAGATGAGATGGCTTGAGTGAATGGGAAATTTTGAGATAATTTAGGAGGATAAGTTGCGATTGTAGTTAGGGGTGTTTTGGAGGCGAGGTGGGGTTGAGTAAGGTTGGGTTGGGGATTTGCGGAGGTTGTGTGTGTGATTTTTGAGAGTTGAGAGGGGAGTTCTCCTGTTTTTTTTTTGTTGTTAGAGGGGATAGTTGGCAAGTATGGAGGAGGGGGAGAGGTGGATGTGTTAGAGGTTGAGAGAGAGGGGGGTTGGTAGAGTTTCGTGAGTTGGAGAATAAGTCACCTGGGATTCTTGGAATATAATTTGTTCCTGTTTATTTAAGCGAGCAGCGGAACACTACACTTCGGGATCAACTGGCATACAATTTCGAGATCGATTATCATGTACCCGGAAAGGAAGTGACGTGGGGACCCTTTACAGCTTGCGGGCTGCTAAGGTCAAGGACTTAGTACACACGTGAAGCCAGCAGCACAATAACATACAACTCCGCTTCGATTATCCAAGAGCACCTCCTCCCAAAATGGCACCCATCATCCTCATAAATTCAAGCTCTCTCCTTAGCTGTGTACCCCAAATCTCATTCCAAGAATCAACAAACCTCCTCCTAAACTGCACTGTGTCATCAACGTCATCACTATCGTCATCTACACTACATACGCTGCCTCCAGCGGACCAAAAAGCCAACCAAGAAAAGTGGGGAGTTGTCTGGACTATTGTTATCTTCACGGTGGTATTTTCTGTGTTCATTCTGCTATCTAAGGGCAGTAAGTTAATACTATATTATTATGAAGGGGTTACTGATTTGCTTGGTGAATAGTGCAGGAATCTGTGGAGAGTAGGGAGAAGAAGCAAGAGCAAAGGGAGTTGGAAAGAAAGAGGGAGGCGGAGGAAGAGCAGACGATGGGGTATTGGAGGTGGGAACGGGAAGTAAGGGATGGACGAGAGTTTGGGGGAAATATTGAGGGGAAAGTGTAGATCACTCAAATATATCCGTTGGTGGAGTTAGGATCATAAGGACCTTATCGTGATAAGTGATGTAGTGTGGTAATTTGCTTACGAATTATCTTTTGGTCCAGAGAGCGTCTAATGTTCTTTCATCTAGTTGTATCCCTTCGGTATGATTCGAAGGAAGGAGTATTTGCGACCGCTGGTTGTCTGTAAATACAATTACTCAGTGTAGCCTATGAGCCTTGAGAAAAACTGCTGTTTTCTGGACCTGAAAATAAAATCATATCAAGACAAGACGCTCACTACGGACTAAAGATGTAGAGGAAAATCCTATGAAGTAGTAGGGCGATATGAAGAATTAATTGAGTCGAGTTAGAAGCTATTTTGGGAATTGGTAGAGGACTAGTTACTCATGTGGTATGCAATGCTGTAATTCTATTTTAGCTGAGAAGAGTGAAGTGGCGTATTGGAATGTCAACTCGACTTAATTCAGGCTGGTAGTTTCTTCTAAGTACTCACCTTGCCGACATTAAAGTAGCAGTAAATAGGCTACTACACGCATAGTAATTTGTCCTATTCTAGCTCCTAGAGGGTCTAGCAATTGTCTGCGTGGTTTTATGCAGAATGACAAAAGCTGGGCGATTTAATATCTGTAGGATAGTACTCCAATAGCAAAGTAAATTGCTTCGCTTCCGGTGACCACATTTGGTGCGCGCTATCGCTTTTGCTGCGCCACCTCGACACGTTCAGCTACCTCAGCCTTATTTCTCCAATTGACTTTTAACTATATAGCTTCGACGGCTCAGATTCTTTTTTAATTGTTATGCTGCTAGTGAACAGAGGCATGCTTAGGTGATTTCACACCATGTACTCAACATGGCCGATGTAAAGGTTTTTGACAGTACCAACGAACCTAGCAACGTACCTGGCACCGGCACCTCATTCACGCCTCTAGCCGAAGTGTACAAATATAATCCATTACCTTTCCCCGACTCCATCCGAGTCCTCATTCTCAATCCATCCAAAGACTCGAAATCCGTCATAATCTGTGAATTATGTCACATCAGACTCTGCCAAGCGGAAGATTACAAATTTTCAGCCCTCTCCTACGTTTGGGGTGACGCGGGAGGCAACCGGACAATTCGTATTGATTCCCCTCCCTCCCCTACGACCCCACACCAGGAGGAAATGACACATCTACCTATTCACAAGAACCTGGATGATGCGCTCCGTCATCTCCGTCGTCCTAAAAATGCTGTTCGTCTTTGGGTTGATGCAGTCTGTATAGATCAATCCTCGATGCTGGAGCGAAATCATCAGGTTCAGCAAATGCGAGATATCTATCAATCGGCCTGGCGAACTATTATTTATCTAGGTCCGCAACAAAATGGATTTACTGGTGTGGCTGCATGGAATTATTTGGAGCGAAATAGCTCGTGGGCTTGGAATGAGGATTTGGTCAAGGATTGGACACTTCCGGCGCGTATGGAGGAGGAAATAATCGATTTTCGAGGGGAACTGAAGGATGTGGAGATTGATGTTTTGAATAGGACGTGGTTTCGAAGGGTATGGGTTCTCCAAGAGGTAGTAGTATCAAGGGATGTGGAGATTCAATGTGGGTATAGGAGGGTTTCGTGGGATGACTTCTGTAGGAATTTACTGCTAAGTCCGAGGTACCATGACCAGTACGGGAATAGTCTTGCCAGTGCGAGAAGGGTCGATGTTGTGAGAGAAATGTTTCATGCACGTTGTGCATTTCTAGAAAGTCGTGGATTGGGGAAATTTCGTCCATCGTGGTATTCAAAGGTCGAGAGTTATCATATGGCAAGCTCCCACGTTCTGGATATGCTTGCGAGAGGAAGGTTATTGCAAGCTTCAAATCCTAAGGTTGGTATTCTCTGCGTTGTTTCCTTCCTCTTTCAGGTCAATTTAAATTCTGTTTCTCGGGTAACTCTATTCCTCTTCCCCATAACCCCGCACCTCTCTCATTGTTCTGAACCTATAGCACAATCCGAAGTATTAAAAGTCTTAACCTAGATATTATAGGACAATTCAAGTCAATTGTTCTACAATTCTCGGCTAACTTTTGAAATTGCACTAAGTCTTTGGAATAACGAGAGCTAGGTTGGCAAGCATAAACCAGAAGTACTATTTGCTGCCACTTTTATTGTCTACAATACCCTGTTTCCTCAAGCATACTTCTAGATATAGCAATACTGACCTTCCGTAGGATAAAATCTTTGCCTTACTTGGAATCTCTACAGGCTTTGATCTCAACGATCCAAGATTCGCTATTGATTATTCCAAGTCGTGTGTTGAGGTATATACCGATTTTGCAAAACACATGATCGAAACGACAAACGCGTTCGACGTTCTCAGTTACGTTGACGAATATACCACTGAACGTCTTCCAACATGGGTCCCCAATTGGAACCAGAGTTACTGGAACAACAAACACACAAGTCCCACCATCCTAAGTACTCTCGAGGCCGAGCCCCAATCCGTGCAAGAAAAACGCAAGCACATGGTAAAAAGTAGTTGCACATTCGCCAAAACCACCTATCCCATTTCCCCTTGGGAAAACGACACAAAAGCCAGCTTCTTCGTCCTCGGTTCCTCTCTAGGAGTCATCGTGCGTCTCGGTCCTAAAATTCAACTCGAAGGTCGAGACGAACTCACCTTCCAAAGAATTAGAGATCGATACTACAACAACCCCGCCAAACAATATCAAAAAGTCTTCAATACATGGGCTAGTCAATCCCACACGTCGGATTTGGCCCCCCGATTCTTCAGCCACTTCCCCCATTTCTCTTCCCTTGTATCCATGGATCGCGATCCTCCTAAAATGTCGGTGGAACACCATCTTTTTAAACGAGCGAGAAGGACGGCAAATTGGACGGATAATGAAAATAAAGCTGCGGATGTGATTATCGATTACTCTTCGGTTGTGGATGGGAAGTTGATTGCCGTATATACTTCCTTGATTGGTGAGCCTGTTGAGAGACTGGCGATTCTTCCTCCGAGGGCGCGGGAGGGGGATTACATTGTCGCTTTTAGAGGCGCTAGGGTACCGTATGTAGTGAGGAAAATGGCGAGTGCCATTGAAGAAAAAAGAACATCGGCTAAAGAGAAGGAGAAGGGGCAGGAAAAGGACGGTCTTCTTCATATTTATAATTGTTATTTTGTAGGTGAATGTTTGGCCAATGGGATTCGGGATTTTGTTACTGATGAGGTGGGGAGGGAAGATTCGAATTCTTTGATGAGGAATATGCAGGGGTTTTTGATTAATTGATGAGTTCCTGGAGCCTGATTCGGTTTGTGAGAACAGGGATTATATCTTCATCTTTTTGGAATAAAGGAGATTTGATGATGACTTTAACTGACCTTTTTTGGGAAAGTAAGTAATAAAGTTGAACATTGCTCTGCGAAAACCTAATTTGGTAAAGAAAAATCGTGTTAGTCAGACTATAGTATATTAGCGATTGCAAAGGAGAGTGTGCACCGAGTAGTGGCTGTGTCACTTATTTAAAGTAAGTTTCTTTTTGGGTTTTGACGTTACCCGAGAAACTTGAACAATATGAGCTATCGAATCAGGTACGAACAGGAGGTATTTCTGTAAATTTCCAATTTCCAAAGTACAAATTTTTTTTAGAGCAGAGTATGATTTTGGTTCAAAGTTCCTGATGCGACTAAGTTCCTTGAGAAAAAGTAATGAAATCATCGAAGTGTTGGGAGCTTCGGCAATCGCTTAGTAGCGACCTAGTCGCAGAACGTTGCCAACTAACTGAGCTTTTCGAACGATAGTGGAAAATTGAGATGTGGTTTCAAGATCTTTCATACCAATGATGACGTCTCCTTTATCCCGTACCCTTCAATTAATGTGAGGTCTCTCAACCTCCAGCAATAACGCATGCCACCCTCACGAATTACGATCCCCAAAACCAACTATTTTCACTTCCCACCCACCCCATAAAAGCAATATTTCACATACCGATTCTCATGCTGAATACACTTCAACATGGGAGTAACAATCATCCCCATCGACACAAAAACTCAACCTCCACACCTCCGACCACCGCGCCAAATTTCCACGAAAACAGACCCTGGGATAATCCTGTGACTTGCTTGCTAGTGGTGGGAGGGATTATTTTGGGTTCAATTATATTCATATGTAACTCTCACCCGCTCTTCTCTTCTCTTCTCTTCTCATTTTCCAGCATGCACGAGACATGGGTTTTTGTACTGTTTTGTTGACTTATTGATTGTAGCGTTAGTTGTGGGGGTATGCAGACACTATTATTTGAGGCGAGAAAAGAGGAGGAGGGAGGAAAATGGTATACGGTTTTTGAAGGAGAAAAGAATTAGGGATAATGTTGTTTGTGGCTTGCCAGGGTTGTGAGTGCCGGAGTATGTTGAAATGGGTTGGGAAGAGATGTACGCGAGTGCGAGGAACTAAAAAAGGAGTCATTTTCAAAACCAAAAAAAATCAAAAAAAAGGTATACATGGAAATTACTCGCACAATCACCTCGGAGATTCAAGGCACTTCCCACGTTCAAGCTGCAAACTGATCTTGAATACGACCTTCTTCTCTCATCCCTACGCGGCTAGTTTGTATCACCTCCTCTTTCTCTCCCCTCTTCTATTTCCCCGCATAAATCTTTAGCCCCCAAGCCCCCCTTTTGGCCCCCAACATTTCTTTGGGCTAGTCTTCAATTGATAGCTTACTCGTGACATTTTAGTCCCCAAACTTGCTACTTGAGTTACTCAATGTTTGATGACTCACTCGATATCTCTTTTGGCCCCGATATTTCTTTGACTTACTCGGTATTTGCTAGGTACTCGCACGGTGGGGTTACAAAAAACCTTGTACATACAAAGTAGATGGAATTTTACTAAAAAGGCCCACAATAATCAAATCAGTTATGCGAACAATTCAGAGTAATTGATAGTCGCTACTCTTTCTCCCAAGTCTCCCGAAACAATTGAGATAATTCTTCCACGCATGAGTGTACGTCCAAACAACGCTTAGAACCACCCTAGCTTCAAATACCACCACCATCCACCATTTCATCTCTTACACTTCCACACCACACAAATTTATCTCGAAAACCATAGTCCTACCCAAGCATCCCGCACATACGGTAAAGCCCAAACACGAAGAACCATATCAGCTGACAGATAAAATACATGAGTAGTGAGAACCTACAAGCAACCAATACATACAGCACGGAAAATTGTCTTCCCGACAAAAATACACAAGTCCTTCCAGGAGTTGCATAAGTCATTTTAAAATGAGAGAGGAGAAGTTTGAGATTGTGTGGTTTGGTGGTTGTGGAAGGGGGGCAAGATACTTGTGAGAAACAAGGGACGTTAATTTGGAGTGGATAGTGAAAAGAAGGTAGCAACATGTTTAAAGTGTAGGAATAGTAATTATCTCTTAGGTTGATCTGAATTGTTCCAATTATCTAGAATAATTACTTTAAATTAATCTGGAAAGTTAGAACAACGAAAGCTAGGCAGGCCGGCAGTTACGAACCTCATATTTACTGCCGCTTTTACAGTCCACCGGGAGAGTGAAATGTACCCCCACTTCTAAAAAAGGTGCGCGGAAGGGATAGAAAGGGTAATAAATAAGGAGGCAAGTTAACACTTTTCTTTCCAAGTCATGGGTGCTGGTAAAGCTGACATTTCATTTACAAGTGGGGCGGGTTTGATGCAATGGTTTGGTGTTGTGGAAGGAAACGTGAAATGTTAATCTGAAGAGATGTCATTCTGTCGTTAATCTTTTGGGAACATTCTAGTCTCCTTCTTTTGAACGCCGGAAACCACGCCAGTGAAGCGTGTTAAACTAGTTGATGACCTTCAATTGTCACGTTGTGTCATTACTACACAACGTTACATTATGAACAAATTTTAGTCCTAGCAACACATGACTTGAGGAATTGATTGCAGTTGAAATTTGAAATTTTTGGATGTGAGAAATGACTACGTGAACTCTGAATGAACTGAGTGATGCTATCAGATTTTCCCCTGAGCAGCTCGCTTGTGCCTTAGCCGAGACCCATGACATCTTGCCTCAAGTCTCATCAAACAAGAAACCAATCTCAAAACCGTTGTATCCTTCACATTAACTTACAACATCCCCTTGAACAATTACACGTAAACGCTCCAACAACAAAAATGCAGCACGCTGATTGCCTATGAAAATTGAAAGCAAGGAGGACCAAGACTAAAACTAAGAATGGTTGGCATAGCCATCTCCCCACGTAGCAAGCTACATGTTTTTAACCTCTTAAAGTATCAAGAACTAGAAGTGGGGAAAACAATGATGTGGGTTTGGAGGAACTCGGCCTCGGTCGTCGTCATCGTCGTCGTGTCGATTCGAAGTCGGGTTGGGTCGCATCGATCTTCGTCCGCGATGAGTTCGTATCGATCGTTCGCGATGGGCTCTTATCGATCGTTCGTCGTGTAGTCTTCGAGAAATCGTTCGGTCGGTCGGTCGTTCGTATCGATTCAAGTTCGTTCGCTTCGTTTGATCGTTTCGATTCGGTATAAGAGCCCCACCCTTCACCATCTAGCCCCTACGATCCCTCTCCTAATCGCCATTTCCATGACGATATTGAGTCCGATCCCGCTCCTGTTCCCTCATCTCCCTTTCCCCTTTCCCTCTCTCCTTCCCTCTCCCTTGCCATTTCCATGACAATCCCTCCTCTCTCTTTCCCCCCCACCCCTCCCCTCCTTCAAACTCTGCACCCAAGGGTCGTATCGTATCGTTCGTTGGTGTATTGGTTCTAGATTCATTCATTCGGTTCGTGGGATCGTTCGATTCGGGTGACTTCATTCGGGTCGTATCGCTCGCTCGTTTCGTTGGTATATCGATTCGGGGCTCGCTCGCTCGTTCGTTCGTTCGTTCAGTAATCGTGTATCGTGAAGTCGTAATCGAGGTTCGGTATCGTACTATCGTTCGTTTCGTCTCGGATTTCTTTCGCGGTGGCGCATCGATGCCGAGTCGAGTCGCCGCTATGCGATTAAAGATAGAAAAAGATACTTAAAGAAGTGATAAGATGGTGAGGAATAGTATAGATGTTAAAGAATTGTGATACATAGAACGCCCAACACCAAACAAAAGTACAAAAAGACCCCTCCCAAAAGGGTACAAGTAAGTCGAGGTATATGTCCAAGAAAGTTTGGGAAGGAGGAATGTCCGAAGAGCGGAAAAGATTGGGGGAAGGCGCTGGTTTTACTGTTTTGCGGCTCGACGCTAAAATTCGCAATCACTGAGCTAAGATGGACAATTCTAACTGGATTTGATTTGCAAAGGTCCAGATCGAGAAACTCCAGCATTCTCGACCATTTTTCTTCTGCGAGTTTTTTAATCCGGTGAGACTTTGTCCATACTTGGCTCAGTGATTGTGAACTTTAAGGCTCTTGATCGTTGGTGTATGGCCTTGTGGGGCGATGGGTGATTAGCTCCTGCTCGTCGTTAGGAAAACCGTTGAAATTAGCGTATTTAGTTCCCGTTTTCGGTGCTTAGAACAGCAAAAGGGGGACTGGACCGAAACTAAGACGCACTAAAAAAAGGGGAAGGCGCAATCAAATCGGTAGATAGACTCCATCGCACCCTCTGGAAAGAATTCATTTCATCTATCACTCCCAAACCCTCAAGTAAAGCCAAAACGCCGGTACCCCCAACTACCATTCTACAAATTACAAGCACTGTAACTTCCCAATCTTCAAGTCCCCTAAACACCAAACTCCATCCCCACCTCGTCAAGTGCTCTCCCAAGCCACTCCAAAACCTCCTGATCCCGACTAGCAGCCCTGACAGCCTTAGCAATCAACGGATATAACCGATGCAAATGTTTCTTTCCCTCGCTCTCTACACCTGGTGCATCCGGTATCGCATCCGGCTCACCTCTCAAGTTTACTAAAGCTTTTAGAATGTACAGTAGTTCGGTCCGCTGGCTCAACGGTTGTGGCATTCTACCCCGCAACGGTTGGTCCGAGATATAGGCGCGGATGGTTAGTCCGGCGCGAAGAATAAGGTAGGGTGCTGCTGCTTGTGCCAGTTTGATCTCGTGGGGGGTGCTGGAATGTAATGTTACGAGGAGGAGGAGAGTGTCAATGCAAACGTAGCTCATTTTTGAACGCAGGGATGGCGGTGGATCGATTGTTAGACCTTTGCGGGGAATGTAGAGTGTACCTAGAAGTTCTTGGGTTGGAGATGGTAGTTCAGAGGGAAGAGGGGCATGAATAAGTGAGGTGTGGAACAGTGATTCGGTGTATATTCTTCGAGTCTTGTCTGGAATCGATGGCGACCCCAAGGCAGGGGTAATGAGATCTCGTAATGTGAGGAATGATTCGATATCAAAATCTTGATCGGATTTGATGTTGATTGTCCCTGCAGCTTCTGAACAATCAGCCATGGTGATCGCATTGGCGATCGTGACAATGGAGCCCCAGATAGATCGTATGACTTCATCCTTGAATTCTGTTTTAGTTATGACAGGTAGTACTGCTTTGAGAATCGCAAGCGATGAGATGGTTGCTTGACGCCAGGGTGACACACTTTTGGTGACGATCGGGAATGAGTATTTTAGAACAATCGGCTTTGCCAGCGCAGTCAGAGTGGACGTGAGAGCACCGCTAGAATAAACGTCTTTATCCGATGAATGTGCAAGAACCAAACTCTCGATCAGTACCATCGAAGCTTTTGATAAAGCGACATAGGTGGGCCTCTTTTCTGAACTCGAGGTATTCTTGGGCTCGAAAGCTAATCCCACGAATTCCGATACTTGTCCAATCAAGGCCCCCGGCACACCTTCAATATCGGTACGAATGATTTTGAGACTTTCTAGAACTTGGGTTTGTAATGGTGTAAGGTACTCAATGTCTGCTGTATATGTAGCTGCACTTGCTTGTTGTATCGCTTCCCGAAGAAGCATGAGCATCCGATGTACTTTCTCGGCATCGAGATCTACTTGCACAAGCCTGTAAATTTCTTGTAATGCAGAAACATATGCAACCAAGTATTTCTGGTTGTCAAATCTCTTCTCATTTGGACCCGGCTTGACGATGGGTAGAGAGTGAGACCATAACCCCCATGCAAGATCAATGGCAGGGCGGTCAAAGTTTGTTACTTCGCTTTCTGAAATATTGCCCCGGGAAAGGATTTGGCGTAATGAGTTGAAGACCGAAGTGTTTATATCAAGCGCCTTGAACTCAAGTAGGGACTTATAATGACCGAGTAAAGTCGCCCAAGATTTTCCGAACGTGTTATGGTTGGAAAGGGTATCTAGATAATCGGCCAAGAGATTGGTAATACCACTCAAAACGACGACGGTGGTTTCGTTCCATCCAGTCCGATCCTTCTCAGAAATTGACGATTCTGGCTCATGGGCGACTTGTAGCTGCGTCTCAATCGACGAGAGCAACTTGAAGATGACCGATTGAAGACACATGGACCAAGCCTCAGGGCTGAGCTGCTCTCCATAGGCATCGAAAATCCGAAGAAGAGTATGAATAGCACCTGTTGAGAAGTCAGTGTATGCAAAGGGGCACTTTCAACAATCACTTACTATTCCTCAACTCAAGCCTCTCATCAGTGGTGACAGAAGTCAAGCGAAGAAGCAACATCATCCACAACGCAGCATCTGAGACCTTCAAGTCGCTCCCTGAAGCCATCTTCACGAGCGTCTCTTCGTCCGAGCTTTTGATAAGATCCGGACTCAATGAGAAGGAGTTGGTCCTGCCAGATATGAAATCTGACAAAACCCAGAAAAATGTTACAGTCTACTGAAAGTAAGCAAGTGTCCAAGAAACTTTAGCTGTGAAGGTGGGATAACTTACGGTCAATGAAATATTGAGATCGTCATCTTGCGTGCAAAAGTGGTAAAGGGTATCAACGAGAATAATAAAGCAAGAATTTGGAAGCGATGACAAAAAATCAGAGCAGATGAGTTGAAGTGAGCCGAAAGAAGACCGAATGAGTCGTGACGAATGCGTTATGGATGATTTACGTCGGGTAGGACCTTCATCCCCTTTGACAAAAACACTTCCAATGATTTGGAAAGCAATATCCCAGCCAGTGACAAAAGTTTCGCCGCATTGTTCAAGGATGCTTCTAAGACCCTCGAGGATTACTTTGTGAATATCAACATCAATTGTGTGTATTTGGACCGAGGAAGAGCGCTCATTTGACTCGAGAGGCTGGATAGCATCTCTAAAAGTTTGAAGTAGTCGTAATTGAATACCACTTCTGATGTCTTCGGGCAGCGACAAACTAGAACTTGCCGCCTCAAAGACTAGTCGAACAAGAATTTCAGCAGCTCGAAGTCTGACTGACGATGGCCTAGAGGTAGAGCAAGAAGCCCTTATGAGATCGGACGTCAAGATTGTCCATCCGCTGATATCGGGATCGCTTGCCATCAAACGCTCGATATTAATACTGGCCAGTTCTCCTAGCTTGGCCAAAGCAAAAAGGTCCTCTTGGTTTTGTGTCGCTGGGGCGGTATTGATACTATGGATTCTTCTATGCGAAGTATGTGATAGGCGACGTTGGGTTTCGGATAGGAATTTAGGACTGAGAGGTTCTGTTGAAGCCTTTGGAGGAGCCTCGTCCTTTTCAAACAACGAGCATAATGCCGTTACAACTTCCAGAAATGATTCATTGGGAAAATCGGCTGTGCTTTCAAGTAATCTAGAAGCAGCTGTCTCAACGGCCTTTATCTCGCTGCCAAAATTAACGAGCAATGCGGACTCATCGATAGCCTTGTTATTATCGGACTTTTGATTGGTTGGGGTCCGTGCTGGTTTATTACTCGAGAAAAGAACCAAGTCTGCTTCTTGAAGTGTTCCTAGAATAATACCCCATGCTGGACCGAGAGTCGGGCCCAAAGCAATTCCTAGATTAAGCAAAGCTCTCAGGCATAGGAGATTCCGTGTATTGAGAGAAATGGTACCAGTATCGACGACAGACTCTCGACGTCCACGATCAACAGCAGCAGAGGCGTGGCTAACCAAACTTTCGACACTCAGCAAACCTTTGGCGTTTGCGAACATGCTCGACTCAGCGGGTGGGGTGGATGGTGTTGGTGCTGCTGCTGCACTGGCAGATAGCACGTTTGATGGTACAGCAGCTTTTCCGAGGGTAGTTAAGAAAGCATCTCTTGGTGTAGCTAATCGTAGCAAACCTGCCACGTGTGTAAACTTCTGAAATGATCTAACCAGGCCATGGTAATACTCGGTATCGAGGGCAGCATAGAGGAAAGTTGAGCAAGTAGCTAATATAGCAGGCCAGCATTCGTCGACGATTCCAGCACATATTTTGACCTCTTCATAAAGTGGATGTTCCTTCAAAGACAAGGGATTCACGGGGACTGGGTTCTTCTTGACAGAAACCCTCCTTTCTGGAACCCCGGCTGGCGGTTCTGGTGCTGAGTCTGGGCCTGGCTGTCTCGAAGCTTTCTTACGTGGTCGTTCCGGAACGGTTAATGGAAGAACGAATTTTGCCAACCCTTCAGAAAACCCAGTGATACACGCAAGTGTGAGACTGTAAATGTAAGATTCGGGCACTGAAGGAGGATCAGTCTTATCGAGCTGATCAATACAAGGCACCCTCATGGTACTCCATTGTGTACTGACCCCAGCAGCGCTTTCGCTGGACCCGACTGAACTGGTAATAATACCTGCCACACCACTTTCAAGCATTGCTTGATCTGATCCTGAACCACCTTGGCTTGACGTGGGTATTGTAGATTGAGATCCTAACCCGATAACAGCAGGTTTCTCTGTACTTATGCGCACAAACGCAGCGACCAAATCTCGCAGTATGTTTTTCTTGCCCTCTTGAGCATCATACATCGCGAATATTCTTCGTATGAGAGCAGCTTCAGCGAAAATACCCCTCAATACTTCCATGCACAACGACCGTTTCCAGAGCGCAGTGTCATGATCGAGCATGTGGGTCAAAAGGCCCAGAGCCATTTCGCCCTCAGATGCCAGAATACTGAGGTGTCGCCTGAGTAGAGTATACAGGATCCTTCCAATTCTGACGGTGACGGCAAAGTTCAACTTTTCGGAAAGAGAATTTATAATGAATGGCATCACCCTGGTTCGGAGAACATTGGCTTGTTCGGGATGTGTAAGGAATATTTCAGAATGATTGGTCAAGACAGACTCGATAAGTTCCAGTCCAAAGGTCTGGGGCATACTCGTGGATCTCAAGAATTGTGGCTTTTGAGATTCTGTCAAAAGACAGAGATCATTGAAGACTCTGTAAGCATCCAGGGCTGCCGTACGAACTCGGACTGTCCCATTTTCAACTGGTGCTTCTCCAACAGTAGGGACCTCAAGTTGTATTTCTATTCCTCGTCAGACATGTCTCATTCCAAGAATAAAAGTTTAAGACAACCTACTATCTTCATCAACCACTTTATCAAAAACCGAAACAACAAGCTGTTGCAAAGTAGCAGCCGCAGTGTTATTCACAATTCCATTCTTGCTAGCTTGTAGGATAGTGCAGATGTTCAAAGCAGCAGCTAGAAGTTCGGCCTTCAAATCATCCGCATAATTCTGAAGCAATGAAGGCAAAGCCTGGAGAATCTTAAGTTGGACATCAAGCCCAGCAGAAGTAGATTCTCGAAAAGCATCGAGAACCTCTCTTAATCTCGACCTTGGTAATGCACGTGATACAACGAGCCGTTGCAAGCAAACGATCGCTATGCCAGTGAACTTGACATTCTTGGTTCCGCAAGCAATAAGAAAGGGTGTTACGAAGTTTGGGCGGGCAGAAAGGTCTAGCAGAGTCAGTAAGTGGCGTTGTATGGATGGGGATTTTGGAAAAGTACCTGCAGCTATTTGAGCCTCCGAAGTTGATCTCAAGCCCTTCAACTCTTCCAGAGATTTCTCCGCAGCCTAAGTAAGTTAGTAAAAGAAAATGAGAGGGCCTTCGAGCAAGTTCGCTTTTAGCCCATAGGCTATAGCTCACATTTCTGAGATCGGAGTGTTTCCGTTTACTCTCTTGAACAAGATTAGCAAGCTCCGACGACAAGATCTGAGCCGTCATGATGTGAGTTTACTCCAGCAATTCCATGATCTGGTAAAGACAGAATATGAGTGTGTAGAAGGTTACCTAAAGGCGTGTGAGCAAGGCAAGAGTGAGGCATCTTACTCCCTGATGAGGTGGCCCTTTGAATATCAGCCGAGGTTTCACCGATTTCTGGGTCTGCCCGGCCATTTCCCCCGCTAACCTCACAATCTGTATCGCCAGTTTAAAGAACCCCTCCTTCGCCATTTCTTCAACCCAGATCTCGATCAACAGCACCCCCACGAATTCTCTGCAAGCTCTGTGCTGCCTACATACACGAACAAGCATTTGCACCAAAAGATCCGCTATTTGAGAAACGGGAAGCCGACAGGATGGGTGCCAAAGTTCCCCGAAACTTCAGATTACTGGAGGAGTTGGAGAAGGGCGAGAAAGGTCTTGGAGCTGGTTCGTGGATTCATTCTGCTCATCTGCTTAAGGGGCTATTACTAAATCACAATCTGCTCTGCAGAAGCATGTTCCTACGGTTTGGCAGAAGGAGACGATCTGTTGATGTCTAACTGGAACGGTACTATTCTTGGCCCACCACATGTACGTCTCTATTCCTCTCTATCTCCAAGGCTTTCGACACTACGTTCCTTTTACTGATGCATAAATCTGCAGAGCGTCCACGAGAACCGAATTTACTCCCTCAAGATGCACTGCGGCGACAACTACCCAGATAAGCCACCCGCTATTCAGTTCATCAACCAAGTCAACCTTCCATGTGTCAACCCAAAGAATGGACAAGTAAGCACACTGCCAAATCTACAAGCTTGCAGAATACTAACCTTCTGTCATAGGTCGACCCAACCAAACTCCCCTGCCTCGCAAACTGGACCAGAGAAATGACCATGGAAACCATCCTAATCGAGCTCCGAAGATACATGGCCCACCCATCCCACAAGAAACTCCCTCAACCCGCAGAAGGATCTACTTACTGAACAAACCCATAACGAATTGCTACGACCGGCTACAAGTATTATGATCCGAAAAGTTGCTTATTACATTTCGGGAAGGCTAGGAATATGAGAGATGAACGAGCGAACAATAAATTATTTATAAAATCAGAGCGTTGGCGATGATCATGGGGAAATGATGGGAGGTTTATGGTGTGGTGTTTGTGGGCATCAGCGCGGCGAAACTGGTAACTCACTCTGGCTGGCTCTGGTAGATTCCTTTATACGGGGAATGATAACGGAATCCACGATCTTTGAAAGCAAATACTCTCCTATTTTGCTATGTGAAGAAGTTCCTCAAATTGCTACCTCTCTAATAGCCCTTTTTTAGACGCCGGGTGATGGGTATCTTTCCAGACTCAATATAATATAGCCATTCATACAATCCAGTTTCTCATCTCACTCTTCCGGTAAAACCCACTTGATCCCCTCCGCGTCCCACCTCTCCTTCTTCAATTTCCACTTCTCCTCATTGCTGCTATGCTTCCTCTCCCTCTTCTCCTTATCAGCCAACTCCCTCTCCTCCTCCACAATATCCATCATCCTCCCCGCAACCTCCTCCGCATCTCTAAGCAACCTCGTCAATCTCCTTCTAGTTTCCCGATCAGCATCAGCCACAGCATCCCTCCAACCACCCCAAACCTCTCCTTCCGTAGCCTTAACTCTCTTTTCCTCCTCCGCAACATTCATAACCAACTCCTCCCACTCCTCCTCATACCCCACACTATCACGCTCAATCTGCATCTCCTCTAGAAAATCAAAAAGCCTTATCCTCTTATGGTCCTTCTGTCTCACCACACGACTAACGTAAGAGGGGAGTTCCTTCTTGAATTTTAGGGTTGCGATTGTGCCTGCGGATGTGAAGTTTATGGTTGGGACGTGGCGGATGCCACTTATTTTGCTTAGAGGGAGAGGCCGGATATCGAGGACTTTTGGGGCGCCGGGGGTAGCGACTGGGCGAGCAGGACGTGGAGGGAGTGGTTTCCTGGGGGGATTGGGAGGTGTGCTTGCTGCGATGGTTGCTTGGGTATGGAGGGTGGAGAGGAGGGAAAAGAGTTGGGATTTTGACTGGGGTTCGTTGTTTGCTGCTTGTCGGAGGAGGGCTTCGTACTATATTTGTATAATAATTAGCATCTGAATTCGTTTTCAAGCTTCAAGTATTAGAGAGGGTACTAACAACATAACCACTCTTCAACACCTTAACAACCTGCGCATGAGAGGTAACATCCTTATTCTGCTTGAACTTCTTGCGTATCAGATGTTTTATGGGATTGACTTTTCCGCGAGTGAGGAGTTTATCGGGAAGAGGGATTCGAGAGCATTGGTTAAGGAGGGCTCGGTACAATGCTATGCCTGTGTATTGTTAGCTTCCAGTTAAGGAGCTTGGGGTCTGGAGAGGAATTGGAAGGTGGGGGAGAATGAGCATACAGGCTATCCGATGAGCACCTGATTTTCTGGGGAGGAAGTGGGCTGGCGGCATTCATTTGGAAATGGGATTTCAGGTTGAGAGAGACTCAGGTCTTCGGAGCAACCAACAGGAGAGAGCTTCCAGTTTTTGGACGAAGCCGAGTTTCGGGCCGAAATCGATCCCGCATATTGCTTCCTAGAAAGTTAGAAGATTGTATGAAGCCTCATCTACTTGCATGGTGATTTGTTTTTAGTTATTGTTTTATATAAAAGTAATATCAATACAAATAATGCTTCTTTTTAATGCTGAACTAAGTAACCGTATTCTCGACTTATTTTTGGAAGAGGAATAATCCCAACACTCACATGCAAGGATCAAGTGAGGGACAAACAGACGTCATTCCGAGGAACTTCACAAAGTCACAACTCATCGAACCACACTCAGTTTGTGACTCCTCTGGCCATGCAAAAATGGCTATCACGGTAAGGAATCAATTGGGTTTTCTATTCATAAGCACTAAGCTGATCAAGATTTAAATAGGATATTGCCCTGACGCCTTTCCGGGTTGCAACATCGAAACCAGCCCAAAAAACATACCTAAACACCATCCTCTTCCTCATAACCTCCACTCTCCTTCTGGGGCTGGCAATCGTTGCATATGGCCTCTTTTACTTCAATTATGTGCCCCAGATTGGCATCGAGAGGGTGATTCATCTCCAATATGGGTAGATTTCCAGTCCTATGGCTTTTGTAAACAATGCTAATGATACTCAGAGATGGACCCAATCCCTATGGCATCGTAGCCCTCTCCTCGTCCTTGATATCCCAACAACCATATGATATCAGCCTCTCCCTTCACGTCCCACGATCCCCGCCGAATATTCAGACGGGAAACTTCATGCTCTCCCTCTCCCTCCTCTCCCCAAATTACAAACCTCTTCCCCCAATACCTACGATCGATTCCCCCCCAACTTTAAGCTCGTCTTTGACAGCCATCACTCCACAAGACATCCTCTTTTCCTCGCGCCGCCCCGCAATCCTCACATACACATCTCGTCTCGTCTCCCTCGGCGAGCGCTTAGCAGCATTACCCCTCTACATCCTTGGTCTCCGTCGCGAATCCGAGCTCCTCACAATCCCCATGGCAGAACTCGTCTCCTTCCCCCGCGGCTGGAAGAATATCCCCGGTCACGCAATGGTAGAAATCCAAGCGGGACAAGAAATACAAATCTACGACCTCCGACTCTTCTTCACAGCTCGATTCGGTGGTTTACGATGGATAATGTATAACCATCGAATTCTCAGCTGCTTAATCGGTGTATCTACTTTCTGGGGCGCGGAATGTATATTCACAATTTTCACGTGGCTCTTTCTCCGTATGATATTCTCTACAAGCGATGAAGGGGGGAAGGGAAGTATCAAGGGGGAGGAAACGGATACCTCTGTTGGGACGAGGATTAAGGATGAGGTTAAGACGGATGAGGAACCTGATCTTTCGGATACGCCGAGGACGTTTCCTACTTATGGACGACAGACGCCGTTGAGATTTGAACCGAGGGTTAAGGATGAGGAGGATGTTGAGGGGGTGGTGTTGCAGGAGACGGATATTTTGCCTCTTACTAATGAGGCTGATGATGAGGATGATGAGGATCTTGCTTTTAGGGGGGATTCCGGGTTGGGGACTAGTTATAGTGAGGGTGGAGGGAGGAGTAGTGTTACAAGGAGGAGGTCGAAGGGGAAAGGGGCTTCTTGAAAGAGGTGTTGGGAATTTGATTTTGCATCAAATTTTGGGGGAGAAGGTGGATTGGAGTTGACGGTTGTACATGATACCCATTATGGTTGGCTTTTTGGAATCAAGTTGTAATTTTGATGTTCGAAAATAATTGCAATTTTGAGCCACTTCTTCAGCCGCTTTCCCCCTCGTGCACTCACTTTGGTCTAGCTCAGCCTTCCCTTACTTATAGTCTAAGTATATCTCGAACAATTGCAAATTTGGGGATTTGGGGAAATAATAACAACCAACATTGGGGCGATCCAGCGCTTACAAATTACCTCCGTATACGTTTAACATGGTTAGTACATTTAGTATAATTAGGTGAGGTCTTTAAACAAACTCTAGGAGATCAGATGAAAAACTATTTTACTTATTATCAATTTGGTTGCACATCGCATTTTTGAAATTGTTCCAGGCATGCTGGCGCAACGAATGGAGATTAGATGAAAATTTATTTTATTTGTTAATATCGTCTCAAATGTGTTTTGTTGCACATCGCATTCTTTAATTTGCCCAGATATGCTGGCGCAACGAATGGAGATCGGATGAAACTTGGTTTTTGAAATGTTTAGTGACTTGTAGAAAAAGTGAGGAAATAAAGGAGAGGTTGTTTTAATGCAGCTTCCATAATCAGTCAGTGGCACTTCCTCGTGTGTTACGATGGATCGTCCAATAACAGAACGCAACATCTGCTAAAATTAATTAAAAGTTCGAGAGGATCCATGAGCTACTAAACAACCCATTCACTGAAGCTCATAAATTTTGTGTCAAAGTAAAAGAAACAGTAGTTCGTAGAGCCATGCTAATTTCCATGTATAATTTTAATATGCCTCAGCCTGCTATAGATTATCAAGACACCACAACGATCTATGAAACCTCTATAAATAGTAGCCTTTTCCCTCACGTCATCATTGTCATGTACTTTGACATAAAAAGAGCTTTTCTACTCTCTACACATCAATATTCAAAGAAATCTTCATTCAGATTCTATTTCCTGAATGAGGTTCGTGGAATAACGTTTTCACAATGACACTAGAAAAATCCCAGTTATTCCACTCCTATAATTTCCGTTGCTTCCAAGGAAAAAAATCTGAGACCTAAATATCCTTTATAGGGTTAGGATACTTGGAATATTTTGTCTCTCAATTCACCTAGACTCTGCTAGTTAATTCCTACAAAAACTTAAAAGGGTCGATGGAAATCAATGAGTGAGCTGAGAAGTAGAATGCGACATCATATAAAGCCGGGAACGCAGAGTGTTGGAGAAGACATTTAGGGATAGTAGAATTTCTCTCCAGTTGTATCAAGCAAAAATACAAGTTCTGCAGGTGGTACTGTACTCGCTTGAATATTGACAAGTCAAGATGAAACCTATTAAATGAATAAATAAATAAATAAAATTGTAGGAAGTTATTTCAGCAATAACTTCAATCATCTATGTACAATCTATGTACAATGCAATGCAAATGCTCCAACCTAGCCATAAAAATATGCACACCCAACGCTCCAAACTCCACTCCCCCCCAAAAATCATTTTGTCTATCTCGTCCGCGGTTCGTCCGCGTTTCGTCGCATCTTCTCATATATACTTCTTCCATGCCACATATATACCTCATTCCCTCATCATATACAGCCCTCATCTATCCCTTAAACACCCATCCCAACAACCAACTTAACACCCCCCATCTCACCCCCCTTCAACCTCTCAAGGCCATCCACGATTTTCTCCAGTCCCCCATCTAGGACATGCATCTCAGGCAACCTAATCGCTCCCCCCTCAACCAACTCATTCAATCGAACCGCAAACTCCCTCCCCGCCTCGTCAAGAACAAACCGTTTCATCTCAACCGTAACAACATCCACATGTCCCGGTACCTCGTCTTTTACATTCATCATTGCTAGCGGAGCAAGTATACACCTCTCTGCCTCATCAAAACATTCTAAACATGCTTTTGCGGTTGCTGGGCCTACGAGGTCGATGGCTTTTGTGATGTTGGTTGAGAGAGAACGGATCTCAGCTACAATTTGATCGTTGGTTTTGGAATCTCGGATGACGACTTCAGCACCGAGGGAACGGGTAAGCGCTGCTGTTGTTGAGGAGGTGACGGCGATGACACGGTGGGAGGAGAGGAGGGCAAGTTGGGTTGCGAATTGGCCTGTTATTGTTGAGCCGCCCCAGATCAATAATGTCGGTTTCTCATTCTCGCTTGTGGATGTTGATGAGGGAATAGGAACTTCCAACCATTTCCAAAGAGTCATTGCTGCTGTGAGACCGGCGACTCCTAGACAGGAGGCTTGTTCGAAGGAGAGAGTGGGAGGGATAGGGAGGACGGTGTGGGCGGGGACTGTGACGTATTGTTGGAAAGTTCCTGCGCGGGAGTCGCGGTAGTATGTGCCTGTTTGTTATATTAGTCTTTGCTTCCTCAATTCCTCTTCCTCTCTCCCTCTCTTTACACCCCGTCTCCATCTATAACCAGTACACAGAAGAATGTGAAAAAGGGGAAACATACTAGTCCAAACCCGATCACCAACCCTCAACCCCACAACCTCCCTCCCAACAACCTCCACAACCCCCGCCATCTCCCTCCCATTAACCCACGGAAAAGCAGGCATACAGAAATTATAATCCACACTCTTGTAATCGATAGGATTCAGTCCCGTCGCTCGATTCGAAATAACGACTTCCTTCTCATGTTGTAGTTCCGGGAAAGGGTGGTCTATTATTGCATATGTGCGTTTTGAAGCTACCACTAAGGCTTTGTTCGTTCGTTTCGCTACTGTTGGTGGTTGAACTGATGTATGTGTTGGGATTAGAGTGATAGGTGAGAGCACTTCTTTCGTCTCTAACTTTGGGGATTTCGATTCTGAGACTAGGGAGCCTTGGGAGGTGGAGGTGGAGGATGAGGTTATGCGTTTATCGTCAAAGTTGGGGAGGTGACCGGTTGTGGTGATTGGTTTTTCTTGTTGGGGTTTGATTAAACCGCAAGATATGGCATTGAGGAAGTTGGAGAAGGGCATCTTGCAAGGTACTTGAAATGCTTCGGTTCGTAGGCGAGGAGGCGAGCATACAAACCAAGTATCGAAGAAGAGGGGAAGGTAGAAGAGAGATAAAAGAGAACCAAATATCAAAAGTACCACAAAGTTCCAAGTATGAAAAATAATCCGAAATGGGCTTCGAGAGGATAACAAGGAATCCTTATATCTCTCCTCAAACACAACAAGTTCCAAGGAAATAGACTAGATGCAAAGACCGGAAAGGAATGAACAAA
The DNA here is from genome assembly GCA_001414485.1 of Calycina herbarum. Lineage (NCBI taxonomy): Eukaryota > Fungi > Ascomycota > Leotiomycetes > Helotiales > Pezizellaceae > Calycina > Calycina herbarum. Next base: position 229,310 of record LLEY01000052.1, read on the forward strand.
GTCTTCCCTCAAGAAAAAGATTATGAAATCACTCTTGCCCGCACACCGGCAAACCCACCCTACACCTCAACAACCAAACCTGTATGTCGTGCTCTACGCATCGATATCGGAATCGCTCCCATGGAGATCCGAAGGGCACGAAGGCGTATCGCAAGAGTGGTCCCGCCCGACGGGAATCCCTTGCCGATCTCCCAACTAGTACTCTCCAAACCTCTCACCTATAAAAAACAACACACCTTAAAAAAACTAGTCCCCTCTGCCCGCTTCAAACTTGTTTCCCTTACTGGTTTTTTTCTTTCTTTCATCGGAACTTATGGGTCTGTTGTTGTTTGAGGATGATGAATATTTTGCTGGATGAGGTTAACGTGTATGGCGTAAACTTGCTTATCGGTGTCGCAAGAGTTTGGGATGGCTTCAAAAGTGGGAGGGTAGAATATTGATCACCTGACGTGGAAACGAGGACTTCTGGTGCTTCAAAAGTGTTGATTTCCACAACTACTGAGGAAGAGGTGGTATAGATGTATATATGCGATGACTTGAATAAACCCCTCTCCGTGACTCCTCAATCATCATCATCATCATCACTATCATCCCCAAAAATGGCCTTGAAGACTGCTTCTCCAGCCCTTTGACCCTCCAAAGCTTCATTCTTCTCCGTATCAATAACCACCTGCGCGGGCGGCACCTCTTCCATCGTGACCTCAGGAGTTTGGGATTGGGATTGGGATATACCCGTAGAATCCTCTTTCCAATTCCGATTCCCCTGCATCATCATCTCATCAATCTTACTCCTCGAAACCAAATCCGGAGCCGCATTCCGCAAGGGTCCCTCATCCGCATGTTCAGTAGCACCAGGCTGAACATGTTTAGGCGGTTGAACCCCAAACCTCTTGCACAAAAGTCTCGTCGGATGCCAATCCTTCTCACTTCTCGTCATAGGTCCATACATGCCCAGCTTCGCCGCCTGTTCTGCAGGATCCTCAGGTTTAGCTGCCGGTTTACTAAGAAGGGGAGTGTCTCCCGATACTTCGGGTGCATCTGATGCCAGTTTTGGCGCGGTGGTTGAAGAGGTAAATCGGGTAGCCATCATTCCCGACATGGGCTTGAAGATCTGGGCACAGTTTGCGAATTCGCGTAATTCTTTTAGCCAGTTCTCTTTTGAGACGCTGGGTGGTCGTTCCATCGGATGGGGGTTTATACCGGCTTGGACTTCGAGGTATGCTCGGTAACGACCTCTTTTTGATTCATCTTCGCCGTATGGCATGAATCCGCTTGCTCCTCTGCTCAGAGCCGCCTCGGCTATATATTTCTCGACTTTGGGTATTTGAGCCAAGAGCTCCCTTTGTCGTTCTTCTTCTGTCATGTTATATCCTTTTGGGATTTCACCCAGGGCCGGTGGGAGATTCGTCTTTCCAGTTGTAGAAACTAATCGATCCCGTGCTGCGGGACTAAGAAAATCAAAGACGGATTTCCCTGGTAAAGCTGCTTCTCCAAGAATGGCAGCACGAGATTTGGGATCCAATTTTGAGAGTTTGGCTGCGTCTGCTGTCGATAGAAACGATCCTGCTCCAGCACCTAATTTTGGCTGTTTTGAAGATATCCAATCTTTTGGTATTTCGGGTGGTGCATATTTCCCAGAAGATTCAAGAATCGAGGAGAATTCATCGTTACTGCTTAATATGAATCCATCCAGAGGTAAACGACCATCGTGACATTTCCGGAAACCAGCCGATGCCTTTGCCATAGCCGACTTCTTCGATATAAAAACTGGTTTTGCCTTTAACAATGGATTAACAGAGCCATTGCTCGGTTTCTTCTTCTTCTTGTCCCCTCCAATAACCCGATTATATGATATTCGCGGACCAATTTCGTATGGATCTTCGTCATCCGAGCCTGTATCGTTCAAAATCCCAATCCCAATTCCCCCACGAACAGGTTTCTTCTTCTTCGTCTTCTTCGGTCCAAGTAAGGCCAGCTGTGAACCACCATCCTCCTCCTCATCAGACTTGACAACCTCAGCAGTCGGCCCAGTACTCGACGAAAGTTTTGCCTCCCCCTCAAACCCCAACCCCTTATGATCATTCTTCCGCACAAACCCAATCATCCTCGTATTCTCCGGGGCAAATAAATGCATCCCCTCCCCCTCCACGTCATCAAGTCTTGCCTTCCGTCGAACCTTAGGACCAATCCCCTGTCCCTCCTTCCACCCCATCTTTTTCAAAAGCTTCGCACCCATAGTCTCCCCCTCAATCCTCAAAAGACCCATCAATCCCCCCCTACTCGCAACATCATCTTGCGTAGACCCAAGCCCAGAGAATCCCTCGTTGGTTTGTACCCGTTGGGCCTCGACAGCATCCGCGATATCCTCTTCATCCATGAAATCCTCCGGTCGTTGTTGCGGCACTTTGGGAGCATCTTTCTTTCGATTCGTGCGCGAGGAGACGAAGGTCGAGGGCGTCCATCCTTCTTTGGATCCAACAGTGTTATAATACCTTCAAACCCATTAGCTTTCTTCCCCAAACCCCAAACCCCAATCACCCTTCCCCCCTCATCCCAAAGTCCAAGCAAAAGAGAGAGAAAAACCACACATACCCAGCACTAAACCCCCCCGTAAACGCCCCATGTAACCTCTTCAACCCCCTCTCATCCCGAACCTCCTGCTTCCAAACCGGCACATAACTCCCATCATCCCTCACGTCGGGATCCAGCGGCGGAAGCGGCGTACCAAAGGTCACGAACGGCGATTGTTGCGCCTGCAGATCCGCTTCGTATGTAGCTCGAGACCGCTTGCCGGACATGGTGGAAACATGCGTACGTTCGATTGAGGTTGAGTTCGAGAAATCGGGGGAGAGATGGAAAGGCTGCAGCCTTGCGATTGAGGCAAGAGGGGAAGTTGGATGATTGGTTCGCGTAACGCTCTTGAATTTTTTGAGTTAAATATCACTAGATGAGGGGAGGTTCTGTTGAAGAGAAAGCTAAGAGGGATCCCTTTTATTATTTTTCAGCCTCAAGAGAACTGGATTCGTCGAATATCAAGAACCGATTCACATAATGACGTCCACCTAGACCGACTGAGAAATAGCATTTGTATTATCAGTTAACTATTTGTATTTCAGTCTTATTTTCGCTAGTTATAGATATACTACTAATTAACCAATTTGGTTCGTATGTTTCCAAGTTTATTTATTTCTCACTTCTAATTTTCCCTGGGCAATGATTTCAAACCTAGGACTCTCAACATAAGTTCCTCTCGAAACGGTTAGAAGAAAAGATGGTAGCTTTTGCTATGTCGTATTTGGGCCATAAAAGTAAGGGCAGTATTGCAGATAGTCGAGGTAATTTTCGTCCCGAAATCAGATACTAGCACGAGTCCTTCCTACTCTGAACACAAGATTCGAAGCAAATGTTAGTATGTCACTCGTCTATGATTACTGACCGTTGGTGGTAGACTGTCGCCTAAATGGGAAAGCATCCCTTGCGAAGCTACGTAAAGCATTCCTTCTGTCAGCCAACAACTCCTCTTTGGGAGAATTGTTTGTTTTTCGATAATCCTCAAGGCTACAATGAACCCGAGGTAGATTCCACTCGGAAATACCGTTATCGACATGCTCATAGAGCCACGATACCCCTCCCCTCGTACCAGCAAGCACTTGTGGCGGTCATCTTTATTTGATATAGTTCGAGCCTTACGTCGTCTGCCGCTATCGAATACGCCCGGCGGCAGTTGGTTTCTTATCTCTGTCTGACATGTGATGACAACATTGTTCGACAGGTTTGCAATTGGGAGAATGAGAGCCAGTAAGACCCGTCAATGGCGCGCCAATGGAATGGAACTTGGTACCATGCGATTCAGGCGACAATGCGGGGTTTTTCGAGAGTGGAACTGAATCATTATGGATGAGGCTCGTCAAATTGTTCTCCAGATGTTTTTGGAGTGGGATGAGAAGGTTTTCAGATTGCTGACACTTGGCAGACCAACCTGAACCGGCCAAGACCCAAGTCCTCCTGGTTCCCTGGTCTGGGATGAAAGAGGTTGACAAAAGGGATGGATGGGATGGGGTCGAATGAGAGCGAGGAAAGGTGCTAGTCGATACTAGCTGAGTCTATGATTGGCTCAAGGTGCAACAAGGAGGCATCAAAGCCTTGTCCTTGGAGTGAGTCACCGTAACGCTAACCCACCGCCACCTCCGGCGCATTAAGATGGTTGGTCTCCGCTGGTCCTCGCTCCCAGCACTTGCCAATCCATTGCCAATCCATTGCCAACTTGCAGGTTGGAAGGCAGTGATGATCTAAAAGTGGACGCTTGAGAGGCTCTGGTGCATCTTGTCGCACTGCGCGTTGCAAGAGGGGGTGGGCGCATTGAGGAGTTGAGTAACGGGTGATGGGTAATGGGTGATGGTGTTGAGGGAGTCTGAACAAGAGAACATCTGTTCTTTTCTATTCTGGTGCATGAGGAATCGGATCCTCTGATGGCTTGCGATGGCTTCAGATGGCGTATTGAAATGATGAATCGTGTCCCTGTCGAACGAGCAAGCTTGTTTGGTGTCGAGTGGTTGCGCGTCCAGTGCTGGCCCAGTGCTGGCCCAGTGCTGGTCCAGTCTTGCCAAAGCTGGGGGCGGGTGGCCAATTTACCTGATAATTTCCCTGTGTGCTGTGCCACCGGACAGCCGTCCATTCTCCCTCCGTTGGACCCGTCTGGGTGTTGGGCATCTTCTCCTCAACACCATGGCATGCGCATCGCGAGCCTCGCATTGTTTCGAAGGGGTCGATGTGATGTGTGATGGTAAGAGCATCTTTCTTGGAAGAGTATGCCGAGTGCTGAGGGAGAGGACGGCTCCAATGCACTTGAAAAGGGGCACGCTTCCGTGGCGCACGGTGATGCGGTCGCGTTCTTTCTCCCCAAAAAACGGTTTCAGAAGGGGCCGATCGGACAAGCGTGTGGTGCCATTGGCTGAATCGGTCCGCGCTAACCAGGCTGGGCCTGAGAAAAGAAAGAAGAGAGGGCAGAGTTCGTCAAATTGGCGCCTGGCTGCCTGAGGCCCTGGGCTGACTCGGCAGTATATAATAATCGCTCCTCCCCAGAGGTTTTGGAGGCCTTCTCGCGTAATCGGGTCTAGTCTATTTCCGCGCAACCAACATCATCTCACCATCTCGACCACATCCCCATTCGCACCACCATCTTCCACATCGTCTCTGCCATCTCGCGTGATCGCCAGAGTACAGTGCTTGGTCGAATACGTTCATTCACAGCTGCAAAAGTCAGCCCAAAAGAAAAGGACCTTCGGAGACAGACTTGGCAGTCGTCTTTGTTCGAGCGCATCGCGATTCACCCACCATCGGTCCCATCCATAGCCATTCCCATATCCTCCCTTAGTATTGTGGATAGTAATAGATCGAATATCTATTCACTCACTCATCGTCGGCGAGCAGTAACTGTAGGGGAGACATTGAGTTGTTTTTCTCCTCCAAACGGTACGCGAGCCCAGCCTCCTCTTCCCACTTCAGCCTTGCCGCGGGGTATAAATATTTTGCACCGCACCCCAACCTCTCCCACTACACACTTTTTCGCAGCCCACCTCATCTTTGCGACCACCTCCCAAACACCTGACCACACGCGCGCATCTCATCTCTGCTTCATTCGAGTCTAACAGTGTCACTGCAGACCTGCTCTACCCTTTTTCCATCGTTCGTCGAGGTCCATAACATCCTCTTCACCACCATGGATCAGATCCAGACCCACCCCAACAATGCCGCGCAGGCAAAGAACTTCATTGCGCCCGGCTCCTTGTCGTTCCCAGGTGGTGCTGGCGAATTGACTCCACCGTCTGATGGTCAAGTTCAGAAGGCGATGAATGGTCCACAGCAGCAGGTCGCTCAAGGCCATGTTGGCAACGGGGTGGCTCCCGCGACGCCTGCCGCTACACCAGGCACCACCGCGAGCGCAACCACAGGTGTCAGTGGCATCGTCCCTACTCTGCAGTATGTATCACCCTGAACCTCAGTTTTGAACTTGAGGCTTATCTCGCATGTAAAGAAACATCGTTGCCACGGTCAATCTCGATTGCCGCTTGGATCTGAAGACGATCGCCCTGCATGCCAGAAACGCCGAATACAACCCAAAGGTACTGCTGACTCTAGGCCTGCTTCACTTTCGCGTTTGCTAATCAACACAGCGTTTTGCGGCTGTTATCATGCGTATTAGAGAACCAAAGACTACTGCCTTGATCTTTGCCTCAGGCAAGATGGTCGTGACCGGTGCGAAATCAGAGGACGATTCGAAGCTTGCATCGCGAAAGTATGCGCGCATCATTCAAAAGCTCGGTTTCAACGCCAAGTTCACCGACTTCAAGATCCAGAACATTGTCGGCTCTTGCGACATCAAGTTCCCCATTCGTTTGGAAGGTCTTGCGTCGCGCCATCACAATTTCAGCTCCTACGAGCCCGAGTTGTTCCCTGGTCTCATTTACAGAATGATTAAGCCCAAGATTGTCTTGTTGATCTTCGTCAGCGGCAAGATCGTCTTGACTGGTGCCAAAGTTCGTGAGGAGATTTACCAGGCCTTTGAAATGATCTACCCCGTGCTCCAGGGTAAGTTTTATCATGACATCACCTTCAATATCATACATGGTACTAACATTCACATCCAGACTTCAAAAAGGTCTAGTGGAGCAATGCGAAGATTTGCATCTGCGGTACGATCATTCAACTTCCTCCACCGCAGGATGTACCATTATACCCAACTTGTACAAGTAATTCCGTTTTTTCACGATTTTCACGACCCTTTTCCAAAAGCCTCGGCATATGGTTGACGCCTCAGTCACCCAACTGATATGACAATTCTCATCGTCGTTCAGTAGTCACCATAATGCTTCCGTCATCTTAAGCATTGCATCGGCGTACAAGGGGATGAGTCCGCGGAGAGGGCTCATCAAGGTTTCTAGCATGTTTCTGTTTTTATTTTACTGCACACGCGCGCGAAGAACATAGATTGCACACACCACACATTCGGCGATGGCATGTGCGCAGGTCGAAGATGCCGTCTTAATTACGCTCTTCGTAAACCAAGAGTTAATATTCTCGTTGCGAGGGTCAAGGGTTCAGCTTTCCTAAGGGAAGGCCAAAAGGAGTATGACACTGTGATGGAGTCTAGGTATTCCCCAGACGGGCTGTTGATGTCTCGGGTTGCCGAAAAATAATAAGTATCGTGGTGACAGATGCCCTTGTGTGGCTTGCTTTTTCAACATACTACTGGCTTGCGTTGGTGGTAAAGCTGCGTGGGCTGTCACGAATTGCTCTGATGGACGGTGGGGTTTACCATATCATTCTGATAGTCAATTCATACCATGATAAATAATCTCTGTATTTGTCTATGTGACGTTTTGTACGTGAGTGATATATGAAGCTTACCTGATCTGATGTTCGTCCTTCATAGAGGGGCATATAATCTTCTGCCATGCGGTATAGATGGTGAGATCTAATGATGAGGATACAAGAATGAAGTTCGCTTCAAAGCTTACTTCCTTTCTTCATCTCCAATTCCAAGACCATACCAGGTCTCCCACCTCTGCTGCCATCTTCCGTGATGACATTCTCCACTGCTTCCTTCTTCCAAGCCCATTTCTCCTTGAACTCCTCAGGGCAGTTGCCTTGCACGCAGTCCATGATTTTGTCCCCGATGACAGGCAGGAACTTGAAACCATGACCACTGCCCCCAGTTGCGAGAAACAAGTTTGAGTAGGTAGGATGATATGAGATGAGGAAGTCGCCGGTTGGTGTATCCGTATACCAGCAAATCTTGGATTCGGTGAAGGGACGTCCAGCCATCGAAGGGATCATTTCGGCGAGGGCTTTCTTGCAAGCTTCTTCTCCTTCGGTGGGGATCCAGAGATTGGGGTTGTCTAGTTTGGTGACTGGTCGTGAGACTGTGATTGTCTTTTCGGGGTTGGAGGCTGAGATTGGTTCGGGATTTGTGATTGGGACTGGGTTTGAATAACCATAGCCGTGACGTGCTACCTTTAGGAGATTGTTTCTGGGAGGAATGATGAACATGCCACAGCTCATATTTAAGAAGACTGGCATCTTGCCTAGTCGTTCCTGTTCCGCATCCGTGATTGGAAGGTAGGAAAGCACTTGTCCGGTAGCTTGGCACCGTCCTCGGAGGTCAATAAGTGAAGGTGTCCACGCCCCAGTCGCCAAAATAGTCAAGTCCGCTGTGAGTAGTGTAGAATCCGAAAGCTTGACGCCTTGAACGGAGTTCGTTGGGGAGAAAAGTAATGACGTGACGGTCGCTACTTTGAAGTCTACACGGTTGGTGGCTTCGACTTGACGTCGGAGCCATACCATGGAAGCTTCAGCGTCTGCCCATCCACTACAAGTGTTGATGTAACCCCAATCGCCTGAGTATCCGCCAGTGTCTACTCTGTCAAAGATCTCTTGACGAGACTTGAGTTCATGGACAGAACCCTCAGCGGGAGTGCCTTTATTAAGCGCGATGACGTTTTCGTAGGATGACCGGACGTAGGGTAGACCATTAGAGGAAGCGTTGGCAACAAGTGTGAGACCACTCTCAGTGTATCGACCAGAACCCCCTAGGGAGTCTGGTGAAGAGGACTGACGCCATATATTCTGTGCCTTGTCTGCGAGGGCTGCGTAGGCTGGGTCTGCGTAATCTGTGGCAATTGACAAGTTAGCAAATGTTTGAAACAATCACGAAGGAAAGTATGTTTGGGAGAAGTTGATGAACTGGGAAGCTAGCTTACCTGGACGAATTATTCGAGAAGTATCGATAGAACTGCCATCTGGTGAGGGAAAGGAGCTTCTATCGACGAGGGTGATTTTGGTTCCAGAAAACGAGGGGCGAGTTGCGAGGGAGAGGGCTGTGGAAAGACCAAATACCCCCGACCCGACAATGAGAATTGATGTTGGAGGAGTGAAGTTTGGGGAAGAAGGATGTGGGAAGGATGAAGAAGCAGAGGGAGAGGTCATTTTAGTGTCTTTGCTTTCCCGACGCGCCGGGGAATGTGTGGTGATTGTGGGTCTCTGACTGTAATTCTGACTACAGAATCGGGGATGATTTGATGAATGTGAATCAACGAATTGCAACGAGATGGGACGAGAAGGAGAGGGAAGAAAGATGGTGTTTATATACTGGGGGGAATATGTACAGTCAATGTGAATACGAAAGGAAAAGAAAAGGAAGAATGACTAGGAATGATGCGATAAGAAATAATGGGGAAATGGGGTGTTGAGTTGTGTGCTTTGGAAAGCTGGAGTGGGGTTGAGTGTACCTGGAAGGGCTGAATTTCGACAAGTGAAGCACACCGGAGCGGAATTGATCCATCGCCGTTCACCTCGCCGATTTGGCTCCGATTTCGAGAGCTCAACACCAGCCCAGACGGCTTTGCAACAGGACCAAAAGCACCACATACCACCCTTCGCCCCCGCTCAATACTCCCACAGACGATGTGATATAGCTGCAGCCATGGCCACAGACGCCGAGAAGAAAATCGCCGAGTTCCCCGAGGTGGAATCCAAGCTCCAAGCACCCACCAAGAAATCACTCTTCGAGCGCCAGAAGGCAGAGGCAGAAGCGAAACGATTGCGGGAGGAGGCAGAGACAAAAGCTGTGTATGAGGACTTTGTGAAGTCTTTCGACGACGAAGATGAGCCACCTCCAGGAGCTGGTTTCAATAACGGAGGGCGCTTTGGAGGGGGAGGGGGAGGGGGATTCGGAGAAGTAACTGGACCGTCAAAGAGACACTATGGACAAGGTGGAATGGGTATGGGCGCGCCGAGTGGCCCTGCTGGTGGGAGAGGAACTGGAAGAGGAGTTGGCAGTGGACCTGGGAGTCTGGGGCCGCCACCGATGAAGAAGAGGGCATTTGAAGGGGGGTTTTCGCAGAACTCATCGAGGAGAGACCGAGAGGATAGAGGGGTGTTGGCTTTTGATGATTACGACCAGGAGAGAGAAAGAAAACCTGCGAAAGGTTTCAGTGCATCTGAGGACGAAGATGAGAGACACGGGAAGCATGGACGAGAAGACGAAAGAGCGGTTCCAAAGCCGACTTTGAGACTTGCTTCTTTACCACCAGGAACTTCTCCTGCAGTCATCAAAGCTCTTTTGCCTGCAAGCATAACGATCGACGCGATTCGAATTCTACCTCCGAATGGACCAGGAGTATATTCCGAAAGGAAGTCAATGTCAGCTATTGTCACTCTAGCAAAAGACACGACTGCAAATGATATTGATTCAGCAGTCAACACATTACAAAACAGATATCTAGGCTTTGGTCATTATCTGTCACTCCATCGTCATCTTTCCTCAGCTGTCACTACAACTGCAGCAATCTCATCCCTCGGTGCGAATACAGCCTCTCAGCCATTTGGAGCGAAGCCAATTGTAGTGGCACCAGTAGGTCGAGGACATGCACCACCTCCCACACATCAACGAGGATTTGCACCGCCAACTTCTTATGGACCTGCACAACCTGCCCTGAACCGAAACGCTCCTCTATTGTATGTTCCCGTTCAAGCACCACAGGATATCAAAGAGTTAAAACTCATACACAAAGTCATTGAATCCCTCCTTAGTCACGGGCCGGAGTTTGAAGCTCTCCTTATGAGTAGGCCAGATGTTCAACGAGAAGAAAAATGGGCATGGATCTGGGATTCTAGAAGTACAGGAGGTGTATGGTACCGCTGGCGTCTATGGGAGGTACTCACTGGGTCTACTACCAAAAGAGGCCAAGGAAAATATCTACCCCTTTTTGAAGGTTCGTCGGCATGGAAGGCTCCAGATCAGCCACTTGCATATGAATACACTACCTGCCTCGAAGAGTTCGTCTCCGACTCTGAGTATAATTCTTCCGACGATGACGAGTCCGGGGACGAAGGAACCAAGAGACAACACCACAATGGCGGTGCACCTCCAGACCCAAGTCTCCTAACCGACGACGGAAAAGCTTACCTGAACCCCCTCGAAAAATCAAAATTAACACATCTTCTCGCCCGACTCCCCACCAGTACAGGCAAACTACGAAAAGGGGATGTAGCACGCATCACTGCGTTCGCCATCTCCCACGCAGGAAAAGGTTCAGATGAAGTAGTCTCCATGATAGTCTCCAACATCGAGAAACCCTTCGCCTGCACATCCGCCAACCCCGACCACAAGAAAGAAAAAGACAAAGAAAAAGACGCAAGTGATAACGAAATGGAAGATGAAGAGAGATCAGACACCAGTTCCGCTAGTCTCATCGGTGTATACCTTATCTCTGATATCCTATCTTCTTCTTCCACTAGTGGTGTCAGACATGCATGGCGCTATCGACAACTTTTTGAATCTGCACTTCGCCAACGACGGGTCTTTGGGACTCTGGGGAGGATGGAGAGGAAGATGAATTGGGGACGGCTCAGGGCGGAGAAGTGGAAGAGGAGTGTGGGGAATATTTTGAGTCTTTGGGAGGGGTGGTGCGTGTTTCCGCAGGGGAGTCAGGAACATTTTGTCAAGGTGTTTAATTCTCCGCCGATGACGGCTAAGGAGAGGGAGGAGAGTGAAAGTAAGTTGAGGGAGGAGGAGCAGAAGGCTGAGAAGGGGAAGAGTCGGTGGAAGGCCGTGGAGGTTGAGGCTAAGGAGGCGCCTGATGATTTAGAAGAAAATGCGGAGGAAGATTTTGATGGGGAACCGATGGAGGAGGATGAGGATGTTGATGGGGAACCTATGGATGAGGATGAGGATGTCGATGGAGTTCCTATGGAAGAAGAAGAAGAAGATGTTGATGGAGCGCCGATGGAGGATATGGATGGCGAACCTATGGATAAGGATGAGAAACCTTATAGTCCTCCTCCGCCGGAGACTTCTGAAAGCAAAACATCGACGGAGGTGACGATTACTGATAGTACTCCTGTGGGACAGCCCAGGAGGCGACCGAGGGCCGTGGATATGTTTGCTGATTCTGATGATGATGATAATTAGCTAGCTTTGTAAGAGTATGAATACCTAAAATGGAGAGATTTTTATGGAAATGATAAAATTGGGTTGTAATTGTGCCAAAGGCAATGGAAGAATGAGCCAAGTGAAAACTCGATTATCCTGTCTTCCTGGAACAATTTGTTTGTTCAACCCTTGTTGGGGAAAGAGCGCTCGACTATGGATCAGTTACAGTTTTCACCACCCCGAACGATTGTAGGAAATCGTTGACAAACACACATTTAGGGAGTAGATCTCGGTTTTTGGATCACAGGGGTGTATGATGTAAGGTTCTAAGCGCTGTGGCTTTTCATACAGGAGAGGGGTCTTGTCTTGTTGGATAGATTTGATCCTTGCTTGTTGGTGCTGTGTCGGTGTGCTTTCTCAGTTCTTGGATCTGAGAACCTAGAGTCTCTTCCAACCTGTTGGTTCTTGCTCAACACAAAGCGGTTTAGACAGGGGAGGGCTATTTAGCCTAAATGGAATCCTTGCTTGTTAGTGCTTTAATGCTGTGTTGGTATGGTTTCTCAGTTCCTTGATCTAAGAACGTGGGTTTTTTTTTCTAGGATGTCAGCTCTCGCTTAATTGAAGGGGGTAGGGATATCAGCCACCAACTACTGGGAGGTTTAGGTAACCAATAAGAAGGTACTAGGCATGGGGAAGCTTGTATTCTCAGTTCTGAGATCTGAGAACCTATATTTTCTTCTAACATGTCGGCTCTCGCTTAATTGAAGAGGGTGTGAGATGCACAGCCACCAACAACATGGATTGCTGGGTGTCCAATGAGATCGCTGAGTTGGTCTTGATTCTCACTTCTTGGAGAAGAGAACGTAGAAGTCTTCACTGTCGCTTGATTGCAGAAGGCGCGAGAACATCAGACACCAAGCTTTAGTGATTCTGTTTGCCCAACGGAGATTTCTTGGGGCGGAATTTGGCGTTGGCAAGTGGTGTCAAAGAGCGAGCGTAATTGACTAAGAGAATAATCCATGTTGTCTTCTACCCTAATTGTTTGAGCAAGGCTTGTAAAATCAAATGAATTATCCTAAACTGCTCGAATAATTAGATTTTAGTTACGTTCATTCTTCTAATAAAGTTCGCACAATCGTTTAGTTACAATTCCCGCAAGTACCAATATGTTGTTTTCTCTGGGTTTCCTATCTATATTTATTTGGTGGACTCACTTCGAAAGAGGATGTTTTGAAATCTAGATGCATAGAAGAACTGGTATATTCTATCCCACGATTACAGTATTGGATTGCTCAATTTCTCATCTAATTGGTCAATGCAGTCCCAAGGGTCGTAATTTTCAACACCGTTTTATTATCTATCAATCATGAAGCTATTCCCGAATTTCTTCCCAGGTAAAGTCTACCAACCAACTACGCTTTGTATGTATTCCAAGGGCCTCCAAGTAAAAGGAGCAGATCAAATACAGCCTCCGGAGTCTAGAAGACGGGCCAAATGCATCGGAAAATGCAGGAAAAAGTTTTGGTATGTGCTCAAGTAGCTTTGATTGGTGGAAAATAAATCGTTTCTGGATAATTGGTGAAACCGTCACCTAATAGCCAATTTCCATAACTGTTAGATGGAACATACTACAACCCATATATTTTTTAATCCAAACATATTCAGAATATCATTATTTCTTGATTATTTTACAACGTATTCTTCGGTGTTGGATGAAGAAGGCAGAACTAAAGTAGTAAATAAGATGGTACTTTTTTTGGTTTGGGTTTCCGGATTTCCGGACTCGATGGATTATCGTTGCACAACATCACAAGTAAATGAGAGCTGAAGCCTGGTAATTACTATTATAAGCCACATAGGCATCAAGACCATGTATGAAATAGGAGTATATTTAATTCATAAAGGAAACTTCGTAGAATGGTAACCAGACGACGTTGTCGAGTTGCAAAGGACGAACTATGGAGACCGAGACCGAAAAGAGGAGCTTTTCCCCTTCAGGGGAACCACAAAACCCATCTCACCAGTCGTCCCAAAGCTACAAACGTGCGTGTGTCAGTTATTAAGACGGCACCTCTCTCACTAAGCATCCAACTAACCAGCCCCCAGGAACCGGAAAATACATAAATGATAAGCGTTTCATAATCTTTCAACGATTGCTACGCTTCCTACCTCGTCTCAACGTTCTCGCGGGTCTAACTACCAGCGCTTCGATCGGGGCCCTGACGTTCAACGAATTCCACCCCACGACGCGCTCGCTTAACTACGGGGCCGAAGGACTCCTGATGAGCTGCGCCATCTCTGCCACCGTCTCCTTCATGCTATCCATCATGATCCAGTTTCGCTTTGAGTCCTACAAGTCACTGCTGAAGAAGGACTATGTGCTTATGTGGATGCCTCTGATTCTCTTGGACTGGTCTATTGTGGCGTTGCTCCTAGGTTTGACACTGTGGTATGCGGATAAGAATCCGGGGTGGAGAGCGGTGTTGATGGCTTTTCATGTGGGTCTGTTACTGGGTTTTGGTATATGGGTTGCGTGCAGGATGGGGATGACAATGTTACAAGTGATTGAGGTGCAAGACGGAGGGTCTAGCGAGAATGTCAACATATCCCATCTTGACATTGTCGGCGAGAGAGATCTGAGTTGAAGTAATAAGGAAGTTCATTCTAGTACTTCGTAATGGAGATTATAAAATACAATAGTTCAAGTCCCAAAAAAGAATTCCATTTTAATCTCGCATCTCCCAAAATACCATTCATCGAGCTGGTTCAAACAATCTAGTGGCTTTTCTGATTCGAAACATGAGCTTCCTTGGCCTGTACGCAAACTTTCCTAGGACAATGGTATGATGACTATAAAGTATGTAAGTATAAGTAATCAGATCTCTTAATAAAATTGAAATTTACTTACTAGAAACGGATGTAAATCCAACACTGTCTTCTAACCCATCCCCAACAAGATTCCCCATCTAATTTCACACTATGGCTTATTAGTTCAATCAGAAATGTAGTAAGTAATCCTGGAAAACTCACTGGGTATTTCGCTCCAATCTTAAGAAGTTGAAAAGTATGTCAGTAATTGAGCTTTAGACAAAGCATAGACAGGTGTGTACATACTCTTGGCGTTGCAAGTTAGTACTGAAGAAGAAAACAATCAGTTACTACACATATACAGTATGTACTACATGGATGTTGTAACTTACATTACGACGTTATTCTTTCGGCTGCATCTATATTAGCAATTAAGGAGAAAGATTTCTAAAAATTAACTTATATAATATCCTCTTCGGTCTCTCGATACTCCCTATAAAATATCCAAATACCACCCCTGGGATAATATGTCCCATTAGATATTTCTTGTCTAGTGAAGCAGAAGAGGATTTCAAGTCAACTGACGAGGTGGTGGAGTTTGAAATTTAGTTGAAATCGGAGACGTTGGTGGGGGTATGTGGTTCATGAGGCGATTTATGCGGTTGATTACTCCCATTTTGGCTGCTTCTTGAGAAGTGGAAATATGTGGTTGGAGATAGAGTCTTTGTGAAAATAAGGTGGGGTTGAGAGTGGGTGCTTTCTGGGTATAAATTAGTTTGGTTTTATAAGTTGTGACTTGTGTTGGCTTATTAAATGGCGCCCCAGGTGGTGCTACTGAGTAACATAATGTTGGCTCTTAGGTAGTAGGTATTAGTGGAACTGCTTTTGACTAAATCATAAGTTATTATTCCCACTCTCTTGTTGTAGCATAAAAATATGAGTAGTTGAGTGATTTTTGTAATGAACAAATGGGCAATCCCGATTCTCCCAACTTCTTCGCATCATCAACTTATTTTTAGTAAATGTTTGTTTGATGAGAGAGCCCAATCCAATAAACTTTATAAAAACATGCATTTTTAATTCTTCCAAACTTCTTCCTACGGTCAAGGAGAATCGTTATTGAATTGGTATGGAATCTGAGTTCTTGGATCTGAGAAAGTAGCTTTTTCCAATCTGTTGGTTCTTAATTCAAGAGGTTCAGACAGGGGAGGAGTATTTTGCCTAAATTAAATTCTTGCTTGTTAGTGCCGTGTTGGTCTACATTCTCGGTTCCTGGTTCTCAGAACGTAGATCTCCTTCAACTTGCTTCTCGCTTATTTGGAGAGCGTGGAAATATCAGCCACCAACGGTTGGATAATTTTTATCCTTGCTTTTCAGTACTGAAATGTTATTAGATATGGATCTTGGATATGAGAACGTAGCTCTTTCCAACATCCTTGGGGCCCTGCTCTCGCTTATTGAAGAGGGTGTGAAGACAATCAGCCACCAACAGCAAATATTTGAACGGTAGCTCCCAAACCTCAAATACCACTTCTCGGATCTCAGACGTCGGAAACAAAAATAACAGTGGAGAAAGATAAAAAGCTCCACGATTCCCATCAAGTTTTTCAATCATCCCAAACTTCCCTTACATCAAAACCAAAGCCCCGATAGCATCTCTTACACCTTCACCTCCCGCAACATCAGATCCCACGACATCGCTTCTCACCAAAAACTCTCCCTACTCAAAACCATGGCATCTCCAACAATAACCCTCCTCTACCCCCCAACCCAAAATATCTCATCAACACCAATCTTCACCCTCACCAGCACAACATACATCTCCGCCACTTTAACCATCACCCGTCCTCAAACCCTTACCATAAACTCAGCATACACAAACATCACACAATACATGCCCACGCTTCACCCTGATACCCAGACTTTCACCGTCATGGAAGTGAATTGCATAACCACGACTTTCCGACCGACCAACGCGACCAACTTCCATGTGGAATCCAAGAAAGTGACAACTTGTACACATTTTGTTGCTGGGACGAGTTATGAGGAAGAGACGAGTACAGAGCCCGTTTATTTCAGGGGGTGATTTGTGGTTTGTGTTGGGTAAAGTTCGGTTGTTTGTTTTTTTCTTGCAAGCCCATTCCTGGGTACTGATGGAAGAAATATTGAATGGGAGTTTAATCTCTGTGCGGATATTCCCGTTATCAGGTCGAAAGAATCTCGGTCATCTCGTCTTATACTCCAGAGAACAAACTTTTTGTATCAGAAGCCTTAGGACAATCAACACAATTGTTCCAGCAGACTTGGGAAAATGAAAGTCGATTATCCGAAACCGTTGGTATAATTGATTTGATTGTTTGGGATCTTTTGACACAACGGAGAAGGGGGAAGGTGCAAGTTGGGAAATTTAATATGGATGTATCAGGAGAATAGAGAACTCTCAAAAATCCTTGGGAATAACGAAAAATGTCTTGTGATTGAGCTTATCATTTCCATATCTTTCAGCTTCAAAGCCACTTCAAAGATTGGGGTCGGAAAGGTTTCATAATTTGTATTCCCATCCAATTATCTCAATCCTAATTGGCGTTTAGCCGTTCGTGAAAGAGAACACAATGACCGAATCCAGAAGTTGTCCAACGCCCAAAACCAATGCAGTGCAACCCAAGCCTTCGGAATCATGGATATTCAGCACCACAACATCCAAGATTGCGTAGATCGCAGTCACCGGTCGTATGCCACACAACAGTTCCGAAATCTTATATACGAAGACATCCGTCCTGCATTTCTTCCCCTCCTACCCCTCATCCCCCTCCTACTCAAAATCTCGCAGCTCACTATGGCAGTCCCACGTCTTCAAGGCCGCAAGGCAATCGTCACGGGATCCAGCTCTGGGTTGGGAAGAGCAATAGCACTAGCCTACGGAAAAGAAGGCGCCTCAGTAATGTGTGCAGATCTCCAGCCCGAAGCTCGCGCAGATGTTAAGAATGAATTTCCAATTCCAACCCACGAACTAATTATTCAAAATGGCGGGAAGGCTGGGTTTTTGAAGACGGATGTTACGGATGAGGAGCAAGTGAAAGCGCTCATCGAGAATACCGTCAAGGAATTTGGGAGACTGGATATGTATTACCCCCAAGAAAAGATGGGAAGAGGAAGAATGCTGATATGAGAAAAAGAATCGTAAACAACGCCGGCATAGCACCAGAAGTGAACCTCATCGCCGCCAAACCAGGCGGAATCCGCGCCCACGAGACACCAATGGAGTTATTCGATCAAACAATGAATAACAACGTGCGAGCCGCATTTCTGGGTTGCAAATACGCATTAGCGCAATTTCTAGCTCAAGATCCATTGCCAAAAAATAGTCGAGGCGATGAAACGAGAGGGTGGATTGTGAATACGGCTAGTCTTGCTGGAGTGGTTGCTCTTGGGAGTGCGCCGAGTTATACGACCAGTAAACATGCTGTTGTTGGGATGACGAGACAGATTGGGTTGGATTATGCGAAGGATAAGGTGCATGTTAATGCTCTTTGTCCTACTTGTAAGCACTTGCCAGTTTCATGTTTTCTTCTTGATTTGAAGTCCAAGAGAGATAAGAGTTGACTTTCTTCGCAGTCGTTGATACGGCTTTGATTGCGTCCTTGACGAGAGATTTTGATAATCCCGTCGCGGTAGAGACCACGAAGGCTTTACGTGCGGCTCACCCTTGGGGCGAATTTGCAGTGTTGGATGATGTGGCTGGGGCTGCTGTTTTTCTTGTGAGCGAGGACTCGCAGTACATTACAGCTTTGCCACTGGTCATCGATGGAGGCTATTCAGCGCAATAACATATTAGTGGTTACTCCTTGGGAGGAATTGAACAAGTTCGATGTTGGGTTCAGATATGAAGAAATGAAAACGAAATGAGACAAGATCTAGCCCAAAAGTTGATGTTGCACAAGCGAGAGATAGCCGCCTTAAACGCCAGAGCCGACATCTTGCAGATGGTTTCGACCAAACCCCAACCTCTCAATTAATTCGCTCTTGAAACTGCAAGATCCCGTTCCAACCAGACTCCGAAGCCATCTGTGTGTCGCCGCAAGTCTGCACTGTAACTCCCAGAACTCTCCGATGCTTCTCCTTCCATTCCGATTCCGGATATTCAGGAATTGAGAACATCACGGTCCTGTTTCCAGGACTCTCAGTTTCTCTCGGTGGAAGGGAGAGCTGCAAGCTACCGGAAAAACGATGTTTGCTTTTCCCAGATGGGCAGGCTATCCCCAGGCCATCAGCGGAACCAGCCATTCTCGGGTCGTTGCTCTCCATACAACGGCTTGCTGACCCGCCAAAGCATCATGCAGAGCGTCGACTTGCAGATGCTGGTCTGCAGGTGTCTTTCCAATGACGCTTGTGTGTTATCGCCCAGCATGCGAAGACGGTATCATATCATGAGGCAATTAACTGACTTGATTTCAGAGAAGTCACATTGGGCAACGTTGGCCTTATTCTTTTGTAATAAAAGTGTGCTAACAACGAGACAAATGAAAAGTAAGCGATACGAGACAGGAAGAACTGAACAACACATTCTGGAGAGACTAAGAGAAATTGATATACGAGCATTTTTAATCATAAATCAGCCAGGGAAATTAGGGGAGAGCAGTTTCGTCTTGTAGGCAAAGGCTAAAAGCCAAAGCGGGGTGGAAGACGGCTCCTGCACTGCTCAGCTACGCTTTAGACCTTCAATAGGGTAGGCAGCACCAGTTACTTGGATCCGGACTCGTTGCTAGTCACTCAGCTAGTCTTAACCACCATTGGTTTAATTTCCGGCTTAGTAGCGCATTGAATAGGAGAAGAACTAAGGCCATTGTACAACTCAACCTCAGAGAAGAGAGGAGATTGTGATAATTGTAGGGAGTGAGAGCGAATGCTGTCGTAAAAAAAAGTGACGTCTTCAGAGCGCTGAACAGACGAAAAGTTGGAGCCCAAGCTCACCTGGAATTTGGTGGTCGCAAACCCGCTGCATCCATCCAATCCCTCCCCTCGGCCCTCACAACAGCATAGCAGCCCATCGTAAGCGTAGCTCCGGATTCTTCTTCCACCAAAAAACTTTCCTTACCTGGTCTTTAATTTTCAGCCCACTATCATCCCATCCCAGCGCATCGCATACCGCTACCCGCATCCTCCCTAACCTTCATGCTTCACAGTCTGCAGCGAAGGAAGCCGTAGAGGAAAACTCCCCCAGCCTCCTCACTGTCTGACGTATCAGTCGCTTGTCGGCTCAGGGGTCTGGCACGCCGTCCTCTGGAAAGGGACGCCCCCAACAACACCGGCTGATTGCTACCTCGAGCGATGGCAACAAACCCCACAACGCTTGATCGAAGTGGTTCACGACGAGGACAATCTCACTCCCACTCGACCTCGAGCCGACCGCATTCCTCAAGAACGAAAGATCCTGTTCCTCCTAGCCCTCATCGAGGTCATTCGAGCCATCACCGAAGCTCTTCGCGCCACGGCGCTGTCGACGAGAGGCCGCCGCAAAGAGATTACGAACGGGAGAGCTCAAACACTGCGCATTCCCATCGAAGAAGTATTAGCAAAGACCGCCCGTCGCATTCGCAGTCGCAATCGGGTTCAAATAGTAGAAGCGCACCCGCACACCAACATCGCTCTCATCATAGTCGACACTCGAAAGACATGTCTACCTCCGTTGCGAATGGGGGCGGCCCAGCCCCGGTGGTGAATGCTCAGGAATCGAGGCACACAGGAAGATCAGGAAAGTCAAGAACGACCATTCCAGCACAGACTGGCAATTGGGTTCTGGGTAAGACCATTGGTGCGGGGAGTATGGGAAAGGTGAAATTAGCTAGAAGACCGGAAGGGGGTGAACAGGTATGCCCCGCTCCTCCAACCTCCGTGGTGTTGATGCAAGAAATTGACCAATTTCTCCAGGTAGCTGTAAAAATAGTTCCCAGAGGAGTGACCGACGATGGTCATAACCAGAGCCAGGCGGACCGAGAACGTGCGGAACACTCGAAAGAAGTTCGAACAGCTCGAGAAGCAGCCATTGTGACTCTCTTGGAGCACCCATATATTTGCGCAATGCGAGATGTTGTGCGAACGACCTACCACTGGTACATGCTTTTTGAATATGTCAATGGTGGACAAATGCTTGACTACATAATCTCACATGGACGCCTAAAGGAGAAGCAGGCAAGGAAATTCAGCAGGCAGATTGCGAGCGCTTTGGATTACTGCCACAGAAACAGTATCGTGCACCGGGATCTTAAGATTGAGAACATTTTGATAAGCAAGACAGGAGACATTAAAATCATTGATTTTGGCTTGAGCAACTTGTTTGCTCCACGGAACCATTTAAAGACATTTTGCGGAAGTTTGTATTTTGCGGCTCCCGAGTTATTGCAAGCGAAGGCGTATACTGGACCAGAAGTAGATGTTTGGAGTTTTGGAATTGTGCTTTATGTTCTTGTGTGCGGAAAAGTGCCTTTCGACGATCAAAGCATGCCGGCGCTGCATGCTAAGATTAAGAAAGGAATCGTTGATTACCCCAATTGGCTTTCGCCAGGTGAGTTGCAAATTTACATGAAGAATACACCAACTGACTGCCATAGAATGCAAAAACCTCATCTCCCGAATGCTGGTAACCGATCCAAGACAACGCGCAAGTCTGCAGGAAATTATGATCCATCCCTGGATGATAAAGGGTTTTGGATCCCCTCCTGAGAATTACCTCCCAGTCCGCGAACCGATCCAGCTACCCCTTGATCCCGCTGTCATCCAGGCTATGACAGGCTTCGATTTCGGCCCTCCAGAGCTCATACAAAGTCAATTAATGGAGGTAATCGATTCACAAGAATATCAACGAGCTGTCAGAATGGCGGCGCAGGAGCGGGAAGTACAAGGTCCCCCAAGAGATACTGAGAAGAGGAGAGGGTTTGGATTCGATTTCTACAAGAGGCGATCCTCGACCACCAGCCGAGATACTCTCACAGCCCCTAGCTCCGAAGGACTGGCTCTTGGAAATGATCCAGTCAACGCTTACCATCCTTTGATTTCTGTTTATTATCTCGTCAGAGAGAAGCAGGAGCGGGATAGACTTGCTGCAAATCCCGGAGCTACAAGCATGCCACGTTCACCAGGAGAAGCTCCTCTACAAATGCCAGAAGTATCAGCCCCAAAAGCAGCGCACACCAACGCTGCAGCTTATGAGATGCCAGGAGAAAAAGCTACTGGCGGACGTTCACGGCCACGGGCTAGAACCCATGGGGAAGACGATGTTACGGAGAGTATGAAGCATTTGAGAGTTGGTGGAGGTGCAAGTGGGCCAACTTCTCCGGCTATTATCGAGCCTCCTCCACAGGAAGCTCATCATCGCAAAGAGAGTACGGCTGCCGGGATTTTACGAAGATTCAGCACGAGAAGGCGCAAAGAGACTTCTGAAAAGAATTTCGACAAGAGCCATCCACCCCAGGTTCATGTTCAATCACCGCATGAGCAAAGTACTCTTCGAAAGAGTTTCAGCGTTCGTCGAACCCGAGGGCGTGACACTGATGGACCATCATCTTCAATGCTTCGCTCTGGTAGTAGCCAGCCACAGCACAGTGATCTCTTGTCACCGCCAAGGTCCGCTGACAATAATGCGCGAAATTCAAATAAATTGGGAAGGTCAACAAGCGTTAACTCGGCCGAGTTTAGACGAAAGGAGAGCAGAAGGGGGGCGTCAGAAGTCCCACCTCCACCAAAGGTCACTTACAAGGAGCCTCCTCCTACCAGCGACTCTGAGCACTCAATGGCAAACGAAAAGTCGAAGCGAGAGCCAGAGCCGAAAACCCCCTCTCACTTGAACCCCAAATCAGCTACAATGAGGGCAAAATCACTTGGCCATGCACGACGGGAAAGCATCCAAGCACGACGCGCACGTCGAGATGAAACTCGTGAGGCCAATGTCCCAGAAGAGACCGACTTGGAGGGCGGTGATGCTAGCGGCCTGTCCACCGAACGTATTGAAACAGCAGAGAATGTGAAGCCCGTATTCTTGAAAGGTCTTTTCAGTGTTTCAACCACATCTACAAAGCCAGTCCAAGCTATTCGCGCGGACATTATCCGAGTTTTGAGGCAGTTGGGTGTCGATTATACTGAGATCCGAGGCGGTTTCAGTTGTAGACACACTCCTTCAATCGATTTGAAGAAGGTCGTGGATATGCCTCCAAGTAGTCACGGCAATCAGCAATCTAGCCATCGTCGCCGTATCAGTTTTGGGGGTTTCATGGGTGGGAGCAATAGTATCGACAGAGAGCGTGAGGAGTTCCGGGAAGCAGAACGGTCGCCTCACACGCCCAGAACTCCTGGTAGAAATCGAGGGGATACGAGTTATACCAATTCCGATGCGTCTGATGATAGTGTCAACCGTGACCACCGAGGAGCTCCTCCCACAAGAGCTGTTGGGGAAACCAGCACTCATGTTCAAAGCGAGTTGGGCGGCAGCATGATTCTGGAATTTGAGATCTTCATCGTCAAGGTTCCTCTGCTTTCTCTTCATGGACTTCAGTTCAAACGAATAGCAGGGGGAACTTGGCAGTACAAAAACATGGCGGATCAGATACTGAGGGAGCTCAGGCTATGATTTTTTGGTATGGTGATGAATGGGGGGGAGGGTTTGGATTTTTCTTCACTGACGCAGGGATGGGATACGATACAAGTCTCGGGACGAATTTCTTTTGTGGTTTTTGTCTTTCCAGCAATTCGATGGAAATCTTGGCGAGTTCAAGCATGGCAAAGAGGAGCAATCATTGCACCATATTTTATTCATTACAAGCTTAATTTTTCTTCTTCTTGATGGGAGGCATGTGCGCGTGCAAGAGAGAGAGAGAGAGAAAGAGGGTTGATGGGTCTCGTTTTTTTATTTTCGAGGGGTGTAATTTGAAGAGCTAGTAGAGGGGAAGATGGAAAAAGACGCAATCGGAGGTGCATATTGCGTCTGACTTGTAATAAAAAGCGTAATTTCACCAAGATTGGCTTTTTTGGGACTTTGGGGCCGGAGTGTGTGTATGTTTCGTGTTGGGAACGAGGATCTGCTTCTTCTTGCTATAAGTTGGGTCCTGTTGATTCACCTTTTCTTCTCTTTGGCTCACCCCTTTCCCCTCCTTTTCTTCTTCTTCAGAAGACCACATACCGTTGCCAACCCTCACTTCTCAATTCACACTCCTTTAAGGTCAACCAGCAAGCAAGCAAAAATGCAACTCATTACACCCCCCCTCATTTCTATCCTCCTCCTCCCCACGGTCTACGCCTCTGTGACCTGTCTCACTGTTGGCGCCACGGCTACGGCTACTTGGACTAATTCTGCTTCGCAGGAATGTACTTGGAGTGGTGTGGTGAGGAGTTATTTTGGGACCACGAGTTCTGGGTCTGAGTATGTTTGCACTTTTTCTCTTTTTTCCTTTTCCCTTCTCTACAATCCTGGCCGCAACAAAAGAGGAGAAGAGGAGGAGATTTATGGGAAGAGATGAAAAGAGAAGCTAATGATAATTTCAAGTTACTCATGCCAAGGTCGTTGCGGCGCTGGGTGCACGGGGACGGCGATTGGGAATGCGTATACGCAGGATTGTTGGAATCATGATGTTTGTTCTTGGTTTAATTCTGGGGGCGCGAGGTTGGTCCTCCCCTTTGCTTTGCACTATCGTGGATGTTTGACGGCGTGAATAGTCGCTTATCATTGAATGGTGATCCTAATTGTGGTGCTGCGTATACGGCTGCGGAAGATGATTTCTTGCTTGGGTGTGTTGATGGGTGTTCGAAGACTAATCCGTCGCTGAGTGCGAAAGCGCCGAGTGGGAATCCTGTTTGTTCTTGTGGGGTGTAGAGGGGGAGTGAGGGGATGTGGGGAATTTGAGGGGAAGGAAGATTGATATGATACGGAATGACGGGATGGGAGGCGGGGATCGAAGCGAAGGAGAGGGATGAGATAAGCTAAATATAGATGGATGAGAAGAGGGTATGAAGGAATGAGGCATTGGGAAAACTAGGTTTGAAGATACATTCTTTACTCGTTTCTTTACTCGTTTCTTTAAGGAGGTTTGGGAGTTGAGCTACCTTCAAAGAATAGAGGGATATGATACGATAGTATGGTATTGATATCATAACTTTTGCATCATACAGAGGCTTTACTTGCTCGGTAATTGTCTTGGTGTTCTCCAAGAATAGTATTCGAGGAATATATGTTTAAAAGGATTGTAATTCTATATTGGATTGCGTGGAATAGAAATAGTGATATGGTTGATGAACTCAGAAGGAATGAGTGAATGAGTAGATTGGAACTGCAAAGTAGAATTGTTGGTTGTAGAGAAGAAAGTACTGATCTCGAATTATTGACTCCGTTTTCGGAGGAAACCGGAAACTTGTTTACCCCTCTCCACACGTATTCACTATGATGTCAAATCTGGAAGTTTAAGCGAGGTTTTAGCCTTGTACCCCTATTTCCACACAATATATAGTCTATGAACCGATTCAATTATTCAACTTACAATACTTGCATCCAACAACAATACAAGAAGACAGGTTTCACCTTCCAACTTTTAGAGACTCAAAGTTAGACTTCTAGACTTTTGCTCTCTCAACTTTCCTTAAGTAGGCCTCATTCACGTTGATCTTTGGTTTCGAGAATATTCAAAGACATTCACAGCCTTCCGAGAATAAATCATTGTTATGACTCGAAAGTCTCGAAGCTGAAACCGAGGTTATTCAAAAGTAAGTGAACAACCTCACTTTCCATGCTCCAAACTTTTATCTTCTCTTCAAGTTTCGAGAAAGTCAGCCTTGATTTGAGAATCATCGAAAATAATTGCTTGTTGACAAGGCTGATGTTGTTGGACCGAAAACGTCCAAAGAGCCGCGCTTACCTAGGTACTTTCCTTAGTTGCCAAGCCTCGCAAGCCTTCTCCTTAGACGCCCCCACCCCCGACCGACCTGCGAACACCACTGCCGACCGAATTCCAGCAGCAGGCGCAAACCACCTCTCAGTATCTTAACCCTCCAAATCCCAAAGGCAGCCGAGGATTCTTAACTCTTACATCCATCTATCCACTATTCCAACTTTTTCTCTGTCGGGCAACCTGATTGCTGAATTGGCAATCAAGCCCCGTGTGAGACCGCTGTCCCATTTCGAAAGCCAGAACCACCTGGGCACACCTCCTCCACCCTACGATAGCTTCACCGAGAACACCAGCAGCCACCGAGTCCTCTCGCTGGCCCCCATAGAATCCCACGATGCTCCAAGGATCTCACGTTTACTCGCACCAACATTCCTATAACCCCCAAGGCGAGCCATCATGGATGCACCAGCAAAATCACCATCAACACGCCCAGCAAGCTGCCGCCGCCGCCGCCTCTGCAGCCCAGCAACAACACTTTAATCGCGTTGCTGCCAGCCATAATGCGGCTGCCCCTCTGGCGGTAAATCAACATGGACCAGAACCAGTTATAGACAATGTGACGGAAGAGAATAGGCGGACTTTGAACTTCATTTCGGATTTGTTAACAGAGGACACAAGAGAGGCTGCTCTTCTGGAACTCAGCAAGAAGCGTGAACAAGTTCCGGAGTTGGCTTTGATTCTCTGGCATTCATTTGGTATACTTTTGCAACTAGCTGGCATGCCTTTCCTGGTGCTAATGTTCTCTAGGCGTTATGACTTCCCTCCTCCAAGAGATCATTTCCGTCTACACACTTCTGAACCCCTCCCAGCTCACAGCTGCAGCATCCAACAGAGTCTGCAATGCTTTGGCACTTCTGCAGTGTGTTGCTTCGCACAATGAAACAAGGGCACTCTTTTTGAATGGTATGCACACTCCCCTGAACACCCAGAAATAAAGACATTGTGCTAATGGATTCTCCAGCGCACATTCCCTTGTTCCTCTACCCCTTCCTCAATACCACCTCAAAGTCAAGACCATTCGAATACCTACGATTGACATCCCTCGGTGTTATCGGTGCTCTCGTCAAGAACGATTCTTCGGACGTGATCAACTTCCTCCTTACAACCGAAATCATTCCTCTGTGCCTTCGAATTATGGAGACGGGTTCCGAGCTTAGCAAAACTGTTGCTATATTCATAGTCCAAAAGATACTCCTCGATGACCATGGACTCAACTATATCTGTGCCACGTATGAGCGGTTTTATGCAGTTGGCACAGTGCTCAGCAATATGGTATCACAACTGGTAGAGCAGCAGACGGCTAGGCTTCTGAAGCATGTTGTGCGATGCTTTTTACGGTAAGCCCCTCAATTATATGCAGCCCTAGTGGAGAAGACTAATTCGATATAGCCTCAGTGATAATGCCCGAGCTCGTGAAGCCCTACGACAATGCCTCCCTGAACCACTCCGAGATGCTACCTTCTCCTCCGTCCTCCGCGACGATGCTGCAACCAAACGCTGCCTCGCACAACTTTTGATCAACTTGTCGGACAATGTTGTCGAATCTTCGGGAAATCATCAAGGGATATAATCAAAAGCCATTCCCTCATTCTCTCTGTATCATACAACACCAACAAGCTCCCACGACGCAGCGCGCGCGTAGTATTTCATCTCTGGTTCAGTCATGGATAAAACGATACCCGGTCTCTATTCGTCAAAATTGCCAGTTTGCTGCTGGTAATTAATCAAAGTTTCAGGACAGCATTTGCTGGAAAGAGTCAGTCGGGTTAAGGTGTTAAATGATGGGTTCGGGTTTCGAAAATTACAAAGTTTTTTTTGCCTTTCTCATGGAATTGCGCTGCACCACACCTCAGATCTATTTCGTCCTAAGCGTTTCCCTTTTTCCCTTCATCATTCTGGTGTCTTTGGCTTTGGTCTCTTGCATTTACGGATGGAGTTTATAAGGATCATGGATGGGCATGGAGGATTCTACCTGTGCTAGTAGGGGGCACTTTGTAAACTTACAAGTCTTCAGGAATAGAAGAAAAGAAGGATTTGTCGAACCGTAACTGATGTTCTTCCTCGGAGATGAGATGTATGAAAATGAAGGATCTAATAAGTGTTGGACTGAGTTGAATCGCAAGTGCGTCCTATCGGAAGAAATCGTAGCTTTGTCTCTCCAATGTACTTGTACCCAGGTACGGCAGACGCCTTCCTCGTTCTTACCAGATATTGGGGACGGTGACCTCATATCATCCCGGAAACGCTCAGATGCTCTTATCACCGTCGGCTTTTATATCTTTGCTCTCGTAATGAGGGTTTGAGTTGGTCATTTTTTAGATTCTTATGCCAAGAGATGGTCAGCCTCAAGAGTGTCGCGATGTCGCAACATTCTCAAGGGTGGATCACATGTATTTTTGGATTGGGGAGGGACTGAAAGGGGTAATACAAGCTTCTTTTAGCTTCTTACGTGTAATACTTTATTTGTCCTACTTTGAGGAACCAGGGGTGTTTTATCCTGATCGGTTCTTGTGGCTATAGGTGTGCTGAATCATCGGCCGGTAGATGGGCCGATGGTGTTCCTCCCGAGGTGATTTGTTCAGTAATCATTTTGGCGGGTGCCAGCAGCTTCACTTTCTTGTATTTGACCGCTCTCCCAGGCTTCAGAAAGTACAAGTACAGTCAGAGAAACCGAAAGTACCGGACGCATGCACTCGCTGACAAATGGACACGGGATTTGGATGTTGTTGGGATTTTTTTGGCGTGGTGTTTCTTCAGCCATAAATATCCGGACTTTTGAATAAGGGGAGTCATTCTATAAACTCGACCGACTCCCAAGTCAGCCAGAAGGGCCCATATAATACGATGGAATCGTCCTATAGTTTTCCTCAGGATGATTTCGCTTTAGCACTTCTCACTCACGCTGCTTTGCAATCTACTACGGCTGATGCGTTGGGTTCGACTAACGATCCATACCCCTCTTCTACTTCTACGGCCGTTGTTCCAGCCACGATCAGTAATCAACAAAGCGACCACAACCCCCTCGGCCACATTACAAAGGGACCCGGCCATCATTTATCTAATAACATCTACGGCCATTCCTCCGTAGAAAATCCAAACACCATGACGACTTTGGGATATACGACGACATCTGTCAATGGACATAATCCATACATGGATTCGGCATTCCGAGGACTTGGCTCGGAGATATCGAGGGGGTTCGAGAGTAATCTGGGGATTTTAAATGCGGAGACTTATGATTCTGCGATGTTGCAGAGAGGGCCGGATGAGAGGTTGAAGTCGGTGGGGGAGCGTCCTATGAATCTTTTTGGATTTAGTGGAGCGCCCAGGATGGAACATGAAGCTAGTGAGGACACGCAAGAGACACCACCGCCACCTAAGTCTGCTGCGAAGAAGGGGAGGAACAAGAGGGTTGTGGAAGTTATTAGTGCGGATGAGGATGAGGATGGGAAGAAGAAGTCGAGAGGACGGCCGCGGGTTGATACTAAGGATGAGACTGCTGCTGATGTATGGAAACCTTTTCAAATTACATTCCTGTCCATAATCCATCATTAAGTTCTACGACTCCCTTCAAGATAGTAAGCTGACACTCGGGTCTTGCAGCGGCGACGGACTCAAATTCGTATGGCACAGAGAGCCTACAGACACCGAAAAGAGACAACCATTTCCTCACTTGAAAAGAAAGTACAGGACCTGAGAGGTACAAATGAAGAAATGAACAATATCTTTATATCTCTCTATGATTTCGCTGTGGGAAAATCATTACTTAAACGAGAACCTGAGTTCGGACAACAATTGCAATCCGCGACGGAACGCTTTCTGGCCCTGGCCAAGCAAAGTGCAGAAGAAATGAACCAAGAAGACGGTAGCGAGGGGCATGAAAGACAGGACTCTGTTCCAGAAGATCTAGAGCCACCAAAAAAGAAGGGAAAACGATCTCCCCCGAAACCTCGTCGAGAACCAACACCGCCGCCTCCTACTCAGAGTACTTGGGGTGGATATACAATCGATCACTCGAGGAGTCCAATTCTGGAAATCCAACAAGATTTCCACCCACAAAACTATCCCGATAGAAATCGTCATGGGGACTTGCAGGTCATCACCCGTCCCACGGAGGACAATGCCAGCTTCACTTTCGACTTTATGGACCTACAATCCATACAACAGTACAGAGTGGAAGTACCCCAGGTTGAAGACTTCTCCCAATACTTCCTCCCACAATCACAGCTACCCTTACCACGCACGAACACATATCAAGAGATTTCTTTTGCCCGAAGACTACTCAGATCAGCATTGGAAGGAGCGCTGAGGCTTGTTGTTCAAGAAAACCCCAACCCTGCAGTATGGAAAAGGGCATTTGGCTTTTCTAACCAGTATGAGAAAAAAGAAGCCATCAAAGCTCGGCTCTTGAGAAAGCTAGCTGGGACAACATCAGATTCACTTCAGAACTGGCAGGCACCATTCACCCATGTGGGAGGTGCTGGCACCTTTTATCCTTGGGATAATACCACCGAGGACCTAATGCCGAAATTCCGAACTGGTTATTCGATGGGTCCATTTACTCCCGAGGTCACTCAAATAGAAGAAATTCTAGATGACGACATGCATTGTAAGATGTCAGGCTGGGAAGGAGAGTTCTTCGACGCCAACGATGTGGAAGGGTATCTCAAAAGTCGTGGTCTCGACATTCCTGGTTCAGCTGAAACGGTTACTGCGCAAATCGACCTCTCAGTGATATCAGAAGTCACTGGCGAATCCTTGAGTCCAACCAATAGCAGTGGAAGCTCTGCAACAGGCGTGTCTCCACTGACTCCCGAGAATAATGGTGATGTTGTTGTCCCGGATGTGGAATCTTCGTACAGCTTAGACCCGAAGAAATTGGATAGTGAAGCATATCCATTTCCTTTGGCTGAGCCGAAGTATACATCTTCGACTAAGAATAGTGTTATTGATCCGTCGTTCTTTGCTCTAGCTGGTCCAACGTTCGCACCAAGAACTCCTGCCAGTACGAAGAAGACAATTACACTGAATGTGCAGACCTTGGTTGATCGTAAGTATCACTTCCCATTACTCGCCACGATACATGTCTAACAGGACTGTAGAAATTACTCGCCGCGGAACCTGTTTGGGAAGAACACCTGGATTTCGACTTTCAGATGTGAATGCCGCGATTGTTGCCGCTGTCACAGCTAATTGTTAGTCTTGAAGCTAAACCCCAGGGCTGAAACCCACCAGTCGCTGGACTACATAAAGCTTGCGGTACATCTTCGCAGTTTCTATGATGAACTAAGATGACATCAACTCCCCACGATATCTTCACGACTAAATTAGTATGATTGGTGCGCACATCGGCACCCACAACCTGGAAGAATGTACCGAGAATCCTGCTTACACCGAGAAATATATTATTCACCTCGCAAAAAACAAGGAGATTGTCGCGGTCTTATACGCCGAAGCCTCATCTAAACCTTGTATTAATAACCTTCTAGGTTCCTCGCTTGCAAGCGAATGTCGCGCCAGCACAGCGACTATATTCTGACGAGTAATTATGATGGCACAATTACAATCTACCATCGAACCACGGAGTACCCGTATACCAAACGAACAATCTCAAGACCTCCTGCAACTCTCCCCCGAAGCTAGGAAATATGTCCGCACACTCTGCGACTCTGACTTCACAAAGAGACTCAAGGACACATCTTCCAACAATGAGAAACGAGTGTCGTTTTCGGATGACACGAAAACCCATAAATACCCTGTTCTAACAGGTACACGTCTTGGAAACTTACCATATGGTCGCGTCCCTTCTGCTGGTACTTCGCCGGCTTCTTCAATCTTGAAAAAGGAGGATGAGTGTGAGACGCATGAACCGCCTACGAGACGATATTCTTTTCCTTTCGCGACCCCGAAGATTCGGGCCTTGCAGAGATTGAGTGAACTTGTGAATGCGAAGAGGAAGAGAAGGGGTTCTTCAGTCTCTTCAAGTTCTTCAAGTTTGGAATCAGTTATTGAGGAGGATGATAACGAAAATGCAATCCTCGATTTTCCCGAGCCTTCATCTTCTTCAACCACACCCCCAACTCGACGTCAATCCTCGCCTGAAATCGACTTCATCAATCCCTTCCAACATCCTCGTGATCGACAGAGAAGGTCTTCCCGCTCCTCTTCAACGAGCAGGTTCTCGATTACAAAGGAGAGTTTGGATTCAATTAGAAGGGGGAGTTTGGATTTGGTTAAGGTTGCTTCTTCAAAAGTACGGAGCTTATCTCGGGGAAGCTTTTCAGACGAACAAGAGGAGGAGGGGAGCTTCGAGGGACCACTTTGGACTGATCAATTTGATTTGAATCTTCCAGCCAGTGTTAGGCCTGATATGACGGAGATTGAATTCATGAGACGGACACAAGAAGAAGAGAGAGACCGAGTGAGATTTGAGAAGGAAAAGGCGCGAGCGGCAGAGTCGTTGAAACGGCTGGCAGCCATGAGAGCGAGATTGGAGGAGCAAGAAAGAGTGAGGGAGCAAGAAGAGAATATGGAAATCCAATCCCAGTCAAGAATTCCTTTGGAAGAGGAATTGGACGATGCTGATGATTTCCACGATAATATGTATGAACTAGAAGAGCGCCAGAAGAGAGTGGAGCAAGCGGTGGTGTTGTCTACGATACCTGAACATGAGGAGGCTGTTGATAATGATATGGCGTTTGATGGATGGCAGCATAGGGTTGGAGTCGGGAATAATGGGAGTATTGAGTGGACGATACCTGTCTATTGATTGGATTGGCTTTTTGGGTATCGATTTTTTAGCTTCTTTTTGTGTAGCAATAAAAGTTCATTTGATTCGATGTAATAATCCCGGGCTTTAAGCTTCTTACACCCCCCACCCTCTACTATCTCAGAGATTCTTTGACATATTCCGATATTGTAAGAGAGCGTTTAGAGAAATCAAGGAGTCGATTTCCAATTGTTCTAAACCTTCTTAGGAAATAGATGTAATTGTTCTAAACATTTCCGCACATTACTTACAGAGGGCAGGTGCACTCAGAGAAAGAAAGTGCGTCTCTCACAACCCAATTTGAGATTTTTGGTTTACTTCAAAATTATAAGTGGTTATTCTGAACGTTGTGAGAATCAAGACTGTTCTTTTATTTATCTTAAAAATCACAAAGGTCTTCAATAATATTACCTTAATATTACCTTGCAACAAGAGAGTCTGTACAATTGCCTATTACGTAGAGAAAATGTATCGACTAATACCCACTGCCAACCAACACTACTCAGTAGCACCAGCTAGCGTAACGCTATTAAGAGAGCGAAGTTCAATCCTATTCATGAAACCAAATCTATTAATCACATATATATCTCATAAAGACTCCATCTATATCCTCAGATTTCCACAAGTCAAAATGGGTGTATTATTCCTATGGATAAACCGTCACAGGAACTACAAAAGTTCAGCAACACCCCAAAACCAAATCTCAAACTGCACCATTTCATTAGACTCCTCAACCACTTCACCTCATGATAACCCTTACCTTGTACTGTACTTATAATCCCAAGAGTGGTATTGGGAATCCCGTTTATACTCAGTACGTTTCCTATTTCAAGAGCCAAAATACAATGTGTCGGTATATATAAGTGGTTAGCACTTCCACGTGCCGTGCCCTTCTCGCTTAACGAGGAGGGCAGGTATATAAACAACACCGAGTACTCCTGTACTCGGTATGCATCAACGATAGTTATAAGAATATACACTCTTTTTGCATCAAGCTATCGACCACCAAGTCGAACCAACACAATGAACTAACTTCTTTCTTTCTAGCTCTTATCGTTAAACCATAGAAGGCAGGGTTAAAGAAGGAAGTTGAAAAATCAAACACATCGACTTCAAAACAGGGGGTGCGTAACACTTGTAGAGAGGTGTACTGTTCCACTTCTTAAGACTTGAGCTAATCACCTCGTGAGTTTGAGTTAGTTAAATACTTGTACCATGGTAAATAACTACAGAAGCAGCTTACTACTTAAAACTTGTTCCCGTAGGTTAGAGGTTTTGCCATCTTTCTCCGGCACCTTTTTTTCTGATTTCCTGAAGATTCTCGAACAATCGTGGTTATTGTCTGCGACAACTCGAGAGAATTGAGAAATAGAGTTTCTCATTGTGCAAACCTTACCGCACAATACTTCTGATTATCCAAAACTTTAGATAGTAGGTGTATGGAGAGCAATGACCAGAACTCTTACCTAATTAAAATGGAGAGCAGTAAAGGGATATTGATAGCAGAAACGTTTGTTAATTCAGACTTCATAACGCTTCATCACATTCCAAATTATAGTCCAAGTAACAATTTCATTCTCTTCAAAAAACTCCATTTATCGCTTCAAGTCCCAAAATCGCCATCATCAAAAAATGTACAATGCTCATGCCAAAGCTCAGAGACAACAAAATGCATCAAGCTAGTCAAACCGCATTTACCCAAATACTCGAGAAGTATAAACACAAGTATCTTCCCCGGCTTCAAATTGCCAAATATCCAATCCCCCAAAATTCATTAACAGTTTTGAAGATAATTGCTAGGCACCAACCCAGGTCTTCCATTCTTGCCAGCAATTTCCGCCTCCCACCATCCATCATCTTGAAGTCTCAACACCGCCATGATATCCCCCTTGGCGAAACTCAACTCTTCTGGGATAGCAGCTTGGTACATGTACATGGCACGAGCTATATATTGGTTAGCATTTGTGAATAAATTGGGAGGTGTGAAATGACTTACCGAAATGCAAGATTGGTCGCCCTTCTCGGTTGTATTGCCGAACGTCTGCAACACTCTTGCTTCGAGTTCTGGAAGCGGATCCATTTTGAGAACCCTGTCCTCCATAATAACTCATTGTTCTCGAAGAACCTGCTCGACTGCTGCCTCGGCCTTGAGAGCCTCCATACCCGTCACTTGGAGAGGGCGCCAGCTGTATGGCCATATCGCTGTTTACATGATTGACGTGGCTACTATTTGGTCTTTCTTGTTCTCGGAATGGTGCTGGAGAAACAGCACGAGCCATTTCAGCTGGAGAATTGTGGCGATAATATTCTTGGTCAGTACCGCGCTTTTGAGGTGATGCAGATTGAGATTGCGTCCTGGATCGCTGGCTACCACCGTATGGATTAGGAGAAGCAGATCGATGTGTTTGTCTCGTCTCAATTTGCATGCTTGGGCGAGGTGACACACTACGTGTAGGTGCTGGTGAGGTTGCTCGTGGCATGTCACTACCCCGTGTACCCGGTCGAGATTGTGAGCCATAGCCTCCTTGTGAATCAGGTCGTGCTTGTGGTGGAGTGAACATGGTTCGCGTTTGATCCTCATATTTTTGACGGGTTTGTTGCATTGCCTTGGATGTGAAGGCTGGCTGTGGAAGTCCAAGTCTGGAGACTGGTTGATCATAGGATGGTGGAGGGGTTCCACGCATGCCTGCCATGAGAGATCCACTGGCCATCTGGCTTCCCCCTGGTCTAGCATTGGGCGTGGATCCCGGAGCTGGAGTTGGAATTCCATGATAATTGTCTGCTGAGACTCTGTTTGAAGACGCTTTTGTGACGCCCTTCAGTTCAGCAAGAGCCTGAGCAATTGGGTCTAATTCTTCCTGGGACGCTTCTTGGGTAGATTTTCCCTTCCTGTCTGTCGTTTGGACGTCGAAAACATTGTTGCCCACGTTCAGTTGGAAATTGGCTCTAGGGTCAACTGGCTCAGGACTGGCACTGCGCACATCATTGATCATCATATTTTGTGAATCCTGTCCGTACTGTGGCCTTCTTGCGACAGGTGCTTGGTTTTGGGTTGTACGACTCGCTGACCATGTGTTACGACTTGATGGCGCCATGGGAGCGTCATCTCTATCTTTGTTGCTCTTTCGCCTGAAGGGGCTGTGACTTTGGAAAAAGCCACTCTTCTTCTTCAAAATCTGCCTTTCCGCAGGTGGACCAACCTGTTTTGTGGGTGAGGTCTTACCGCTTGGTGGTTCTTGACTGGAAAAGGATGTAGGATTGGAGTACTCGCTCTGGGAGTCACGGCTCGATGGTCTCATTGGGCTGTGAGCCGAGCTTCTTTCGGAGGGAGGGCCAGTTCTGCAAAGCATTGTCATACCATCCATTGGATACGGGTCGTGTGGTACTGCCGCTAAAGGAGGAGCTTGTTCGAAGGGATGTCGTGATTTCTGAGACGGGTGTTCAAGTTGCTGTTGTCTCGAGCGATCCGGGACAATCTTTTGCTGACTTGGAAGAGCATCATGAACAGTAGGGGGCTGGTAGTCAAGTTGAGGTGGACGAGAGCGTTCGGATTGAGCCTTTTGTGGAGTGAGTGTAGCCTCACGACTTGGAGGAGTTCCGGGTTCGTGTCCAAGATCTTTCACAAGAGATGACTTGGGATCGTGGTGCGATTCGTATGTTGAGGGTTGAGGCGAGGAGCTTCTGTAGGCCGGATTGATGGTTCGTTGGAATTGGGCTACAGAATAGTTTTCGTCCTCAGATGATTCTGATTGTGTATCACTGACATCGCCGCGACAGAAATTGATGTATTTTGGAGGATCGGGAATTTCCTGTCCAGTTCCTTGCTCCTTGATGAAGCTGTAAATGTCTTTTTCGACTTCGCAGTTTTCGAGTGATAGTCGGACCTTTTCGCATGAAGCATCATCACTAACACAGACTGTCGACGCAATATTCGCAAAGCTCCATAAGCTGGCCTTCATAAAGTCCAATCGTTCTTCTTCAAGATCCTGGAATTTATCCGCAGCCGCTTTCCAGTCTCGGTTCCATCGCCCAGTGGTTTCTTCCAGTACCTTGACAGCGGTCTCGTATTCGGTGTTCGATGTGGCGAGATTAATTTGGGTCTTTTCCAATTTGGCTTTATTCTTCCTTTCTTCTTGTCCCATTACCATATGGCCCTGTGCGAGGTATCCCTTGATTTTTAGGCACTCTTGCTCGTATCTATCTCGAGTCTGATACCGTCAGCAATTTGTTGCAGATGGTGGGAAGAGATGCGCCTACCTTATTAACTTGGTTTGTCTGTTGCACCTTAACTTTCAGAAGCTTCTCAATTCCACCTTGAACAATCTTCCTACGCTCCTTCATTGCACCTGCAAATGCCGCCAGCGGCTCGTCGAGTTCTGTCTTCATTTGGCTCGCAACATTCTGGTGAGATTTCCCCATTTGCTCCACCTCTCCTCTTAGCACATCCAAAGACCCTCGAAGTGTTCCAGATTCGTGGGATCCGAGAGGTTTTCGAGACAGATTCAATAGTTTTCGGGCGTATTCGTCTTCGATTGCTGCGCGAGCTGCGCAATGTTAGCTTTGAGAACAGCAAGTGCTTGCGACAAGATATACCTGTATAAAATGCCTTTACTTCATCGCACGTCTGCTTCGCATTGTGCATGCGCTGCAGTAAAGGCTCGACTCCAGCATCCTCTTTACCCCAGAAGTTGTTGGCAAAGCTCAAGGAAACAGAGGGACCATCCGACACAGTTCCAGGCATGATGTCCAAGCTGCCAACGGCGTTGAATATGAACTGGTCGGGTGTTGGACGCGAAAACCGCAATTATTCCAATATCCTCTGAAGAAAAAGAGAAGGACGAATCGTTTGGAAGGGTGTAGCTACTTGATGTTGGGAGGAGAGTGAGGTGGCCGGTGTTGCAGGGAAGGGCGACAAGGAAAGGCTGTCCAAAAGGAGCTTTCAAAACAACGGGTGTTGGCAGGGCAATGCAGCTATCGCCCCACGAACCTTTGCAAGAAATCCCCGACCATGAACTCGAGGGCGCATCGTCATTCTACTTGTATCATTCCACGTTTTCACTAATTGCATTCTGATCAAATATCTATTCAATATTCACATAAGGCCCACTATTTGTCTAACTACTTTATATACAAGTACAGACTTGGAATAACTACTGCACGCCGCCTAAGTGGTTAGTTGGCTATTGAATCGTGCTCGGACCGTTCGACTTTTGGCAGTTGACAGGACACTGCCGACATGAGTCCACTTACTTAGATATAGGTAGGGTAATTGTATTATGCACTGTCTGAGCATAGGAGATTTAAAGATTGCCATGGCCGTACGATATTGCTTTGGTATTTCTTCTCTATCAAGGCACGCGATAAGAGTAGCTTTTTATAGGAATCCCGAGTTTGAACACCTACTCTTCCGACCGCTCTAGGATAATACAAATTACTGGTACACCATTAGGTTTTAATCGCTATAATTCTCCCAGACAATCTTGGATATTAGTTTCAATTGTTCTAAATGTCTCATGCAGTACAGCGTAGAAGTACGAGATGTACACACAAGATGCAACGAGACCAAGATCACGTACTCATAGAAGACAACGACTTGGGCAGATTATCGCCTAGCTATACCACATAGCCTATACTCCTAGTGTTACATGAAGTGTGTCGCAGCAGAGACAAGGAAAATTTCGCGAATTATTATTTTCCAACTTTGTCTAGAGAAGTGGGGCACTGCTCTGCGAATCCCGATTTTACTTTTTGATTATACAAAGCTGCCTAGAACTATTTCATGTGTTGTTAAAGAAGGGTTAGAAGAGTGAAGTTTATAGAGCAATGTTTGCAATTGTGCGAGATTACTAGAGTAATACAAAAGGGGGTCTTCACAGACTGATGCTCACTTCTCTATTTCAATTTGTTGACTTAAAAGGTGTTTTGTTTTCCAATGGATGTACGTTTATGTAACTCTTTTGTGAGTAATACTCATGAAACAGTCGTTCGGTATGAAGACGGGATTTTCTGGCAAGTTCTACAACAGAATGCAGGAAGCCTCTTTGTGTTGCGTCGTGTCGGACTCTAATTGTTTTGTACCAAAGTACCAAGGTAGATGTGAAAGATGAGTAATAACCTTATCCAAGAAGGATTGTCATGAGTTGCGTGGGTGGTTGGGCCAGACAACCTGAAGGAGCTTTTCTGGACCGCGGCTAAAATTTAACGGGTCGCGCTTGAGGCTCTGGCCTGGTCTCAAAAGGGGTAACCGAGCGGAACAAAAGAGGTGTAGAAAGAGAATAGGTACGGTACCGTAGTTGAAGGGAATTGAAGGATTGAGAAACAATATTCCAAAGTCTTCGATAGTGTTGGTCGAGAGAATGTTGGAGGGAGAAGGCTGGAGTCAACCAGAAGAGACAACTCACCCAATCCAGCTAGTCCCAAAACAGCTAGGTCCCGCTTCAACACTTCGAGCATCGCGACTTCCTTCAACAACACGATTTCATCACTGAACCCCCGAATCACAACTCCGCGCACCGTCTATCCACCCTCGCGACACCCGAATCGCTCTCCCCTTCTCATCAATGTCCATACCTCCCCGGTAGACCTCACCCTCGTCTGTCCAGCACGAGAGTCAGCTCTCCGGAGTGGGTCTGCGCAAGAACACCTGCAACTTCGATGGTCAACTCAAGAGGGGGGACTTTTACACCTTCGCCTGCACAACAACAGACCATCGTGACTGGTGTCAGCCATTCACCCCACGGCTCCCATCACAGCGCCTTCAGTGCCAGTGCTAGCCCCAGTACCAACAGTCCCACAGGGTCAAATTCACTCACTAAAATTGTCGTCGCTCAAGTCTACCTCATCCTCAGCACCATCAAGGAAGATAAGGATCGCACAAAGTGGGAAGAAAAAGCTCAGCAGCTCAGAAAGGTACGCTCTACGCCGCCCTTCCTCAAACTTCCGCCAACCTCTCTCCCTCGACCACCCGCGACCTCGGGACACGTACAACAGCGACTAACCAGACCATCTGCAGCTGATCGATGAGCACGGTATGGAAGTGTTCCAGAAATTCTTCAGTCGTCTTGTGGCTGGCAATGCATCTACCATATTTCCTGGCGTCAACCGGCCGGTAGCGAATCCTGGGAATTACGAGCTTCTGAAGGAAGAGGTGCACAAGGTAGCTCAAGATGTTGACCAGGCTGGGAAGATTGCAGAGTCGATAGAATCCGCAAACGATGACATCTTCCGCGATTTCGATCTGTCAACTTTCATGCAACACTTCAAGCTAGACGCGCTCGAGAAGACAATTCTAGCATTGGCATTCAAGACTGGCTCAAGATCAGACCTAAAGACGAAATGTAAGTTCGCGCAGTTTGATTGATAGTAACCCTCAAAGCTGACCAGTCCCCAGCCGATGCCATCTTATCTGCCAACTTTTCCGAATTTATCAAAATCTTAACCCAGCTCGGTCCCCATCGCCCTGACCTCTCTCCCGCCTTCCTCGCAACCATCATAGACCGCTTTATCCAAGAACACCCCCCAAGTTTCGATCGCGATGCGAAGGAGCAACTTGAATGGGCGATCCACCATCGATACTCAATCCCTGATCTCACAACGCCAACAGAGGTTCTGGCAGCACTTTATCTCTCAATATCGCTCAGCAAGGAGAACCCCTTGGCATTATACATACAACGCGTGGGATCAGCTATGACTGCCGACGAAGAGTCTTGCAGAAGCTATCTGCGTGAGCGTGGAAACAGCACTCCGCTGAATGAGGAACAAGTTGCGGCCGCCTTGATCTATGCCTCAATCAGCCAAACACCGAAATTCTCAGTGAGCACTCTGGTGAGCTGCTTGCGAAGAGAGGTCGCGAAAACCTTCCGCTGGCCGCAAGTAATTGCAAACTTCGACAAGCCCAACCTGAGAATAACGGCCTACCAATTTCTCGACTTGTACTCTGCTCTCCGTCCGCTCGCCGTGGAAGATATCTTGGATATCCAAACATTGTGGGGAGGAAAATGGCAAAACTCAGAAACACAGTTATCTTTCATAGGTGCATTCCTATCATTGAGCCCGGAAGACTTGGATGCTACTACTATACCAAACTTGGAGTTCTCCTTTACTCTGGAGGAATTCACTGGTACGGATCCTGAGATATACGCCCATGCGGCACGAGCGGTGAAGCATACACTCGCATCCGCTGCTGCTCTATCTGCCATGTTTAATGTTGCATTACAAGGACAGAGTGCATCGGAGACCCCTGAAGCCAAACGACTATTCCAGGGTGTTGTAGTTCCGAATTTGGACATTTTCTTGGTTTCAGCATTCGGCGTGACCAAGCCATGGCCAGAAATTGCAATCGACACTATCAACACCCTTTTCGATCGCTTCCTCTACAAATATGATCTAAACTATGATTTCGTCCTCGAGGGTCTGTGGCGAAAGGATAAGCAATGGGTCGCGGGTCGATTAGTTGATGCTCATGCCAAGAATCCAACAGAATTATCGACCATTCTCGATCATGCAATTCGCCACAATTGGTTGATGGATTTAGTTCTCATACTCAGTGGATTTGGGCTTGACCTTACGGCACTGGCTCATTCGCGTGGCCGGCTGGACCTCGATCACTGGGCTCAAATGCACTCGCTTCATAATGCCGATTTGGCGCGGGCCCTCATGACATTTCTCAGTATCAAAGCCAGACATGAACTCGAATTTCAGCGGTCCGAAGATGGACAACTAGTCAGCGTGATGCTCCCAGTCAAGACAATTTCCGCGTTATTGATGATACTCCGAGAGATATTGCCGAAGGCTCCTGATGCTGAGGTGATCCTTGTCCAGCGAGCTTGTATTACAGCATACCCACGTCTTATCAACTACGGAGAGGGGTTTGACGATATTATTGACGCAAATGGTCGTATTTCGAATTCTTTGCCCAGAGAATCCAACGAGAGGATGGAGGATCATTACAAACGCATGTACAACCAGGATCTGCAGGTGAAGGAGGTTGTCGGATATCTTGAACAGTACAAAAAATCGCGCCTTCCCGCTGATCAAGACATTTTCGCGTGCATGATTCATGGTTTGTTCGACGAGTACTCTTTATATGGAACCTATCCATTGGAAGCTCTAGCCACAACAGCGGTTCTTTTTGGCGGTATCATACAACACAAGCTCATCAATGATATTCCCCTCGAGATTGGTCTAGGTATGATACTTGAAGCTGTCAGAGACCATGACCCTCCGGATGATCCTATGTACAAATTTGGGCTCCAAGCTCTCATGCAACTGGGTAGTCGACTGGAAGAATGGCCTGGTTTTTGCAAGCAATTACTTGCAATTCCTGGTCTCCAAAACACTCCCTTATGGCGGAACGTTTACGGTATCTCGCAGAAGTTTCAGGAAGAGCAGATGCGTGCCGGAGACGGAGGCCAACAACAACTCATGAATGGCGGAACTTTAACTAATGGTAACGTTGACGAAATGGTGGAAACTACATGCACACCATTCAGTGCGTTGTGGGTGGACGAATCTTATGGTGCAGATTACGAAGCACCTGGCAGCGACGTGCAAGAAAAAATACAATTCGTCATGAACAACATTACGGCTGAAAATCTGCATGAAAAGTTCGAGGAACTAGAAAAGCTAGTGGAAGAAGACAACCAACAATGGTTTGCAAGCCTCTTGGTTGAGCAACGTGCGAAAAGAGAGTTGAACAACCACAAACAATACTTGGAACTCGTCAGGCTCATCGGCCGCAAGTCTTTGTATTCGGACATTCTAAAAGAAACATATGTCAGCGCTTTTAGGTTGTTGAACTCGGAAGGAATTGCACAACCTGGATCTCAAAATGATCGTAACCTCCTCACTAATCTTGCAGTCTGGCTCGGTATGTTGACTCTAGCTCGGGACAAACCCATAAAACACCAAAATATTGCCTTCAAGCAACTGCTCATGGAGGCCTATGACACAAAACGACTCGTCGTTGTCATTCCATTTGTGTGCAAAGTTCTTATTCAAGGCAAATACTCTACAGTCTTCAAACCTCCCAATCCTTGGATTATGGACATCATTCAGCTCTTGGTGGAATTGTATCAGCACGCCTCGCCTGCAGACCTGAAGCTCAACCAAAAGTTTGCAATCGAAGTACTATGCTCCGAATTAGAGGTGGACCGCGACAGTATTGAGACTACGGGTGAGATATTGAATCGGGCACCTGTCGAGGAGGCCACAGATGTGATGTCCGCCGAGGTCATGGAGAGGTTTGACAACTTGTCCATGAATGGAATAGCACCTGGTCTGGGAAGTGGACGATTTTCGCCCGAGCAGATTGCCAGATCTCTACCGGACCTTGGACCAGATCTTAGCCTCCCACCAGCCAACGATATGGTCAACCAACCTCGCTTACATGAAATTCTGAGAACTGCCATCACCCGCGCCGTAGCGGAAATCATCTCTCCAGTCGTCGAGCGGTCCGTTACCATTGCCGCTATTTCAACTGCGCAAATGATTCATAAAGATTTTGCCACGGAGCCTAATGAGGAGAGGGTTCGTGCAGCTGCCATCAACATGGTTAAGAAGACTGCGGGAAGTCTTGCTCTTGTTACGTCCAAAGAGCCATTGCGAGCGAGCATGACCAACTATATCCGATCAACCTCAGGCGAGCTTTCCCAAGGACTTCCTGAAGGTACCATCATCATGTGTGTCAATTCAAATCTCGAGTTGGCCTGCCGCCAAGTAGAAAACAAAGCAGAGGAACGCGCTGTGCCTGAAATTGAAGAAATGATGGAGCATGAGCTTGAAAAGCGTCGCCTGCACAGACAGTTTAAACCTAATGAGCCCTACTATGACCCAGCGGAATTGAGCCGTTGGTCATGGACGATTCCGGCGCCTTATAAGCTACAGCCGTCCATGGATGGTCTAAATCCAGAACAGATGGCCATATACGATGAGTTTGCCCGTCAACCACGCCCACAATCACTTTCTGGCACAACCCATGTTGCTTCGTCCTCCGATGCTACAAGATCTATGGCAAATGAAATCTTACAAGATCAGTATTCAGCAGTACCACATCTCCCTGCACCCGCAGAGCCCTCTAATATGGCACACGTCAACAATCACCAGGTTCCATATACACAGCCAAATGCTAGCAT
Organism: Calycina herbarum; assembly: GCA_001414485.1. Classification (NCBI taxonomy): domain Eukaryota; kingdom Fungi; phylum Ascomycota; class Leotiomycetes; order Helotiales; family Pezizellaceae; genus Calycina; species Calycina herbarum. The sequence continues at coordinate 272,879 of LLEY01000052.1, forward strand.
GGTCAATGGCCGACTTCCCGTTCTGGCACAGATGGACCCAAGAAGTCTTTTGGAAAAATTTGAGAAGACGCTTCACGAACTCAAGCGCGTCACAGCTGAAGCGCCGGAGCGCCATTACAAAGATATTGGTCGACCCAACCAGGTTATCGACGTCTTGGATTCCGTCTTTAATTCAATTTTCAAATGTGCCCATATTCCCGGAGACTTGGATATTACGATGGTGGACCAGTTATGTGGCTTCTTATTCAGTGGACTCACTCAGGACCTTCTCATTGAATGTCTAGTCGTCGCGTTGACGCAGATTATCAAAGCAGGCGATAAGTTCACCAATCGTATTGCTCTCCGAATTGGCCAGCAGCCAGGTGATGCATTTATCAATGTGCCACTTGCAGCCGCCTTGATCGACGTGGGAATGCTCGAGTGGCAACGCGTGGACTCGGCTACCTCAAAGGCAATACAACTACGCAAAGTGGAAGCACTCGAGTTCTTGATCGCTATGGTCGAGAAATTCTTGTGCGGGGAGAACCCTTCAGCTCTTTATGCCGATCTCGCACGAAGTTTGGAAGTCGCCTGGGTATGGATAGAAGAGGAGCCTGCGATGGAAATTGGACAACAACTCAAGCAATCTTTTAAGACCTCTGGAATTCTTCAGCTCGGCAGCCGAGTCGTCGACGATCGCCTTTCTGTTCTTCAAAGCCAGATGGAATACGTCTTTGAGGAATGGATTCATCTTTACAACAACCCAAATGCTTCAGAGAAGGCCTCGGGGGAGTTCATTACTCAAATGTACAAAAAGCAACTGATCAATGATCGTGATGACTTGTGCGTCTTCTTACGAATCTCACTTGATTTCGCAGTCGAGAAATTCGATCATACGGTGCAAGTCAGCACTATCAACGAAGCTTATGTCCCAATCGATGCCTTGGCTAAGCTTGTTGTACGACTTGTTAAACGACCAGAAGAAGATGGGGAGGTCAAGAATGATAGAGCGGCTTACCTTGGTACCATACTTTCTCTGGCTGTTCTGGTACTTAACCACCATCACCTCATGCGTGGCGAGCTTTTCAACCAAAGAGTCTTCTCCCGCTTCTTCTCCACGATGCTTGGCGGGTTGAAACCTGTCGATGGTGATGCCTTGACTGATGGGGAATATCACAACATTCTGCTTACTTTCAGCCACAACCTTCTCAAAATCCAACCGACAAACTTCCCTGGATTTTTGTTTGCCTGGCTTGCCTTGGTCTCTCACCGCGACTTCATGCCAAATATTTTGCGGCTATCGAATCAAGCTGGCTGGGAGACTTTCGTGAACCTAATGGAAAGCTTGATGGTTTATGCGGGAGAACTTTTCAAACCACTTCACTTGACGGAACTTGCCAAACGCCTTTATGGTGGAGTGCTCAAAATCCTCGTGGTTCTACAACATGACTTCCCGGATTTCGTGGCAGCTAATCACTCTCGACTTTGCGCCAATATTCCAGGTCACTGTATCCAACTTCACAATTTGATACTCAACGCCAATCCGGCTCCATATTCAAAGATGCCGGATCCACTCCAGCCAGGATTAAAAATCGATCGTATCGAGGAGATTCGCGAATCCCCAACAATTATGAATGATGTGGAAGCTACATTGCAACAAAGTGGTCTACTCGAGGTTCTCGACCAAGCATTACACAACGGCCCCTCGGAAGATGCCGTGGCTCACATTGCACATGCCATTCAGCGAAAGAAAGGACGTCAATCTGGTCTCGGTTTTGTCCCAATCAATGTTGATACAAAGTTGGTCGAAGCACTTGTTATTTATGTTGGCATTCATTCAATTGCCAGAGCTACACAGAATGTTACTCCGACATTCGTTTCGAGTTCTCCTGACGCTGCGTTACTCACCATGCTCATTCATGAGTTACGTCCGGAGGCGCGCTACTTCCTGCTGAGCAGTATGGTTGACCAACTGCGATATCCAAATACCCATACCCACTACTTCAGCCAAGCTTTATTGGAAGTGTTTGGAAATGACATGAATGATCAGGAAGAGTCCGATATTCGTCAGCAGATAACTCGCGTCTTGCTTGAGAGATTGGCTGGGCAGTGGCCTCAACCCTGGGGACTCATTGTTACTATTCATGAGCTTGTCAAGAACGACAAGTACATGTTTTTCGAGCTGCCGTTTATCAAATCAGCCACTCCAGACGTAAGTTTCTACTGGAACCGAATTAGCAATAGTAGCTAATTTGAGTTTTCAGGTTGCTGAACGTTTTGCGGCTATTGCGGCTCGTCCTTATCCAATGTGATCATAGAGCAGCTCTATCGATTATCTATCCAGTCATTGACATGAATGACACCATCCACCTCTCGACTTCTCCCTGGTCACGTCGCTCTCCCTCTAATCAGGAAACCACTGCCATCAACAATGCGGCTGGCTTTCTAAATGTTGCATATTCTATCAAGCACGACCGGCGTTCTTTGTCACAGAAATCATTTCCGGATTTGTTCTCTGCATAGCGAGCGAGGGGGTGGGAATTATTTGCAAGACTTTGCGGCACTTTGGGGGGGCGGGGGTTTTAGGGAATTGAAGGTCTCTCTCACTTAGTTAATGCATACCTACGATAATGTTTCCTTTTTCTTCTTCTTCTTTCGACCTGCTGCTGGGCCCATTTCTTGTATTTGAGAGAACAGGATTGAGGGCGAAAATTCTTCTTTTTCGGGCATGGAGGGCGCGGGGAATTAAAACAGAAATAGGCGTGGGCACAGGGTCTTTGCTTAGCTGGCTTCATAGTTTTTTTCGGTGTTCCTAAGCAGTGGTTCTCTGTTGTTGTATCATAAATTCGGAGTTTTGATTGTTCTTTGAGCTCCGTTTGTATGTGTGAAGTGAAATTATAATACCTTGAGCAGATCGGTTTTGGGCGAAATTTTGACTGAATGTGTTGTGAGAGATTTGGTGGCCATCCTTGATACATCCTCTTGCCTTCTTGATTGATCGCTTGACTGGATTCTTTCTTCTAGTTGGGACAATTTGTGGAGATTATCCTAAATGAGTTGGAGAATTGGAAATTAGAGTTCTTCATTCTTCGAGCCTTCTCGGATAATGGTCCAAATTATCCTTGACTGCTTGATGTATGACGCAGAATAGTAGTAGAATAACCTGAGCACCTTCCATGACACGCTATTCATGGATCAACATCGCATATTCACAAATTTGGCATTGCTGTTTCCAGGTTTTGCGAGAATTATACATGCTCTTCATGAATAACCGGCTGACTAGCCTACATAATCCAATCACGTAACCCAAGGGCCAGGCGTCGAAAGATATATTTCTCTGAGCTCCATTTGAACTTCTAGCTCAATATACTTCGTCTTCTTCGAAGGCCAACACCATGGAAGAAGCCACAGTGGTTGATAACCCTCATACCAGAAACTCGTTCAATGGTAGTCAGTATTCAACAAACGGTCAGGCTATTCTAGTCTTTATCGATCGAGCCAAACAATATTTTATCGCATATGCTATGGACAAGGGGGGGAGAAACCAGCTCTTGTTATACCAATTCAAATTCGAAGACAAGACGAAAGATCCCTTCTCACTTCCGCGACCTCTCATCACCGATGGAAAACATAGCGGCGAAAAGTCCATTGTCGCTATACTCACCGAAAACTTTAACTCTGAACAAGTAGGAATTCACCTCATCTACCCAGAAAAGGGGATAAGCGAGAATAAAACTGTTCTTACCGGATATTTCGCTCAACTACTGAAGAACTCTTCTGTTATCAAAGCGGGCTTTAGCTTTCTTGGAGAAGAAAAGTGTCGTAATGGGGATGCTTTTTCTCTTGGGTTTACGGCGAATGGTGTTGTTCTGAGAGGCGGTGAGAGTGGGTACGAATATCCTCTCAGCGACGCGGTTCAAAGGGTCAGGATGAAGACACAATGATTGGGGGCTGGTTGCTTAGGGATTTTCTTTAGATATACTTCGTATAAGGGGTTCAGTAATTCGGTAAAGGTCCTCCCTGATCACTCTGTGTATATTGCCCCTCAGTTACTGTTCTGGGAACAAAGGAAGAAAGACTCGAAATATGCGAGTTTTCTGGAACAATCTAAACCATTGTCCGAAAAGCCTCGTGCAGTTGCTAATATGAGAACTTTATTCTCGGAGCTCTGTTGGCACAATGAACAGTCGAGGTGAGTTGGTGGGAAGCCGAAAAAGGAGGACGCGCGGTTCCTAGATACTTACAAAACCCAAAGTATCACCAAAAATCCAATTCAAACATTCTCCAGCTCAATGGGTTTACCTCTAACAGGTTGGACTTCTCCCTTCTTCTCCCTGTCATTTCGATACAAATAACCCTTAACCTTAGCCCACCCTTTCCTTCTCTTCCCGCTCAAAACAACCCTGTTCTTCGCTTCTGAAAGCCAAAGACGAGCGATCGCAATACCCGCTACACAAGTCAAAAAAGTCAATTCGATATTCTATCAAAGATTTCGAAGAATTATGTACTTGAGACGCCAGCAGCAATGAATATTATTCCCAGGATAAGAAAAAAACCTGCTGGGTTCCTGGAGCTGAAGATACTTGGAGATGATTTTTCAGGGGAAGTTGTGCTTTTGGTGGTGGCGTTAGAGAGATTGGGAGAAATTTCAGTGGTCGTGTTACAGATTGTGGTAAATGCCCCGACTACGGTACAGCTTGTAATGGTGGTGACGACTCCCATTTTGGCGATATAGTGAGGCTTTCCAGAGAGTGGTTTTTCGAATGCAGTTTGGAAGATGTAAAGAGACGAGAGTGTATTGTTTCCAAACTTTGAGCAAACTAGACTGAGATTAGCTATATTAGTTGGTAGGCACCCGTCATTTCTCAGGTCATTTGGCCTTGGAAGACTAGGAACTAGTCAGATTTAAACTAGTCTTTATTCCCAGTACATCATCCTATCCTCTCTAAACCTTTGGCACTGGTGGTGGATACAACACAAGATGCTTCCAGTGCGAGTTTCGAGCAAACCCAGATTTGAGGGCATGGAATCAGAGTTCTCCTAACACGAAATTCATATTGGTTAGATACACTTTGTCCTGGAATTAATTGCTTTTTGCAAGAAATGCCATGACTGTCGACGGTTTTAATATTTATCACTTCTGAAAACATCTTAGCGGCAGTGAAACTAAATTCATGTTTCTTTAGTTGTACTAGTCTGTAAGGTTTAGGAAATGACCTCAGAAAAAGCTCAAGGCTAACACCAACTACATTCTCTGGTGACAATCTACTTACCACCCGCTGTTTAGCCCTGAGAGAGAATTCATCTTCCAAACTTCATTCATTAGAACGAATACCAAAATGGGAGTCATCATCATTTCCGTTCCAACTGCACCGCAGTCACATCTTCCACTACAATCTACAACACCACACCCAGAAATTACGCGAGGGAAAATCTTCGTCTGACAGCAATACCACTTACTTTTGTTGTGTTAGGACGTAAATACTCTAACTCCTGCAGCAGAAATTTCTCAAATTGACATTTCTGTCTGTTCAGTATTACCTGGGGTGTTGTTTGGTGCTGGGCAGGGAAAGATCTAGGTAGGGAGGACGGGATGGGATAGGACTAAGGGTTGGTATTCTCGAAAGAGGGAACAGACGAATCAGCATTGGGAGAAAGTTAAAGGCTGGTTTTGTCGAAGTCGCGTGGAGGAGGAAGAAAAAGCTGTCAAAGCTGTTGAGCCCCTGCCTTTTATCGAGGGTTTCGTCACATTGGCAGTGATGGGTGTCTGTGATGGTGTATAGAAGTATCCTAAACCACAACGGCAATGAATGGAAGCCTCAAAATCTACACTCTATAACCCCGTTTCTCTATGAAATTATTTTCTTCTGAGGAACCTTCAGTTACCTGGATATGATTTTTAAAGTCCCAATGCATTTGACATACCCAACAGAAATTCCCCAAAATCCAAAGAAAAGAATTAAAAACCCACTTACTTTATCCACCAATAAAAAGGAACGTGTGAAAAAAACCAATTTGCTTGTATAAAAGTACACAACTATACTCACAATGATATGAAAAGCTGCTTTCCACGAAAAAAGGGACTATCATAGTACAGCTCAAGTTCTACCAAACCAAGCAGCATGAAAAAAGCTCCTTCCCAACGCCATACACCAATTGAAATGCTCGTCCTTTCCTCTCCTTTTTCTGCTGCCGCTCTGCTCTTTATTCCTCCATCCTGGTTTCATAGCTTCTTTCCCTCATTCCCGCAAGTAGTTTCCTCCAGCCAGTGATTCACCACTCACTCCCTCCATACCATACCCATTCATCAAGGTTCTCCACATATATCAATCCTTCGTTCGATCTCTCGGTCGCTCGTTCGTTGGCAAATTAGATGATCATCTGTGCAACACCTTGTCCACCAAGCGTCTTACTTCCCACGAATCCCTGACCCTTGATACCAGCGAGGGCATAAAAGCCAGCCGCCAAAGTCAAAAGAATAGCCGCAGCAATCAAACTCGAGGCCTCGACGATAATGCTGAGCCATTGGATGATACCCATAACAAGGTAGATTCCAGCGCGCATGTAGTTTGTGGTGAATCGGCGCATGAAGGTGTCGAATTTGGAGGAGGTAGGACAGATGCGGAGGAGGAGTGGGATCTCAATGAAGATGATGAGGAAGGAACTCGCGCTGTTTGTTTTTGTTAGTTTGGGGAAGGAAGGGGGGGCAGAGATGGGGAGACTTACAGGCAAAGAGCCCCAAAGAGAATCATCAAGCTGACGTGAAAGAGATGCGAGATTCCAAGGGCGAAACAGAGGAAGATGCATAGTACTCCGGTCCTACCATCAACCAAATTGTTAGTAACCATCTACAAACATCCCTTTCAATCTGTCTTCCCAATATCCTTTCAGATTGTGCAGCCCTTCTGTAGACCGGAGAGTGTTGGTGGTGCTCCGATCTAAACACGCCTTGTGGTATGTAACTTACCATTGACCATAAATACCTACAAACCACGAATTAGCCATCTGCCATTGATACCTCCATCTCTGCGGAGCACCTACTGAAATTTCTCGTCGCGAACTCTTCTGCGATCGTCATGTTGGCGTGTTGGAATCGATTCCGGGGTAGTTCAAGGTGGTAGTGTGTACTAGAGCAAATGCGCCTTGGCGACTTTTGGCACGATCCGTGGGTACTTCTTATTTCAGAGACGTGAATGTATCGTATTCGTGAATCGGAAAGTGAGATTCGTGATTGAGGGTAGCGGTAGGCAGTTTGATGGGGGAAAAAAGGAGAGGGTTTGGTCTGATGTTGGGTTCCTTACAAACTGTAAGAAAGAAGTACGTGGTAACGTGGCTGCGGAACTAGCGCAGTCGCAAGCTTCTGAACAAGGCTGAGAGCTGATCCCCAGGCAACGAAATTCCAGGGGTTTACACAACAAAATAGCGACTCGGCTCATTGTTTGACTTAAATTGTAAGAGGAGATTCCAATCTCCCAAAGATATAGAGTCACGAATAAAGTTACAAGTCCACTCAGTTGTTATGGTATATCAGCCATTTTACCTTCCTCTTTGGTCGAGAGAATTCCGGAGCTGTGTATTGCCGTGTTTTCTGTCACGTCTCAAACCATCAACCCTTAGACTTCCATTTCTTCATGCTCACCTAGCTTCTCAAATCGGATCTCTCTCATGGGAGTTCTAGTTGGTCATTTTCTATAGTCCGATCACCAAGCGCGCAAGCTGTCATCTCCTCATAGCCTCAATGGTTACACCAGTTGGTCTTTCAAGAACACGTTGCGCAGCGACGGACCCAAGGTTGTCACCTAGAAGATGGGTTGTTGGGTAGCATCTGGAAGACTGCTGCAAAAGATGGAAGCCTAATCGTGTACGAATTCTGTCCTGTTAGGCGCAAGAATGAGCAAAGAAGCGGCCGCGTAATGTAAATCACGTCGCGCATAGGCCGTGGGGGTAAAATGTCTACTCTAGATTGAGAGACGAGAGTCCTTCATGATATACTCTGCTGTGCTGGCCACAGGTTTACTCCTCTAAAATCCAGAGATAGCCCTTCCAGAAACCTCAATATTGTCTCCTCAACCAGATTCCGTGGCCCAAAACACACCACCCACCACCATATGCCAATTCATCCGAATACCAACTTGAAGACGTCGTTGAAGATGAAGTAGCTTCCGGCGCCATCTGGGAGGAGTTGGAAGGTTTGGCTGTAGTTCATCGGTCGCTGCTCTTCATCGACCTGGATTTCGGACTTTTGTCAGTATTGGAATTTGCGACAGCGCGGGGTGTAAATCTGGACTTGGTCTTGATTTCGAACTTACCAAGAGAGCTCCGGTAACAAGGATTAAGATGCCGCCAGTTGTGTTGGATGGTTGAGCATCAAGGGTTGATACTGCGTGCTTGACCTTTTGGAAAGGAAGACTCTGTAAAGGAACTGGTTAGGGCTACTCAATTTGTTGAAGACTTGCGCAATCTTACTGTAAGTTTCTCAACAATAGCCCCTGCGCCACCGATTGAGGACGACTCAAAAGTCAACATGGACTCTTGACGCTATGCCAGTAAGTATGCAGTTATTCCTATCTCTTGCCTGAGACTCACGTATAGAGGGGCCAACTTCGACCGGTCCTCGTCGAACTGGTTGTAGTAGTATTCAGTGAACTGCTCTGCAGGATTCGGTCAGCCCTGTCACGGCGCATATGCGGTGGCATGTTTGGAAGATAGAGGTATTCGGATATGGAAGCGCATGAGTCTGCAGTCTGCAGAGCATCATGTATGTAGGGAAGTGCCACTCACTCGCGATATTTGTGAAGTCTAGCAGGAGTGTTAGCAAATGGAGGAATATGACGCCCATGCGCCGAGAAGTAGACAAGCAGAATCAGTGTTAGGAAATAGTGCGCGAATTACTTACCTGCCATCTTGTCTTTCTGCCGGACAAAGTCTTCTGGTAGATGTTCTGCTCGAGGTGTTCTGTTGCGGGTTTGGTGTTGCTTGGTGGGGGTTTGAAATGGAGGGGAGGATGAAGTGTACTTGGCCTGAAATGGCCTAGCGGCTTGGCGTGGTTCGACTACTTTAGGCCGCTTTTCTTTTTCTGCCCAACTTTTCTTCTGCCAACACTTCCGTCACCTTCACTCGCCATTCACAGCATCTGTTATTCCTCGACCCAGAAGCAGCCAGAAGAGCGAAGAAGGTCAGACTGCTCTCTGGGTCCATGAGGCTGCCACCACGAGTCTCCGTCATGTTGAGCCTCAAGAGCACATGATATTCTCTACCTAGGTGTCACGGTACTTTTTGTGGACAGGCCTTTGCTAATGAATCACGAAGTACTAGCAGTACAAAACCCATGGTACGTTTTCCGAAAAAAGATTTCCCTCTCTCCAGCTCCCTTCACAATGACGATATCTTTGCCTTAAGAACGGCCAAATGAAAATTCATGATTATTCAAAATAGCATGTCAAGCTCAACAATCTGAGTCCTCAAGCTCTATCTTTTTTCTCTATGCTGCTTTGCATCGTATAGTAGCTAACGAAAGAAACAGGTTTTCATGAATAGCTTCATAAGAAGTTTGGTCATTGCTCCTCGGCGGCAGCCTTTATCTTATTGTGCGAGATGTTTTCAGAAAAATAACAACGTTTATTCGAGAAAAAGTCGAGTATCCAAAACTTCTCGAACAACGAATTTGTTTGATACAGTGGGTGATCGAGAACAATAACTGGGCCTTTTACTTATCCAGATACCAACACTTGATAGAAGATGATGGAGTCAATTTTGACCTGGGATGGTTTGTGTTTTTATGTTGAAAGCAGAGCCAGGGTTTAGTAGTAGAATAATAAAATGTTGATTTTCAAATATTTCTCTTCCATAAAATACCCCTAGGCTCAAATTATGAACTTAAAGATATACCTACTAGTCTATTTAATAAAGAAGCAGTATTGGTGTGAACATTCACTCAGGATTCTCAATCAGATGATTTATTAATAATGTGACTCTTGACTCTTGACTTAATCTAGCATCTCAATTTTGGCCTAATGACGGTGAAGTTTTGACGTGTGACACTAATGCGCGTCTGCCACCAAGTGCCAGCCGCGGAACCGACTTGCCATATTGTTGCTACCCACCCCAAAGCAAATCGGTCTTGACAACTCTCGCTTTCAAGTCAACCACCAATCTGCAAGTCAAAGCAATCGCAACCAAGGAGCACTGCTTTTCGCAGTCCGCTCACCGATCTGATCTACTTGCACTCTTTTCAATACAATACAATACCCCATTTCGCCCGGGAGCTTTGATACCTCGAATCCTCAGCCTCCCCACCGCCCACCAACAATCCGCGAAACCTCACCCTCGAGAGCTCTCGAGACTGCGAAACACGCATCTCGAAGTCGACATCTTCCTCCCCGCAATCCACCTGCTGCGCAGCTTCGGTTGCCGCGGCTCCAATTGAAGCACTATGCCATGCTTCAAGGGCATCGCGGTCAGCGTCCACGCCGAGGGCGCTCCGCTTCCAGAGCATCAAGTACAAAAACAATCCAGAGTCTCCCGTGTGACGACGTATATTCCAGTCCCGAAACCAAAGATCCCGCAAGATGCTACGAGCAATAAGCCGGAGCCTTCCAAATTCGCCATTTCAATCACCCTCCTCACCCCCGGTCTGCCTGTTCCATACTCCGTACCAAAGACAACACCGCAAAATCCATACCCTCAACCTCACACTGTCGCTGGTCTGCCTGGCACACCTGCACGAACTGGCGGATCGGTCCCTCCATACGTTCCTATAACCAAATCCGAAAATGAAACGATTGCTGCCTATATCTACTTTGATGGTCGAGCAAAGGAGGAGGTGGCTACACTACTGCGGCCGGGCGAAGAAACATGGGTAAATTCACGCTGGGTTCAAGTGCCTAGTTCCGAAGGAGGAGGTCTTGCCGAGAGAGAATTCTTGTTTCGAGAAGTTGGTTTGGAGCGATGGTTGAACGGGCTTGACTTGGATGGCCAGGATGCGGCGGCTAAGATTGAGAAGCGCAGACAAAAGTTCGAGAAGCGTCGCACCCGGAGGAAGGAAGAGAAGAGCAGCGACGACGATGGTATGATTTCTGCCAAAAAGCCTCCAGGTTCCGGATCGAACGTCTTGAGATATGGGGCAGACGAGGGGTCGCCGGTGGAAAAACTGTCTGATGATGACGATGCTTTTACCTCTGATTCCGACGACGACGACCTCCCAGAAGCCGCAGGACAGATCAAAGTCGCCATGTTTCGTGTGTTGGCTTCTGGTGAGATTAAGAGGGGAGAATACTCGCCACAATTCGATGCTCACGATGATGACGAGGAGGGATCGAAGAATAAGGAAGGCGGTGATGGGGCTGATATTGATCATACCACGAGTTTCGCCAAACCAAAAACCTTGGATCCAAAATCTATCAGCACCCAAACTGTCACCGGAATCGATGGCCCAGACAAGCCTTTTGCTGTTTTCACTTTCTTCTACAGGGGCGAACGTAAGTAATTTGGTCCTTATTTCATTAATAGTTGTCACTAACAAATTTTACAGGCCAATTGCAGAAGATGGGTATATTAGCATCAAAGCATCAGAAGGCTGGAACCAGTGCCACCAAGAGACGTTCAACCCAACTCGACTTTGGAAATCTTACCCCTCTTAAACCCGGTGGAACAGTTGGCTTCTCTGCATTTCGAGATACGGATGGATCCAATAGAAAGAGCAAAGCAAGAAAAAAGAGCAATGGGAGCTTGGGAGGTGGCGCTATGGACGAAGACAGTGAGGATGATGACGATGACCCTGAAATATTAAAGATGGAGGATGTTGAAGATAAGGATGTAAAGACAAGGCTGAGCCCAGATGATGCCAAGTCTCAGGTCGAATTAGCTGATGGTGTAAGACAAATCAAGGTAAGTCTTGTTATACTTCATGTGAAAACAACATAGCTGACTCCTAGTAATAGCTAAAACGCCAACACTCCTTTGAGCCATTGAATCGACCATCACCTGGGTCTATCGGTAGTACTTCGGTTGGTGCTACCCCTCCTGCCGATTCAGACTCAAACGCAAACCCCACTCTCTCAAGCAGTATCTTTGGCGGAGCTTTACCTGATGACAGTAATATTGGAAGTCCCCTCAAGAGACACAGAGCGAGTCTGAATGGCCCAGAAAATGAATCAATGCAAAAGCGTTTGGGTATGGGATTTGCAAGTGGAATGGGAGATATCGTAGCTGCGGCTGAAGCTGCTCACAGTCCACTTCCAGAGCCTGCTATCAAGACTGAGGAGGAAGAGGAGCTATGAGAGGTGCTGTGGAGTGAACAAAATTACGAATCTATGGCCAGTTCGGCTGGATTGCTTTTAAACCTAACGAAGGTTGGAAAGCAGTAATGAATGACATGGATTGGACTCAGTGGAGGGTTCGTGTTATGAGAACATTTGGAGCAACGGAACCAGAGTGATATGCTTCTTGTTGCATGAAGACTTTGTATGCATTCCACAAATACCCCATACAACTCTTAGTCTAGTTGAGGTTAGCGCACACTTTGTGCTTATGTTTCAGCGAAGGCTAAGCTAATAAACGTATTAAAAATAATGCTGCCGAGTACTTTTTCAACAAATTGTGGTGTGATATTACGTACCAGGAAACCCCATTGAGTATCGGCGAGTGATTGAGAGATACTTTTCGGCGAGATACTTTTGTTGATAAGCGGGGCACACCTGCAGCCCAGATACGATACGTAACCCCAATAAGGCAACAACAACTAAGTGCTCACAGCCAATACAGCGTCCATCCATGGCATTTAAAGTCTCCCAAAAAGCCTCTTCATAACTATCTCTCCTATTTCGCGATATGCTCGAGTTTTCGCATCTTGTGTCTATAACCTCAATAGCTATGGTTCTCCCACTCACTGCGGCACAGCAGACCCCACTGAAGGAGGATAATGCGAATCCGTTTAATACCGATTTCAAAAAATTGGCAGAGGAGAATTTGAAGAGATGGAATGTTCCCGGGGTTGCGATTGGTGTTGTTGATGGGGAGAATACGTGGGCTGAGGTATGTAGTCCTGTCCCATTGCTCTTTCTCTCCATCCTTCCTTCCTTCCTTCCTTCCCCCGTCTCAAAGCAATTGATTTTCAAGAATCGTTTTCTTCGGGGAAATTATACGATAAGTAAAAAGTGAAAGAAATAAAACTCAACTAACACTCAACCCAGGGTTACGGCTTCGCGACCCTCCCCTCCACACCCGTAACGCCAGAAACCCTCTTCCACGGCGCATCCACCAGTAAAGCCTTCACAGCCGCCGCCCTTGCAATTCTCATCTCCTCCAAGGAACACAAGGTTCTCGAGAAAGGCTGGAAAACTCCAATTTCTGAGCTCATACGAGATGACTTTGTTCTTCAAGATCCGTACCGTACGGAACATGCTACTATCGAGGATCTCCTTTCTCTTCGCGCTGGGGTGCCGCGCCACGATTTGTCCTATGGGGGGAAGGATGAGGAGGGGAGGACGTACGGGTTGAGGGATGTGGTTAGGGGGCTGAGAAATTTGGGGTTGGCGGGGGGGTTTCGGGAGAAGTGGAATTATTGTAATAGTAAGTTTTTAGGAGAGGGGGTTTGCTTTTTGGGGGTGGGATGACTGATGAGTGTTTAGTGATGTACGCTACGGCTAGTTATGTGGTAGAGACTTTGACGGGGCAGTGGTTGGGTGATTATTTGAGGGAGAAGATTTGGGAGCCGCTTGGGATGAAGTCTACGGTATGTTTGATTTTTGGGTTTCTTTTTCGAGAATGCTTTGCTTTTCGTATGCGAAGCAAGTGCTTCGTTCTGATGCTCGGACACTCTCCTGGTTTCTTGTTTGAGAGGAAATTCGTTCTCTATTTGTTTGGGGGTTCTTGAACTCTGCCACGTCTTCCTCTCTTTTTCTTCTCTTCTATGGAGTTCACATTTCTTATTTTCATATCTCAACTTACCCAACGCAATTAACATCCATATCCTCCATATCCAATACTAACGACATTCTAGTACTTTTCGGCCGAATTGGCTCGAGCAGGCCCTGAACACTTCGCACAAGGCTATGTCTACTTCCAAGATAAATTCCAAGAGGTCCCTGATCAGGCATTTGAAGCTGTCTCTGGAGCCGGAGCTATAATTTCCAATGTCCTCGACTATGCCAAATGGTTGAAAGCGTTAATAACTCACACGGGTCCGCTATCAAAAGAAGATATCACAGCTTTACTTACACCACGTTCTTTCCCGCCACACTTTTACAACCCAAATCCGTTTACGGGTACGCATACTTACGCATTGGGCTGGTTTGCCGGTATCTATCATGGATATCGATATTATGAACATGCTGGGGGAATGGAAGCTTTTGGGGCTGAAGTTAGTAAGTATTTGCCTATCACCTTTGGGGGAGACTTGAGCTTAAGATGTTTGATGAGAGGAAACTAATTTCTGGTCCCCGCAGTCTTCTTCCCAGAACTCAACTACGGCGTTGTTGCTTTTGGAAATACAGGCACAACATCGAACGCAGTGGAATTGGCACTCCGGTGGCAGCTCATTGATGATAAGTTGAATACCCCAGCCGATAGACGGTTTGATTGGAATGAACTGTAAGCCACTTCCTCTTCACATCCCTGCCCCGAAAAGCTCCAAATGGGCAACCGATACTCTTCCTTCTCCCACAATCCGAGAGAAACCCCCCTTTCCTTCAACGCAAAGTCGCTCCTCGAAACCATCAACCACTAACCAACCCACACAGCAACGACCAACGCCTAAAAGACGCCCGAAAAGCCTACAAAAACAGCACCAAAGCCACCTACCCCAACATCCCCTCGCCACCTCTCCCTCTATCTCTTCCTTTAGAGAAATACACAGGAACCTACCATCACCCCGCCTACCACAACATAACTCTCGAGCTCTGTCCTCCCACCTACTCACCCTTTGTCGCTCAACATCTATGTGCCAAACGCGCGAATGTGACTTGGAAGATGAAGCTGTATCTGAAACACGTTAGTGGGGAGTTCTTCATGGTGGATTTTGAGCCGATTGAGGCGCCGAGTGTGGTTGCTCCGTTGTATGCGCCGGCGGAGTTTAAGGTCAATTCTAAGGGTGAAGTGGGGAGTTTTGGAGTAAGGTTCGAGCCAGAGTTGGGGGAGGAGAAGATTTGGTTTGAGAGGGTTGAGTGAATTGAGTGAGTTGGGGAGAGAAATGATAGGAAAGGAAGAGGTAGATTTGAGAGAGGAAAGAGGAGTGGAGAAGGAGAAAAGTAGATATTGGGCTTCGAGTTTAGTCCGTTTGGTCGTTATATGAGTGCATTGAGGGGGCTCGATACATCTAATTCTCCTTCTCATTACCCCTAGGTTTTCTTGCTGTCAGTAGATATACGCCGTTGTTCACGTATACGCTGAACAATCTCTATCTAATTACATTCTTCGAAACCATCAGAGAGAATTGATTTAATTGTCCGAGATGGTTTCGGGTAATGAAAACAAATGAATCGTCATTGTTTCAACTCTCTTCAGACAATGAATTCAATTCTCCTAAATGGTTCGAATAATGCTATTCAACCGATGTTGCTCAGATGAAAGATTACATGAACGATAGCACTTCCCCGAAATTTCTTCCGTTCGAAGTTTAAGCGAGTTCACGATATGAAATCGCGCGTTTTGTGTCCCTCTGCCTCAATTTCTGAGGCTGAAGTGCTTGAAATGGAATGATAAAAGCACAATAGTACTTAAATTTGGTTGAGATGCTATTTTGGTAGATTTTCAAGATGATTGAAGTTTCCACGTCAGTCAGAATCCCGAGCTTTACTCTGCGTAAACTCCCTTCCATCTATTGCCTCAAATTATTGAAGTGTTATGCTTTTGAATCTACGAAATGCACTTGGATCCTTAGTTCTTACGAACATAGGCTACGGAGGATCTTTGATGTGTATACAGAGGGCTTTGGTATGTAGCACTTGAAAGTATCTGCCGGTTCTTGGAGTTTGCACTAGGTGGTGGTAGGAACTAGACTAAAGAGCCCAAAATCTTCCATGTGCCCGAATTGGTGTTTCAGTAATTGTGATTTCGTCTCTAGTTTGCGGAGTTTAAAGGATGACCTTAGATACCTCAAGCTACCCAACTACCTTCTCAAGCACCACTTCAATCTACCCCAGCCCGCGGATCTCCAGAATCTTACCCACTCTCTACTCAGCGTTCCCAGTCCAACTTGGAAAGGTAGTACGTTGTCCCGGAAAGCGCTCGCCTATCATAAACGCCCCTCCCCATGAAGACGAAATACCCAATTTCTTGAAAAACTGTGAAAGAACCCTACTATGACATATATCACAGCGAATAGCAAAATGGGAGTCATCAATATTCAGTTTCCAACTGCACAACACTCACACCTTCCACCATAACATGTAACACGGGGAAGCTGCACCCTTTACTCACAGTACACCTGTAACCCCAGCGAGAATCATTGTACTAATAGCTAATTGTTATTGGGGTAACATGTAAGCAGATAAGCATGCGGGATATCTTTCAAATTGACACTTGGGTCTCTCCAGTTTTTATTTTTAGTGCTGTGTTTTGCTGTCGGAAGAGAAGGGATGGGTGTACAGGGTGGAAGAAGACTAAGGATTAGTATTCTGGAAAGAGAGACGAGAAGAAAGAGTGCTGGTTTCATCGAAATGATGAGGAAGAAGCTGTCAACCATGTTGAGCCCCTCCCTATTAATGAGGTGTTCGTCGCATTGGCAGTGAAGGGTGTATGGGAAGGAGTATCAGGTTACCATAGCTCCTGCGTAATGAACCACATAGTTCCTCATAACTGACGAGATCTCATCAATATCTTGTGTTAGTCTAACCTACACCTACCCCCCAAAACCTGAAAATTCTTCATATTTGACAAACACCCGTTCTGGTTCTGGAGCACTGATAAGTTTCAAATATCCGTAGTATTCTGAAATATAGAGAAATATCAAGGAAGGACTTGAAGGCTGCCTTATTTTGTGCTCGAACATCTGAACGATAGACTCATGGTTCTTGTCCTGCTGTCATTTTATTTTTTACTGTCAAAATGTTCTCTATTGTCGAATAAAACCCATTCTACATTGGGCAAAATGAGGGATGGCTACCCCACAAGAGATATTCTTTATTTGCTCCAAGTAACCCGTCGTGGCTAAAACACGTCGTCTGGATTACAAATAGAGACCAAAGTTGGATCGTAGGGACTCGAGAGCAAAGTTGATTGACGATGCCCATTGGAGGGTCTAGAATACCGTCGAGACAGGCTTTGATGGCATTCAGAGGGGTCATGTGGTCGCTGCCGACTGTTTCGTTTTGGTAGTGATAAACAACTGTGTCATCTTGGTTTAGATGGACGACGGTACTGACGGTTCGACAGGGCCATGGACAACCGACCTGACTCTGCTCGCCTGCGACTCAAATGAAACCATGTGTGAGGAGAGGGTTAATTTATAGTTGATGAAGAGTAGAGCTGAGGTTGTAGTATATTTCATTCACTACTTGTAGAGGTTTTTTATTAATTCATTAGTGATTTCAAAGAAACAAAAGAACTACCACTTAATTATTTTATCAAGAATCTTTAGAATTATCAAGTGAATTGGATGAAGTTCGGATATGTTTAATTTGGTATAGCACTCGATATATACGTAAGTTTTGTAAACTATGTTTAATGAATATAATTACCTGAGGAGTTTAAAATAATTAAGCAAATCAGATAAAGTTTAGAGATAATTAACTTTATATACTACTAAATAAATAGTATTTAACAAAATAAATTGCTCGAAAGGCTTTAGAATAATTAAGTTAATTAAACAGCGTTTGGAGATAAACCTAAGCTCTTTATTGTACCAAAATCCAATGAGTGAAAAGTATTTAGTAGATCTTATGAATTGAATATAAAGTCACAAGTATTTTATATGAATTCACTGTGGCTTCTTCTATTCTATCGCTTAGAGCTAGCACCAGCGATCCTTCTTTACAAAGGTCGTAATAATATAAAAGCTAAGATAGTACGATCATAAGGTATTCTAAGGGTTTTAACTATGGCTCGCTCTCGCAGTTCGTTACCGACGATGATTGTGAATCTAACTACACTCTTAGGGATGCGGGTATTAGTGACTACGACGCCATGTTGTGGTGTTACCTAGATGTTGAGAACTCTATGAGGATAAGTTTTTTCATCTGAATAAACACTGTGTGTCAGTTGGCTTTTTTGTCGAGAACTAAGTTACTAGCGAAGAAGGGACAGAGTTCAGGTAAGGTGATCATTAGAGAGATAGGTGAAGTCTACGGAGTGATGGCAATGAATAGCTTATTTGAATAAGATTACTTAGGACTCAGGCGTTTGTCAATTTGTTTCTGTGAAATCTTTCTTTCCTAAACACCTTCGAAATTCATTTTGTGACTATTAGAAGTTTAGCAGTTTCAGTTTCCTCCTCTATAAATACTTTGTTTAGAAATAATACTCAAGAGTTTGAGGTTTTCATAGTTCCGTGGAATCTTCTTTCCTCTGTATATCAATTCCTTCGCCCTATGCTTTTAAGAACTGGACTTTTGATAGCACTGATTCGTAAGCAACATTAGTGAGATCACTTGGCTTACTTTACCTAGAAGTACAACTCACCAGAACAGCAAGATTCACTTAGTTTCATTTACGCAAGATCTTTATATATCAAGTGGATAAGTGATGAGAAAGAGCAAGTACGTAAGCAGTCTGCAAAGATTTCCCCCAATAGAGGCAACCTTATCGCTCTACGGACTTTCTGGTTCTATACAAGAATTGAATCCCGGGCGTGATAATGTGTCCTTCTGAGCTTCTTCTTAACTCCTTGGCGTCCTTTGTGTTTCAAACCTGAATACTCAGCTTTCGTGATGGAATTTGCTGTCGTTTTAAAGTCTTCTGTCGTTTCAGACCTTACCATTGAAATAAAATTCCCCGTTTTAGATACAGAACGAAGAAAAGACATCCTGTTACCATGGAGACATTTTGAAACATATAATATCAAGTTCTGCCAAATGACCCTTCAGGAGAGGTTTCGAGACTACACATTTTCTGAATTCAGATCCCCTTCACGAGCCATGTCGAAGATTGCAGAAGTCAGTAACAGCCAGTTTACCTCGGGCATGGGATTTAATGTAAAATTTTTGAGGTTGGTGAACAAGAAGGATAGGAAACTTCAACATAAATGACCTAGGTTACGATGTAACTCGCTTTGCTGCTTGTCTAATATGGGGCATAATGGACGAGAGTCAATCATGGGAAAGGGGCCAGTTAGACGAAGGGATGTCCCTCACATGAGGCTTGTCCGGGAGAGTCGGGTTGGAAGAATGGCCAAATACGGGGCTGGAGAATCTATCGTCGGAACTTTGAGCATTCGATTGAAGGCTGCTGTTCTTTTGGGATTTATCGTCGTTTTTAAATCTGCTGTCTGAACAAAGAGGCTCTAGCAGATATATATAGAGAGGTGTACTGGTTCAGAACGCCTTCAATTGGAATTGAGTTGTGGTACCATCTATACCGAATAGACTTAACGGACAATGCGCAAAGAACCGTGATGAAATGGTGTAATGGAATTTCGATTTCGAGTGGACTGGCGGCGAAAGTTGACAAGAGCTGGTTGCAGGTTGAGGTTGGATTACCCCAGTGATATTGTTTAGTGAAAACTCAAGTACAAATAATGTTTGAGAAAGTCTCTTACTCGTCGGCTTATGCGTAGTTCACCGTATTATTATATATTAAGGGCAAGCCGAGTAAATATGTTTCTTTACTCCTAATAGCGATATCACTTCTTTTGAAAACAAGCTATAGTCAGTGAATTACTTATCTTTGGCTTCGATTGTCTGAATTTCTATTATCACTAGTAATATATACCTCTGTAACACATTTTGCAGAAGCTGTTTACAAGAGTCGGTTTCGAGTTCAGAGACGAAGGGCGAGTAAGCCTTCAACCCCACTTACTAATAAGAGTAACCTTTTCGCCGCCAAAAGCGGGTTTCCTAAGATGGTACCTTTTAACCTTCTCAAATCTATCTTACTTCACGTATGAAGTTATGAGAAATCAGGATTCTGAGTCTTTGGTGATAATTTCGCTGTCGTTATAGACCTTGCTGTCGAAATAAAAATATACGTCTAAGTACGAGAATAGAAAACCAAAGCTAACTCTAGTAACTCGCAGTTACTTGCTTACCTGAATTCCAGGGAAATAATCTAATTATCGTCGCTATTGGAACTGCACATGCTTACTCTCAGGTGAAGTGCTTAAGCTGGTTGTATACTATGTAGAGAACTCATAGGCGGAGAAGTCAAGTATATATATTATTCCGCCTGTGAATCATGAAATCATTTAGAAGTAGAGTGTAGTAGTTGAATCACATCTATTTCTTAAGGTATTTGAAGCTCTAGAAGAGATTACAAATTTAACACACAGAACTCAGGCTGAAGAGAAAATAGTATATTCACTCTCCATTAGTTTCCAGACTTTAAAACCTCCTTTCGCATGCGCCTTATCTGGAGGAGCGGTATGAGCATACGAAAAAAGAAGAACTAGAGGCGGGCTGGAGACTGTAGATGTGTTAGAGGACGAGAATGGCAAGTTGACGACTTGGAGATTAGAGGGAAGCAAAATATTACTACACCTTGGAGAACGAAGGACGTTATACTTCTGAATTGTGAGTAGATTGTGAATCTACTCTGATTCTGCTGTCGTTTTTGAAGCTTACTATCGTTCTGAAATTTGCGGTCGAAAAGAAAATATACTCTCATGCAAAAAGGGAAGATGAGCTGAGTGAGATGAACAACCGTTTAGAAATACGCGTTGCCCTTTCTTGAAAGGTAGTAAAGTTGGCCAGCCCTGTCATAGTAGATCTCTACTATCGCCCATCCAATCGACTGTTGGCTTCCGCTAGCTAGTTAATTGATTTGAGCTTCAAACATCGAGATGAGGTTTATATGGAAGGTATCTTGAAGACTCTTGTTTAATGTGATTTTTTGGCAAGTTGAGTGAATACAAGCATAAAACTACCTAGGAGGTGGTGCTATTAATCAGACTGAGGTATATCTAGGTGGATTGAATGAATTACCTGGAAAGACTAAACAAATAAGTCATCTAGACAATCTATACGAGTCTACTTGAGGCAGAGATTTTCGTGGTGATTTGACGAAAATTCAGAGTGATGATACTAGTATATTAACACCTTTCCAAGAGTGATCGCTCTAAGTACTTCGAAGAACAAGTCTGACAAATAGAATGAAGAGCTGAGACTAGCTTCTAACCGAAGTCGCGATGTTTATCATTACCAATAGTATTTTATAAAGTTAGTTATAATTCACACAGTAACTCTTGCTTATTTCAATATAACTGAAGAAAATCTGAATTATTAGCCTTTGATGGGAAAGTTGTTGTCGTTTCAAGGTTTGCTGTCGAGAGGAAAATATACGTTTTGGTTGATGCGGAAGAAGATGAGAATACATCAAAGCTAGGAACAGACGAGTAGTCGGAGTAACTAGCTGTGGCAAAGCTTCTTTCTCTTCATATGCGTTTCTTTATTAACTTCCACCAGTTTGACTAGGCGTCATTGTGCGGGTACTATGAAAACACTTTTCCTACCGAGACGAGTATTTATATATATCTTAAGCTTATGAATTATCCTTTATGAAAGGATTTGCAAGCGAAAATTAGCAGGTGAATTTCTTCTTTTCTTCTTTAGAAGTTAAGAATAAGTACTTGAAATAAGTAAAATATAGCACGCTATTTCCCCATACCAATTCTGACTCTTCAGTACTCTAAACTTCCGCTTTTCAGACCTTGCGTAAAATTCAGTATTGAAATAAGTCTGATTGGTTGACAGAGAAATTAATAAGCTAGAGAGTAAGAGTAGATGAAAGATATATCTCTAGAGAGCGTTGAGTTCTCTATTTAACTCCTTATAACCCAAGACACGCTATCTACACTATAACTACGGTATACTAGCCTTGGTCAATACTCTCCGCCCTCCGTCTCAATAACAGCAAGGACTTTGCCTTTAGTAGTGACCTTAATAATGACACGCAGAATCATAGCAAGGACGTTTACACCCTCAACGTGAATCATGAACTCCACATCTGTCACTATTTACTACTGTTGGTATGACTTGGTGGTCATTAGCGTGATGCAAAAAGAGTCTATTATCGTTCGTGCATATCGAGTAAAGTTAGCTACTCTAACTACTTCAATAGACCTTAAGCGAGAAGGTCACGTGAAGTGCTATTCACTCTTAAATATACCGACAACTACCGTTTAAATTTTTCCTGTCGATTTAAACCTTACTGTCAAAATAATACATACTTTCAGACTAAAATTATGTAAGAGGAGAATGAGATGGATAGTAATCTTACTTAGGACTGCGAGTTGTTGTGTGTTGAATGAAAACAGAGTTGGCTAACCCCAGTAACTCCAAAACATGGCAGACTTCAGCATTTCTTCCCCAACCTTCGTAGCTGTGAAATGGCTTCTAGTCTACTTTTTGGCATATAACTTAACATATCTCCAGTCTCTTTGGTCTGTAGGAAGTGAATGCCTTCTAGTTCTTCAAGATATAATCTTTGGAACTTGTATCTATAAGCTTGGAATTCAAAGCTATATGACCGGGAAGAGTCGCAAAGCAGACTAAGAAGCTCACTTGTCCTCCCGGAGAAGGATATAAAATAGTGAAGAGGCGGAGTTCACTTGAGCATTACGTATAGTTTTAGAAACCCCACAAAGTTGAGAGAGTCTAGGGTTTCGTACTGAGAGATTCCTAAGAGGGTAATACCCAGGAGAAAGAACAGTCAAGACTAAGAACATAGCTCAAAGCAGAAATTAGTGGGCTGGGGATTTGGAACTTGGGTGTCTGAATTTAAACCATTTGTCGTCTCGAAACCGGCCGTCGAAATGGAAATACATGTTCAAACTAGAATGAAGAAGAGGAGATGTATTGCGGTATTAATCTATAGGTTGATTGATCTAAAATACTGCCTCGTAAAACAGCATCTGTCTGCGGCCTTTTCGAGCCTATCTATGAGTACGGCGAGGAAAGTAAGCAAGGGTGGTAGACTGGTGCTTTCTAGCATCAGTGTGTATTTTGTCGAGGTATTGATGTTTCTTGTGTGCTCTATTTTTCGTGTTGAGAAATACGGCATCGTAAAAACCTCTGTCAAATAACATTATACGGAAAAATGTAGGAAAAACAAATTAATGGTTTGAAAATTCAGATACTAGGAGTTATAAATCTTCATATAACAAATTAAAATGTCCCAGACCGTCTCGTATCATTTTGTAGCTCGAATGTATTACTAGTGTACTAGTGATGAGTACCATTGGCTTATTCACTAAGATTTCAAAATAATAGCTGGAATGACGTGATGTACTTTCAACGATAAGTAGGAAAATTTAATGACTGTAAAACATGATAGCTATTGACAGTGAACTGGAACCGAAGAGGAGTGTAACTGAACCTGACAATGAAAAGAATACACGTCATAATAACGACATACTGAGAACCCCACTAGAGTTCCCACAACAACCCCGCTCCCAGCTAGTTGAAATCCCGCGCGGGAACTTGGAAGAATTTACCAAATCAGAAGCAATTTGCTCCCGTATTGCAAGGAGTCTGAATGATATAATAGGACGTCACCACACATTCGTGCAACTTACTCACTCTCCGGAGCATGTGGAGGAGCTCCACATGATTGGCAGACGGCTTAAGCTCATGACTTCAAGTTGGGCGCGGGGAAAGCCCTGAAGAGCGGGACTACTGCAGGTTCAACAGTCCCGTGAACCTTCCCTTTTTTTGATGGCGTTTTGCCTTGGCCACTGGGACGGAGACACCAGTGGTTGTACAGCAGAAACTGTTGGCGTGCTGCTTGATCGGGATTTCTTCAGTCGATGGCGGGGTTCGGTAGAATATATAGTGTTGAGGGATTTGATGATATATATATACCCAAGTAGAGAGAAAAATGGCTCATACGCAGGAGCTGATGCCATTAGCTCCATCGAGATTTCGTTTGTTCTGGAGCTCGTAGTGAGACTTTCTAGGTCGGAGACGCCCCTGTAAAAATGGCTCAATTACTGGGGCACTTTTGGGCTGGCATTGCGTACTGCCCTATCATATTGGGCCATTTCAAAGCCTCCCTCTGGAATGGGCAAGGTTGCCCCCACAGTAGCTGCGAGTGTTGAAAGTTCCAAGATGCCCAGTGAAGCGACCGAGTCCATTTTGACGCAGCAGAGAGGAGACTGACGGTTTCGATGAGAAGTAGAAGCAGAAGCAGAAGCAGAAGCTGCGTCGACATGATTCGAGTGGGAAATGTGTGCAGAATGAGTTGAAGAAGAAAGTGCTGTGATTTTCCAGGAGGGAGTGAATAATTGATAACCTGGTAGTATAACTTGATTAAATGTGGGATTGGCTCGTTTCGGCCCCCGTTTAGCCAGCGCCCCAAAGCATGACGGAATCATCCAGGTCCTTGTTATTTTAGCGTCTGGAGCAGCTGCTCTAACACCTATTCACTTCCAACTCTACAATACCCTCTCTAAATACACTCAATCAAACACCACCAACAATTCCAATGGTCGATCTTTAAGAAAGATACATTTGACACCCAAACCCGTACGTAATTGCCCCCTCTATCACGCTCTACATCCTCTATATAGCTGGGCTTCTGCCGAGATCTGCATTGAGGCCTTTCGAGATCACAAAGGCTGAGGCGGTCTGGTATCACCAACGCCCTGCTCACTGCTTGCGGAACGAGGTCTTATCCTCCATTGGCACAGCCCTTATCACTTGTCAGCATGCCACTATGGAGTGCATAAACCCCTGGGTTATCACATATCCTTCGAGAGGCCTAGAGATTTATCCAAGAGCCATTTACTGCGGATGCCGTTGCGTGACTCGCCAGACGTTTTTGTTTGGTTAAGCTGCAGATAGAGTACTGACCGCAAGATAGAAACTAAATCTACCCACACTCGACACCCCCTCGATCCTACAAGATGTCGACATCAGTCCCTCAAATCCCACCTCGTCCTACCCGGGCCCAAAAAGACACTCCAGCGACTTCAAGTTCTTTGGGTAGCGAGATGCCTCGAATTCCTCCTCGTCCCGCTGGGCGTCGTATTGACCGCTCCATCTCACCAGCCCGTGAAAGTTTCGCTCGATCACCATTGAACGAAGCCCCCTTCATGGCAAATCAATCCAAGTCATATCTGGGCAGCAATGGGCATGGTGAGAGCCCCAACAACGATCAACCACAACGTCCTCCAAGTGTCGTCCTCCCATCCATTGGGCAAGAAGGAAGCGAATATGCCGAAGTCTTTACAGTTCCTGAAGAGCAGGCCACATCGAATACACAAACCCGTAACGTCGCCAATGATCTCCAGCTTCATGCCCCGAAACCTTCTCTGCCAGTTTCAAGTGCCAAACAAAGAGTCTCAACCGTCACTCGTACAGATTCAAACCAAGCTGCCTCTTTTGGTATTGGCAAAAGCCCCGCAGATGACAAGGAGCCCGGTGCTCACCCATTGAAGGCAAAGGCAAGCTTCGCCAGCCAAAACCAATCGGAATCGAATGGCACAGAGCGTCCTCCATCCAGTCTCGAGAGTGAGCATGGCATTCCTGAAATCGGTCAGCGAGTTCCCATGTATCCAAACGCTGGCGATGTGCAAGCTCCATCTCCATCTCCCTTCCAGCAACCATTTACTCCGGGCATTGGCTTCCACAACGATGGATCGAAACCTCGAAATCATGCTCGCAAACTCAGTGCCCGCGATCACGAAGTCCCTCTCGAGGCATACGGCAGACACGGCCACCAAGTCCTTCCTCACCACCACGATCGTTTTGAGAAGGCATACTACGAGAAACACCCAGAACTTTTTAAGAAGGAACTTGGGCAATACGGAGAGGGTAGGCCAGAGTGGGCTATGAGCAGTGATGATTTGAACAAGATTGTGAGGGATACCGCCAGCAGGGGAACTGGACTTGGTAAGGAACACAGTTGTGCAACAATTTGCACATAAACGACCCGAGTAATCTAATATAATCTAGGAACCTCTCCAGCAGTCGTTGGAACGCCCACTGAGCAAGTCGGAATTCAAGCCACCGAAGAATACGCATCTCGTTCTCGAATTTCATCTCCCAAGATCCAACCGTCGGGATTGGGAAACCTTGCTCATTCAAACTCATCACAAACACATGTTGAATCTCCCCTGGGAAAGGAAACTTATCCGAGTTCCGGAAACAACGAGTTTGAATCGAGTCTTGGTAGGAGCCAAAATGCCCCATCAAATTTGACTCTTGATAGTGAAATCGAGGACGACGATGTCATCCATGTGGACACCAACCGCCCTAGAAGCAAAGTCTACAGTGGTAGTCATCTTGGCTCCGTCGAAGATTTTGAACCAGCTTCGGGCAACGCAGATGACGACAGAATTCACGACGAACACCATTATTCCGCTCCCATTTTGGCTTCTGATGAAGTTGCAAAAGAGCCATTCGGCTATGAGCTACAACCGGCTGTTTCGCCTCTGAATGAGCGTAAGCATAACTACCACGAGGAAGGTGGTTTCTATCAACACAAGTCTAGTAGTCAGACCAGCTTGTCTAACAGCAGACCATCAAGTCGCCCTGGAAGTATTCACGGCAACGTTCCGGGTCTTCATTTGCCTTCTGGTTCAATGAAATTGGAAGATCTCGAGGAATACGAGCCCCTCTTCCCGGAAGATGAGAAAAGCCACAAGGACAAACCATTGACCGCAGCAGATAAATTGAAGCGTCCTGAGTTGAAGAACCGAAAATTTCCTAGCCAAGATATTTGGGAGGACAGCCCAGACAGCTTGCATTATACTGCCACTGTCTCAACGCCACAATTGCCAGAGGAGGAAACTGAGACATCAAAAGTTGCTGAACAAACCCCCACCGATGAGAATCCAGGAAAAGCCTTTGCAAGAAGACAAGAAGAACTAGCGGAGAAAGAATCTAATGATAGGGAGAGCTTTTTACACAAGGAGAAGAAGACATGGGGAAACAAGTCTCACATTGTCGCCGAGACTCGTCCTGACATGAAGCAACGCTTCCCTAGTCGTGATATCTGGGAAGATACACCTGACAGTCTACAGCTACAAACCACCGTCGGTGGGCCTCAATCTGAAAAAGACGCCTCAACCATCCCCGAAGAACGTCCCACCACAGGTGCAGTCGTATATCACCAAGAAAAGGCTGCCGCGGGTCTCGAATTGGGAAGTGAAGAAGGACGTGCGACAACTGGGGTTGCCGCCCTCATGAAACCATCCATTCCTGCTCGCCCAAAGTCCAAGTTGTCGGAATCGTCACCCGTCGATAAACCTTCGATTCCAGAACGACCACGAAAGGCCGCAGATACGACTTCTCCCCCTGTTCCGATGAAGACAAAGCCCCTGGTTCCAACTCGGCCTTCAAAACCACTTGCACGTGAGTCGTCTGAACATGTTCCATTGTCCCAAGTAGCATCAAATTCTTCGGCAAAATCAATCGGTTCGGATCAAGGTACAGCCGCCGCAGCAAAACCCAAACCACCAGTTCCTTCGAGGCCTGTTGGTAGTAAGATTGCTGCTTTACAGGGTGGTTTCATGTCTGATCTTAACAAGCGCCTTCAACTTGGGCCACAGGCTCCTAAGAAAGAGGAGGTTGTCCCAGAACAAGCAGAGGTCGAAAAGGAAAAGGTTCCATTAGTCGACGCGAGAAAGGGTAGAGCGAGAGGTCCAGCACGCAGAGCTCCAGCCAAGAGCCCGTCGCCCAGTGCGGCCGGAGCTGCGGCTGCTTCTGCTCCTACCCAACAGAGCGCTCCTGTTCTTGCTTTCTCAATGCCATCGACTCTGTGGGAAATTGACCCGGAAGAGGACAATTTACATGTTGCTACACAAACAGACAAAGCAGAGCCAGCTGCACCAACAAAAGCAGCCTCTTTAGAGATACCAGCGCCTGCGACTAACACAGCCCAAAAAGACTCGCCTACAGAGGCACAAGCGATTCCTGAAAAGACAAGCCCTGTAGCATCCGATGGTGGAGAGGCGGAGCCAAAGAAGATTGAAAAAGAGAGCAGTCTTGAAGACGAACCAGCGTTAATGAATGACTCTCCAATTATATCGAAAAGTACATTGGCACCAGAAGTCGCTGAAGAAGAAGATATGACGGCGTCGACGGCAACATTGAAAGCTAGCGAGGAAAATGTAGAGTAGTAGAGTGACATACGGGATTCTTGTTCAATTAGTTACCCATCACGGGTTCTTTCTTCTTTTTTAATCTTATTATTTTTTTGAGAGACGTATTACAAGAATATGATGATTCGTTTTAGTGGCATTCTTTTTTGAGTTGTGTTTTTTTGTGATTGAGCTCGTTTACCCTCGTCCTTTGCCCTCACCAGCCTCAACCGCCCTCTCGTTTAGGTTCATAAAAGTCCACTCTATCGTCGGTTGTTATTTCTCATTTATTGTACTTCCACTTGATTTCACGTCTGCCTCAGTCACTTGCTCTCAATTTCTCAACGACTCCTCTCCCCTCATCTGCCCCAGTATCTCCCTCCCCTTCTCACCCATGAACTTTACATCTGACCACGTTTCTGCCTTCTCTTCGCCCCAGCCGTTTAGAGCTGTACTTATCATAGCAGCGGCTAATTCGGAAACTCTTATTGTTGTGCTGGGACCGAGGAGCCAGCCTGCGATGTCGCGAGGTGATTTGAGGGTTGGTTGGATTACGAAGCCGGATTTGAGGATGAGTGTTGACCATAATCCTTTCGTTTCTGGTTTTGAAGGGAGTTCCAACAGAAGGGATTCGGTTAGGCCTTTCATTTTTCGCATTGAGGATTTGAACCACTGTTGTTTTACTGTTAGAGTTTTGTTTGTTTTTGGGGGTAAGGGGGGAAGAGAGTTTGGGGTTAAGGGAAAGTAGGAGTACCAGTTCTTTTGATTGATCTCGTTCAGTTGCTGCGCCGGAGAGGTGGATCCAACGAATGGGGTGGGGTGTAGTTAAGAGAGTTGAGATCAAGGCTTTTGTGAGGGCCTTTGGGTAGTCTACTTCTAGGGCGGGGTTGGGCTGGGTTGTTCCCATGCACCTGTTTTTTTGTTAGTTTGGGTTTTGAGAAGTTTAGGCGTGGTCGTTGGGTTGTGAAATATTGAGTGTGGTGGAAAAAGAGGAACACATGGTTTCCTCTAACTGGAATTTCTATTTCTATTCTACATTGAATATCTGCGAAGCTTGTAAATGTAAGAAATTCGATAACTCACCATATACAAGCATCAGCACCCGAAATTTCATTTATCACCGAATCTGGGTAGGTATTGAAGTCCTCCATTATCACGACTTTGAGTTTTGAGTCCGTTTGAGGGATTGGTCGACGGGAAAGGGCGATTATGGATGTTATTTTGGGGTTGAGGAGACACTGTGAGAGGATTTCTGAGCCAATAAAACCGGTGCTGCCTGTGAGGATGAATTTCATTGTTGTAGGGAGGAAGGATTTGATGAGATGGGGGTCTTGGGAAGAGAAGGTTGTAATTTTCAGGTTGAGAATCTAGATTTTATAAGTTCGAAGTGAACAATTACGCAGATATGACAAGTAGAAGAGAGTATCTCCGTGTTATCCCCGAAGGGTCAGAATGGCCATTCCAAAATTGAAAGCACCATAATTTGACAGAATGACTCAGCAAATTATACGGAGTTTTACTTACGAGACGACCTATCAACGTCACCAAAAGTAAGACGGCCACCTAAAATAATTGTTGTTGTCACTCCCAAAAAGGGGTTACCCCACACCTCGCTTGGTGGTGGAGCCTTGAACAAGGCTGCAGCTGTCACAAGGCGGATGATCTGCCTTCTACGATGTAACAACATCAACATCAACACATTTACAAAAGGCAACCATGGCGTCCGCAAAAGATGTTCAAGATCTCCTACGTCTCCTTACAACAGGTCGTAATAAAATCCCCATGATGGCAGCAATGGGACGCGTCAAAACCCTCCAAGGCGCCGGTCTCCGCAGGTAAGAAGTCCTCCCCCACCACCACCCATCCAGGTTTCTAACAGCAACCAGTATCTCAGAAATCGCATCCTCCACCCTCCCCGACCTCACAACCGCACTCGCAGATGAGAAAACCGCGAAATCCCTCCTCACAGCCTGCAAAAATGCGACCAAAAACCCTCCAGCAACCACAAAACGTCCCGCCACCGATCCCCTCTCCCCCGCGTCGAAGAGATTAAAATCCCAATTCTCCCTCCACGATACGCCTCAGACACCACAAGAACTTGAGAAATCTCTCGAATTACCAGCTCCTTCGAAAGACGAAGAGGCGATTTCGAAATGTACCATATATACGAACAGGGCACCGTTGGTGTTGGCTTTCGCGGTTCAGTTGCTAAGGTATACGATGCCAGAACAGCCGTTGAGTGGGAGACTTAGTTTAGCGCAGGCGGTTGTTAGTGTAAATAGTAGGAGTAAGGCGCAGAGTTTGGGGATCAAGGAGAAAGGAGGGGATGGGGAGGGGTGGGGGAGTGGACAGCCTAAAGTTAAGGTTATGGGGAGGGAGATTGGGGTTTTGAAGAGGAGTGGGTATGAGTGGGTGGATGAGGAGGTCAAGGAAGAGAAGACTGTGAAGGAAGAAGAAGTTCCAGATCAGTCACAGACTCAGAGGGATGAACCTAATTTTGTTGAGGAGGATCAGGCGGCGAGTTCGGCTGCTACGATGAAGAATGAGCCGGATTTACAGCCTTCGAATTTGGGATGGACAGTTTCTAGTCCAATTACCTCCAGAAAATCAACATTTATCGCTCGTTCAATTCCTGTTACATCAACACACGTCGCCTCTCAAGCACTCACAGCGCTCCTCTCCCAAGAGTCCCTCTCCTCCGCATCCCACAACATCTCAGCCTACCGCATCGTCACCTCTTCGGGTTCAATTCTTGAATCATCGTCCGACGACGGCGAAACAGGCGGCGGGAACCATTTGTTATCAATTCTCCAATCCTCAAATCTTACCAACGTCCTGCTCGTAGTATCCCGCTGGTACGGTGGAATAATGCTCGGCACAGACCGTTGGCGAATAATGACAGATGTCTCTCGCGACGCTCTCTCCCAACGTCTTCGCGTCAGTGGAGTTTTGGGGAAGGAAGCACTTTGGGGCCTCGATATGGAAGGTCTTGACAAAGGATCCAACACAGGTTCCCTTCCAGTCCATAGACCCGAAGGTGCTCGTTCTTACATCCTTAAATCATTCCTTACTCCTCCTTCGCCAGACGGGGCTGAAGAGGGAGGCAAGAAGAAAAAGAAGAAAACTCAAGCACAGGTTCAAGGAGAGAATGAGGAGAATCTAGGAATGCTGCTAGGAGCTTTAGATATGTTATTCTCGAGTTGGAGTCAGTGGTTGAGTAAAGAGGAGTTGGATCGCAGGGCTTGGGGGTGGTACGTGGCTGTTCGACCGGATGTACAAGGTGGGATTGCGGGGTGGGGTGGGAAGGGGGTTGTGAAGTTGGGGGATATACTTGCGCTGAGGAGGAAGAGTTAATGATCAACTTTACAAATAATAAGCAGTCACATGTTGAAAGAATTGTGCCTGATTGTCTTGGGAGTTTTGAGAACCTGGGACAATACTTCTTGAGTAAGCAAGGTAATGCTTACATTTTTGGATTCCACTCTATACAAACATTTAATAATATGAGAGATCGTAGAGAAGAATTCCCCGGATGTTCCTACTCGCTTAAATCGGGTTAAGCTCCTTGTGAAAGGAGAGGGTCCCGTCAAGAAACCATTAAAAAACCTTGCTCTATATGATAGCACAGGGGGGCATCATACACCCTGTTGAACTACGAAATTTTTCCCCAAGGGATAGTACGAAGGAGATAGAATCGATATTACTGCTAAGGACATTACATATCTCGTCTTGACGTAACGTGGTATACCAGGACCTCGTGATTATCAGGACCTCGTGAATTTTTTCTTACCCCACTACTTTAAAATATAATAAAACTACTACAACATATTAAATTAATTAAAACTACTCGGAATCTAATAAACTAGATATATCTACAACTTCTTAACACGTCCGCGTATTATGACCAGTTTTTCTATAAGTACTATAACGTCGCTGAGTCGTTTATCCTTCATCTTCTCCACCCTCCCTAGAGCGCTTATTACGTCGAACCTGCTCCTCCACATTCTTCTAGGCTAATCCGTCCTATGCATCCTCTATAGTAAGTACACCTCCTTCTTAGACATGGGTATTTTTAGCCCTCCGGCGTTTACTAAGAGCTTTATTTACTATTCGAAGTATATAAACCTCGGCTAATAAGAGGGTTACCTCATAAGCTAATCACTCTATACCTTTTACTAACGAAGCAATTGTCTAGAAAATAGGTGTTAGTAAGCTTCCTTAGTAACGAGTAATATAATCCTTAATAAGAGTTGATTACGAAAGAGCTTTAGAAGAGTTACGAGGAGTCTAGGAGACCTAAGGGGTAGTATTGGTAGAGGAGGGTCTAGTAGGTATAGGAGTCTATAACTTAACATTAAGCTTTAAGATTATAGTCTAAGGTTCTAGAGGTACTAGACCAGCTCTACAAAACCTAGCTTTAGCGTTTTAGGTTATTATTAACTAGTTATAGGCTATATAAAACGTAAGAAAGAACTTAACCTTAGTAATATAGTTTATATAAGCTTTAATAAAGGTCTTGATTTAACGCCCGTATATACGTTTAAGAATACTAAAACACCTAACATCAAGTAACTAGGTTAGATAAGACGAATAAGGAGGTAGGCAAAGAGTAATAATATTATATAACTTATAATACTCTTAGAATACTACTGATTTATAACTCTTATACCTATCTAGAACTAACATTCGATATAGCTCTTTTATATAACTACAAGTATACTTATCGAAGTGTTCTAGCCATTCTAAGCCTATCTTATTATTAGTCTATCTATTACTAGTTAGTTTAATAACCTAGTTATTAGGAAGACCGCCCTTAGTATACTAACTAGCAAGGTGATTTTTCCCTTAAACCACCAAGAATAAAGGGATGCTTAAACCCTCTCCATTAATACAGACAATTACTATAGCCCATTCCCGATTACCTAGCTAGACAGCCTTGCCTCTACCACGTCGATCAGCGTGTGTAACAACCATTCTAGTATAGATAACACCTATTATAAAACCAGTCTTATTAAAGTTATAGAAATCGTAGTCTTAGATCCTATATTTTGCCTGTATATTCTCTACTAGTTGAAACTACGTACTAATTAGCTTAGGATCTTTGCACAAGGCCCTTTAGAAATCGTAAACGCGATTAAAACACGTCTTTAGTTCTAGACGTTGTTATATAAATCGTTATACCTAGTTCTTTCCAACGCGTTATCCTCTACGCGACTCAAGTATATAATTTACTATATCTTCTACACCACCTAGCCGGGGCGTAAATCCTCTCGTATCTAAATCAAGTATATTTTAAATAATCACCTCCTCTTCTATTATAGTTATTTTATGATTTACTAGCCAGCGTTTGCTAAGAGTAGTTCGACCAGCCATTCTATCAGTAAGTGTAGAATAAGGGACTCTATATAGCTTCGCAGCTTTACTACGGTTTATTCGTTTAGATGATCGAATAGCTTCGATAGCTAGGATAATTCGAGCTTCTTAGGTTTGAGATTCCATTAGGTAGTTGTTAAGAAAACGCGTATTAAAGTTGGAGGTAGTGGGGTAGGGAAAAAATTCACAAGGTCCTGATAATCACAAGGTCCTGGTATACCACGTTAACCAAGTTACAAAAGAAGAGCAAAAAATCAAACTCCCCGCGCTAGAGGACACATGATGAAAAAGCCCTCTAGTAGCCACGCCAAACTAGAACTTTTTTACTTTTGCGTCTATTCATTCTGCACTAGCTTTCCATCACATGAATGCGCAGCACCGTGAGCTCCCTCACCTTGGTGTGAATCAATCATCTACCCAGTAGGCCATGAAGACCTGTGAGTGTAAGTGTATGATTGGACAAATGAATTAAGAGCCAGTGCGCTATTTGAATGGCGGGGTATTTGCTGTTGATAGAGGGGAAAAACTGAATTTATAATGCTTACCTTTCTTTGTCTTGGGTGGCAGAACTATTTCCAGAGAACGACGAAGACCCCAAGAGAAAACGTGTCGAATTATTAACTCGAGAAATACAAGCACCGTTAGATGGGGAACTTGGGAACGAGGATGTATTTCAGACAACTGTAGTAAATAAGTGGTATCTAGAAACTCGCAATCAACAGCACCATCAATCCTCGCCATAGGGGAAAAGAAAACCTGTCAAGTCCATCAACAGAAGTTTATCAACCTCCTAATCATTCCCTGACAATATCCAGATCACTATCATCATCATCATCAAAATCATTAAGCAAAACAGCCTTCGCCGCCTCCCCTCCAATACTCTCCCGTCCCGCTTCCCGAATCCCCTTCTCCGTCACAAACCTGGTCTTCTTCTTGACAGGTTGTAAATTCTGACCCTCCCGCATTCGACCTAGGTCTTTACTCAAGTCGCTACCCCATCCCCTTGCCGCCGTACTAGATGTCGTATTCGCGCGCTTCCGTTTGATAGGACTTAATCGTATATCCCTCGCCTTTCCACCTAGAAGTCCCAAACTCGCAGCATCAGGAGGTGGTGGCGGTCCCTGATCATCTCGTTGCTCAGTTCTCGGCCCAGCCCGTGACGTTTGTTTCGCACGCATATAGTCCGCCCCCATGCCATTGCCGAATTTCCCCAACTTCCTTTCCAGCTCCCTCTCCTTCTCTTGGGCCATGAGTTGTCGAGTCATCCGCTCTTCCTTGTTTGAACCCCGTTGAAAATGATCCGGGTCATAATCGACATCATCCAATAAATTCGCTGTGGTACGTTTGCCTATGAATACGGTGCTGTGGCTGTCTCTGTCATAGCGCACTTTATCTTCTGTCTTTGCCTTCTTCCTGTAATCGAAGTGCCCAGTCACATCTTTAGAATTGAATTTCTTAGCTCCATAATCGCCCTTTCCAAAGTTCATGGTGTTGACTTCCATCCTGGACGCCCGCGTTTTCTGAAGTTGAAGATTGACGTGGAAATCGCAGAATTCCGTATGTCGTTTATCAATCCACGAATCGCAAACTTTTCCGTCCTTCTTGACACTTTTGCAAAATCCCAGGTCTCTAGCATTCCCAATTTCCAGAATGGTATCAGCATCCGAATTCAACACTAAACTGAACTTCCCGGTATCAGCTTTTCCTCGCGGAGGTGGCATAAATCCAGGATTTAGAATGGCTATTAGAGTCCCAGGAGTGAGTTTCCAGAATTTCTCGAATGCAGAGTCGAAAAGCGCTAGATCCAATTCCCATTTCAGGTCTGTCAATCCCATGATCATGTATTTCCCTCGTTTCTCGCTTTTCCCATTGGGTATATGAGATCGAGGTTCCGTTTTCTTCGCGATAATAGCAAATAAAACTAAATCTTCCTCTATGTCGGGACCTGAAAAATCCGGGCCTTTGACTGTTCTTAGTAGGTCTGGAACCAAAAATGTCTTTTTGCCAGATAAGGTACGTGTAAGGACATGGTGGGGTATTATCCTTTTGGAAAGATGGGTTTTCGAGAAAGGTTCGAATTGAGAGTCCTCTGTTTCGGAAGCCTCACTTGGGGATATTTTTCGTGTTCTGGGTGGTGGTAAAGTCGAAGACGCCCTAGATTCTGATCTACTCGATGATACAGTACTTGAGTCGAGTAAACTACTTTCCTTCATGGCCGATCGCAGACTTGGTGTTGTTCTACTTCGTGACATACCGCCAACGGCTGGTTTGTCGAAAGATTTCAATATGTCATCTCTGCTGAATTCAGTCGGTCGTCGAGGAGCTTCAGGCAATTCTTCTGCAGCTTGCTTGTAACTCTCCATCTGCTCGTGATTTATGTCGAAAGCCATACTCCTGTTCTTCCTCATGCGCGCCTCCCGATCCCGTCGTTCTGTGTCTTGAGCCCGACTAGCCGCCATGCGCTCACTAAAACTTTTTGGCCGACTGTCATCTTGATTCGAGTTTATCGAGGAAGACGGATGTCCATAACCGCCAATCTGAGATTGTGGTCTTGAAAGGAAAGGTCCCAGCCGTCTGTCTGGTGCATCAACATCGTCCTTTCTCCGCAAACTGGGCGCCCTCTTCAACGATATATCCCTGCCGGTCAACCCCTTATCGATGCCCAAAAGAACCCTTTTTGGAGAGTTATGAGGCACTGGGGCAGGCTGGGCCCTTCTGACTGGCGAAACTGGAACATGTATACTGGCTTGCGATTTAGATCTTTGCAAATGCCGTTCTCGTACCCCATCCACTCTAGATTGTGCTCGACTTGCTGCGGCGGAATTGGCTCTAGAGATTCCCGGGTTTGATTCATTATCCGTATCTGAGTTGTGTTTGTTCTTCTTCTTCTCTTGGGCCTTCTTCAGCCTAAGTCGCATCTGAATCTCCTCCAGCTTCAGGGCTAGGGTTTCCTCATCTTCCTCCCCGTCGCTCCCATCCTCAACATCCAGCATCTCTTTAGGCTTGCTTCGCATGGAGGCTGTTGATTTCGATCGCTTTATTGGGGACGGGGAAGGAGAAGCGCGTTCTGCAAGGCGTCGTAATCGGTCTCGTCCACCAGGAGTACTTATGAGTGCCGCATGAGGAGACCTGGGAGGCCATTCAGGCCCGTCATCTATTTTGTGTTAGGAACGGCCTTATCAATTCGACAGAACGCTCACCTTGAGACATGATATACTGGCCTCCAGGCCATCCGTCATTCGCAGGCCCCTTGGTGTTGTTGGTCGCTCAATGATGTTGTTATTTTTAGATTGGGTTGGTTATGCGCTTTGTTTATCGAAAAGTAAATAGATGCAAAGGCGTAGCAAAACTCCGTCGAGATTTCTGATGATGGTTTGCAAGAGGTCTCGTAATTTCCTAGAATCTCAACGGGCTTACACCTCCAGAGGTAAGACCTTGCACAACTCTGTATCCCAAGCTAAGATTGTACAATCTGGAGAAGTTGCGATCAACACCCCTGTCGTTTCCCCAGTTTAGCCGATTTGTTTCAGTCGCGGTGCAGTTGCGTGGGAGCGCGTCTTCTCGGAATCGACCTCGAAAATCAATTAAAGTCAGGAACTTCAACTTTTGTCAATCACCTCAATTGTTCCCAAATACCCTCAACATGGCTCCTAAAACTCGTGGCAGACCGTCTAAAAAGGCCGAAAAGGAAACAGCAGAACCAGCAGTTGTTTCTACCGAGCAAAAAGTCCAATTGAACCCCGAAGTCACCAATCCTCCACAGCTTTTTATATTACCAGAAGATCTCAGCGCAGAAGCTCGAATGGTTCAAATCGAAAACCCACGCCATTCTACGAACAGCCCTTACATCGTATGTCCCGAACGCGGCTTTTTCGAACTCACACGAGTATCTGCGCCAAAGTCAACACCACGAAGCTGGCTTTTATCGTCAGAGGACTCGAAGGAAAATGGGGAAGATGTCAAGCAGTTAGAAAGCGAGGCGGAAACTACAGACAAATTTTCTACAAAGGGTTACATGCTTCGAAATGCAAATCTAATGGTAGCAACACCGATCGATACATTATTTCTTATATTACCGGCTCTCGCCCCCAAATCAGCAACGAAAGCCTCAGACAAAAAGCTATTTCTCTCGGGGGAAGATTATTTGGATAGGATGGGATCTGCCTCGCCAGAACTTGCGCCCCTTTTAAAGAACGAATCGATACGATCATCAATTGAACAGCGAATGGCTGCTGTATGCGACACAGTCGAAGGAGGAGACGAGACAATGTATCGGATAAATGAAGAGAAGATTCTCAAAGTATTATTGGAGAAGGCCAAGAAGATGACGAAACAGGGATTGACTCCAAGTATGGAGGAGAAGTTTGTGAGGAAAGCCTTGGAGGTTCCTACACTTGTTATTGCCACCGAGGAGGACGAGGAGGTAGTTAAAACCGCCAACTCTGGAACCTCGACGCCTCACGTAGACACCCCGGATGCACAATCAACTGCTGCTTCTTTTGAGAGCGCAACGACCTCCTTTTCAGAAGCTTCCACAGCTGCTACATCATTTTCCGAAGACTCTTCCGTTACTGTCACGGGCAACAAGACACCCGCTCTCCCGCCAATCGGTGCTCCTGAAGGTGTTGCAGATCTCCTCAGACTGCGAACTGCAATGTCATTCCTCTGCTCAAAATATGTTGCACCACATATGAGCGAATCTATTAAAAAACTCGCATCTTCGTCGGATTCTGGTACCGACTTTGCGCCTCTCGAAACCCATATTGCTCATTTGGCCAAGTTGCGCCAGGAAGCAATTGCCGCTAGATCATTAGGCGACGCTTCGAGGAAACGAGGGTACGAAGAGGACGACGATGAGGGAGAAGGAAGAGCCGAGAAGAAACGGAAAAAGGAAGAGGAGGAAAAGAGGAAGAAGGCCGGAGAGAGTAGAGGCGTGAAGAACCTGAAGAAAGTTAATGTTAGCGGAATGAAGAAAATGAGTGACTTCTTCAAGAAGAAGTGATTGTTGAAGGTTTTTGTATGATTTGGAGTTTGGAGTTTGGAAAAAGGGCTTTTTACCAGGACAATGGTGTCTTCAGGATAAAGCCGGCGTTCGATTGTATAGCAATTGTAGGATAATTTATCATGTTCGTTTCTTCATCTTGGACCCCGCCTACCCCGCACACTGCCAGTTCCTCGTCCTATACCTGTTCCAGATCGTGTTGTGTTTGATGAACCTCGACTTCCCCCACCAGCAGTATATCCGCTACTGCCGTAGCCACTGCTCGAAGCTCTGCCTGTCCCCCTACCTCGTCCTCTAGTTCCCCGTGTTCCCCTCAAAGTTGTACCAGCCTGGCGCGATCTCTCTTCTTCTTCCGCTCTTCTCCTCGCATCTTCCCGTCTTCTCTCTTCATCTGCTGCCCTTCTTTCTGCTGCTTGTGCTTTCAATACTGTTTCGTTCTCCATGTCCACGATATCTTGACTTGCTCCTTTCCAATTGGGATTCAGAATCAGACGTTGGTTATGCTCCGTTTGCGACAAAATCCGGATCCACGTATTCAGCAGAGTTGACGCAGATGTAACTGTTCTTGATACTGTCTACATAAACAAACGGTCAGCTCTATCTGCCATGCGCCCATGAAGTATAAAGAGCCCTCTCCAACCTACCTCCATATTCCCCTTTGCGCATTCAAGACTTGATACTACGCCCTCGATAACCTCATTGATGCTCCTCACACTCTCCAATTCCTTCCTCAATGAAGCTTCCCGCGCTTGCTCAGCATCATATTTTGACTCGCCGCTTCGCTGTGTTGACGCATTATTGCTCTCTGCCGGCTTGGAGACGGACTTTTGCCTGGGCTTGGAGACTTTGGAGGGGGATGCGAAGAGGTCTTCGGTATCGGAATCGGAGAGATCCAGCTTACCAATGTCGGGGGTGGACATGATGTGTTTTGGCTTGGATGAGGCTGTTGTAAGTTAGGTTGTAAATGCAACAGATTGCCCAAGTGTTACGGAATAGCCAGCCTGTTGGTAATTAACGCGTAAAAACGCGTCCACTTCAAAATACCGAGTATCAAGATGAGGTGTGCTTCGCGTGGCTGTCAGAGCGGGGAGCGGCACTTGAAAATACGGGACAAAAGCGGCGGCATGTACTAAGTCGCTCTCCAAGGGAAGTGGACCTTTTAGCATAGCAATTGTTGGAATTTTTAGGGGATTTCATTCCTGATTAATTCCAGTTAACTTAACAACAATACGTAGTATTCTTCCTATTGTCAATTGAAGTTACTATTGTCTAAAATAACTATGTGGTCAGTTATTCAAGGCGGCTTTTCACCAGCAGTGTGGAGCCTATCAAATTGGCGCCCAGTATTTTGAGGCTAGTGCGGCCTGACAACAACAGCGGTGGCTGGGAGCGAAAATCAATATCCAACCTCGCTCTTAATATTAATTGAAGTCTGATATTTTGTGACCACAACACACACGATTGCTTCCCTACTGGCACACGTATCGTTTGTTTGCTTCTCCTTCTGATTGTACCGTCTGCATTGCTCTGAAAGCGCCGTTATCGTCTCCTCCCTGGCCAGCTGCCACTCTTGAAAGTCCTCATCCCACCCAGCAACCAGACAAGCAACGACCAATTCACTCTCTTGCGACTGAAAAATCGAAATCCCAAAATC
The DNA here is from genome assembly GCA_001414485.1 of Calycina herbarum. Taxonomy (NCBI): domain Eukaryota; kingdom Fungi; phylum Ascomycota; class Leotiomycetes; order Helotiales; family Pezizellaceae; genus Calycina; species Calycina herbarum. The sequence goes on from LLEY01000052.1 coordinate 313,058, forward strand.
ATATTCACGCAGGCTCTGTCACCTCAGCCACCACCCCATCTTCCTATTGTCGCTCCGTTAGGGAGACGACGACCTTAAATACCATCATGGCGACCGCTACCACTCCACCACCTCCCTCGATTCTCCGCACTCCGTCAACACCGCGCTTTGGAACCTTTGGAGATGATTATCAACCATACTCTCCACGCAAATCTAGTCGCGTTGCGCAACGATCTCGATCAACTCATACACCACCTCGACAAGTCTCTGGCCATAATTTAAGAACGAGCCCTCAAACCGCAAAGAAGTCTTCGGCTTCCACGATGCTCGACACACCAACCTCCCCTAAAACTGCCTCCAAGAAGAGGGCTCCGCGCGCATTAGCTGAGTCTAGTGGACGAGTAGGAGCCCTCGACTTCCACTCAACAACTTCCGCCGCATCGGCTCTGGGACTTCCTACCCCAACAAGAGCAGACAAGATGGATTTCCCAACCGCCGTTGCGTGCAATAATGGCATGTTACCTACGCCTGCGAAGACCCCGACAAGACGCCCAGATGGAAAAAACCCAGCCTTCTCCGGAATCTCTCGCAGTCTCTTCACCTCTCGCACCGAGTCAATGGAGGACGTCATGCCAACCCCTCGAAAGAAGAACCGACGAAATCACACCGGATTCTCTTTGAATAGCTTCCAAATCGACGACGCCGATCCCGACATTCAGATATTTACCGACTCCAATGACCGCGTTCCAGAGGTAGATCGAAGTGCGGATAACCCTTTCTATGGTGAAGGCGCTGCTAGCCCACCTGAGCCAATCAAGCGCACCAGTAAGCGTAGAAAGGTTACTATTCCTGGTGAAGGTGAACAGGAGATTGAGGATATCAAGGATCGTGAGGATGGCCTAGCTTATGTATTGTAAGTGTAAGAACACACTTTTTATGAAACCCCCACTAACCTTAATTTAGTCGAGGAAAGAAAGTATGGCGCAGTCACGAGAAAAATGATGCCGATGCGCCAGACGAGACAGACGATGAAGATGGAGAAGACCTTGTTAAGGATCTCGAAATTGAGCATCTTGGCCCAGTCACTCGTTCATCTGTTAGGCCTCGCCTCTTGTACCCTTCCCAAAAGCAGATCGAGGCTCGTGAGAAGAGGTTGCAAGCTGTTGAAGAGGAGGAAGCTGATACCGACATTGAGGAGCCAGTCAACACCACTTCTCGCAGTCCTAAGAAATCGCTGAGCTTCGGCATCAACGAAACACCAGCTGGCCAATCAGACAAACATCTTTCCACCCCCAAGGCTCCAAGGTTTGCGGCTTCGGCGATTACTCCACCAACGACTGTACGTGCTACCAGATCCAAGAAGGTCGACATGGGAGCCAACGACAGCAGTGAGGATGAGTACCCTTCGACCCCAGTGCACGGTACGCCATCCCGAACAGCCAACAATCGCAGTCCTTTCTTCAGCGATTGGCAAAGAGTAAAGCACGACGATGAAACCAAGGCGACCAAGAAGCGAGGAGGAGAGTCGATGGCTCGCGGTTCTACCGGCAAGCGAGCGCGTAACTAAATACGACTTTCTCCCTTTTCCTTTGGCAAATCGTCTGGTCAATTCGCTGGAAACCGAAAAATTGGTCGATTACTGAAATTTTTGATCTTTGATGCATTCAGAATTTGTTTGGGAGCGAGCGTTTTTTTATGTTACGATATATGCATGAGGTGGTTTCTTTTTATTATGATACGATCATGGTTTTGGGAGTGATAAATGATTTCTACTGTGGTTTGTCTGGTGGCTGGGGTTAATCGAAGGATGATGATGTGTCTGTACTTATGGCACGGGTGTTTTTTGATGATTATTTTCCCTTCCTCTTTCTTGCGGGCGAGGTATGAACTTGAAAGTTGACCTTAGCTTGGTTTGGCAGTTGACGATTTGGTAGTTGGGGATGGGTGGTTGGCCCTAGATAATTAGTTGTGTTTAGGGTGGGGAGGCTATTCATGTTTCGCGGGGGCGAGGTGATTTTCGGTTGTTTTTACTTTTGAGAAATTCAATATGTATTTGACCGAATCTGGATGTGCAAAGGACTTGACTAGGTGACTTTCGTTCCATGTGAGCTTTTTCGTATGTATTAGTACTGCTTTGGATGGCAATGGTTTGTTGGTCCGATAGAAGCCAAAAGACCCCGAGCGTTGAAAGACCAGCACTGAGGAATGTGTTTGTAGTGCGGGAGTTTCATGATATCATGAAGTTACTGGTACCGATACTGACGTCCCTGTGCTGGGGTTTTATCCTTCTTTGATGGCCTGCAAATGAGTTGGGGTTGTGACTTGATTATTGAAGAAGCAATAATTACTTTGTATATATGTAGACTTTATGATTGAGAAAGAGACCAAGTTAGTTTTAGGTATCCGGGTTGGAAGTTGGGTATTGTTATATATATATGAACTCATTGCTCAAGTCACGAGATCAGAAAGCCTGTTGTTTGAGGGGTCATTTGATTTAGTTATTCTAGGACCTGTTAATGGAATTGCCAGATTTATTTTGCTCCCTATGATGAGGATTGATGTTGTTAATTCTTCTCTCCCGTGTCCAAGAAAAGAGATTTCCACCTCTCTAGTAGCATGGTAGCAGACTTGCTGCTGGTTCGTTTCTATTACTACGAACCTAAAGTAGGTAGCTAAGAACTTGAAGTATTTACCGCTGCTTTTTACGCTTGCTTTTATAAGCGAGGAGCTTTAGCAAATGGGAGAGCTGTTGGATGTTGGATATTGGAACAACACAACATAAGCCGACTCAGCTTTCGAGATGTCTAAACGTTGCTCCGTCTAGGTAAATACAGTACCGAACCTCTCAACAGATGTTTTTGGGTGAATCTTGGACGCAGCGTTGAAATTCCACACAAGAATCGATGGAACATATTTCTAGACTCCGAACTACATATCAGCAAGAGATGTCTTGAATTTCTCTGTATTTACACAGTGTTTAGGAGCTGAGTTCAAGATGTATGGAAAAACAAACGGAGTTAGATGATGACCGTTGGTTGTTGTTATCTCCTGACAAGCAAGACTTATTGGTTAAGTGGTCATCATTCATCACCGCCTCGGATATTTTGAGGTCAAAATCTCACCACTCGGTGATGTTGGCTAGATGTTGGAAATTTGCAAGTCTACATAAGCTATCTTCACTTTACATTTTTTCTCCTTTTCCAACCCCCAATTTTCTTATATGTCACTGAACATTATTGCTTTACTCTGGTGTCTTGAATAGATATAACGCAATATCCTTACGCAGTAAGAATGGACACTATCATTGCCCAAGTCCAGAATTTGGCCAAAGCCACGGACGAGGCAGGCCGCAAGGAATTGATTGATACCCTACAAAGCCTGCAATATTCCATCGAGACTCCGAATGATGTTCTCCAGCGGTTTTCTGGATTGGTAAATACCCTGCTCCACAAATGAACTTTAATTATTAATTTTGAACTTTCATAGACTCTTCAAATTGTAGGCGCTCGAATTGGCGTTGATTTGGGAATTTTCAATGCGATCCAGGAGAGCAAGGAACCTCTTAGTGTTGATACACTTGCTAAGGAGAATGGTGCTGAGCCGGAGCTCTTGGGTCAGTTTCAAAATTACACTCGAAAGCTCATCTGCTAATGTGCTGTTAAGGTCGCATCTTGCGATATTTAGCGTCTGTTGGCCAGATCAAAGAGACCAGCAAAGACCACTTTAGCTCGAGTTCTACTACAGCCACCCTAGCAAACGAGCATTACCAAGGTGGTATTCATCACTTGTAAACTATTCCCAATCCTGTTCAAAACTACACAACTGATGCATCCACAGTTTAGAAACAGTAGGACCAGCTGCCCAAGCCCTCCCCGATTTCCTAGCCGAGACGAAATATCAGCCCATCACAGATAACAAGAAAACCCCATTCCAAAAAGCTTTTAATACTGAACTCCATGCATTCGAATGGTTTGCAACTCAACCACAACGTTTTGTGAATTTCCAAAAGGTGATGATTGTTCAACGTGCTGGTCCGACTTGGCTATCTGCCTTCCCGTTCAAGGTAGAGTTTGGGAGGTTTGAGGGGAAATGGGCTTTTGTTGATATTGGAGGTGGGATTGGGACACAAGCTCTTGTTATTAAGGAGAGTTTCCCTGAATTGAAAGGTAAATTGATGCTACAGGATATGCCGGAGGCAGTGGAACATATCCCGACATTTGAAGGGGTAGAAGTCATGGCTTCAAATATCTTCGAACCCCAGGTTATCAAAGGTATGACCCACCCACCTTACAAGCATCCTATTTCAGCTTTTCGCAAACTAATCTCTCTCAAGGCGCGAAATTCTACTACCTTCGAAACATCATCCACAGATTCCCCAATGACAAAGCCATCCGCATCCTCAAGAACCTTGTCCCCGCTCTAGGACCCGAATCTCGTATTCTTATCGATGATATCGTACTTCCGAATGAGAAAGTCCATTGGCAGGCTACGCAGGTAGATATACATATGATGTCTGCTCTTGGGGCTAGGGAGAGGACTGAGGAGCAGTGGCGGGCTTTACTTGAGGATGCTGGCTTGGAGGTGAGGGGGATTTTTACTTATACTAGGCCGTTGAATGATTCTGTCATTATGGCAGTTCCAAAGTAGGTATGCGGGATTAGTTCACACGGGTTGGGTGGAATGCTAGAGAGTCCCAGTTGGCTACTTTTACTGATCACTCAATTACGAATCCTCATTATTCGGCACTTCTATATACCCTTGCTATCACTCCCTCACTTGAATGAGTTTGCTGTGATATGATTGATTCTTTTACATGCTTGTTTCAACCTAGACTCTGTCCGTGCCTGTCGTATTCTGTGGAGGAAAGAAGAAGGACCAAGAAGCACGAAATCCTGGTTTTCTTCTCGCTTAATTTTACCGCCTATACTAAAGAAGCTCGTATGTTGCTTATTTGCTAGTGTTCTTACTTTCACCACATCCTTCTCTTCCTCAATTCTCTTTTGTATGAGGTAGCGGGAGGACTATGTTAAGGAGTCAGTATATTCCTCCCACAGTAATGTTTTCCTAAGGCTTTTGGTAGACATGAGCATGTATTAATTGCTCCAGGAGATTCGGGGTTTTTGAGGGAGTCAGGTGAGACTAGAAAATTGAGAGCATTTATCATTCTCCCAGTAAAGTCACCAGCTACAATGGCGAAGGAAGCCAATTTTCACAGAACCGGAAGGATAGCACAATATATGGGGAGCCCTATTACTCTTCACTAATTAGAATCTGCACTTCGCTCTTCAATTTCCAGAAGCCCCTCGTCACCGTCCACTTCCCCTCCTTATATATTTTCCACGCAGCCTCCGCCTCCTGAACTGCATCATAAGTATACATCCATTTCTGATAGTCTGGGTCCATCCATGGTACGACATAACCACTATAAGGTACCATTTCACGTAACTGACGATCCCTCTCCTCCTGTACGGGGCCATTGTGAATACAATACAAGTTCCGCAGTTCCTCGCTTCGGCGCTTCATCTTTAGAGTACGTGGTTTGCGGATAGCTTCATAGATGGTGAGAACATCTGGAATCTGTTCACGGTGGCCCGTATGAACCAGAAGTTGAGAGAGAACGACAGCATCTTCGAGGCATTGCGCTGCGCCCTGAGCACTGTAGGTAAAAGGATAAGCAACGGGGAAATGATATAAGCTGGGATAAGACTTACAGATATTCATGTTTCGTGGGGGAGGTGATTTTCGGTTGTTTTTACTTTTGAGAAATTCAATATGTATTGGACCGAATCCTTGAGTGCCTAGAACTTGTTTGACAGTTATCTTTTCGTTTTATGTCTTCTTTTTTTTGTGACTTTAGGAGATTGCTGCTGCTCTGAGATGTAATTCTGTCGGTATTAAAGTGTAGAAAGATTGAGCCTGACTGCCAAGAAAGAAGGACAGTTGCTACTTGATTGATCCCCGATTCTTGAAGCTTTCCTTTGGTTAAGAGAACAAGTAAATATTTACTAGGTGGTAAGTACATGAAAAAGAATAAGCATGCACTTGTCAGGCAAACTTGTAGATTTATACAAACATTTTATCAGCTATGCGAGACTGTTTTCTTTCTCAGAGCTTGCTCCAGAGGATGCTAACTTGAGATATTTAAGTAGTTGTAAGTTGAGTTGTGTCTTTCATTTTTAAATCATCAACGCAAGTCACGACATTATAGACATTTATTTTACGGGTCATTTGATGTTGTAAACTAGGAAATCAATGTTTGTTGATGGGGGGTTTTGGTGTTGTAGACCTAGATTGTATATACGGAAGGTGAAGTGCACGTTTTGGTGGCAACTCTCTATAGGTAGAAGTCACGAAGGTTAGACCAGCAGGTTCATTTTTTTAAGTCCCAACTCAAATCAGGCTGGTTGGAGTCGAAACTCAACTCAAGTCAACTTGCCTTATTGAACACCCAGTTTATACGGCATCTTGCTTCTGAAATTTCATGTCTGAGACTTACTAATTATTATTTAGAGATTACATGAAAGAAACGCTAAAGATAACATATTACTACACTCACCGAGTTTTGTTCAGAGCCTTATTGGGGTTACATACGGTAACCAATTCAGTCACCGAAAAAGAAGGCTATTGAATTAATATAAAAATCGAGACACCACGAGGTTCCATTCTAGCATGTAACGCCCAATACAGAAGAGTTGAGATGTTGTGTGTAGTACAATCTTATGTCCGCAAAATATAGCATGTGCCATTGTAGAATAGATCGCTCGTTCAGAAGGGGAAATGATAAGCCTAGCTTTGGGACGTTATGATACCCACCGTCGAAGTACGTACTACATGCATCTGGAGAACCATTGTGGGGTTTGACGGTCGCCCACAGAAGTGCAGAAGATGTTAGATCCGCATGCCTGTGGTCTTGCAGTGTTGTACCGCGTGGAGTTGCTTCGTATACTTAGAAGTTCTAGAGTGTAGGTAGTAAAACTGGCTACGAGGCAAGTGTGGTTACACCATGCAACGTCATCGTATCCCCATTTAAGAGATAGGATCAATATCTGCCGGGTGGCTACAGAATGCAATATATAAGTCAGTTCTTACGAGAAAGGCTATTGGATTGTTACGTTCCCACTACACGTAAGCAAAACCCGTTCTTGGACCCCAGCCAATGTAGTACATGCCAGTTACTACGACAAGTACAACAATGTAATATTACAGATCTTGATCGGAAGGATTTAGTATCTTGTAGGTAAGTGTTATCTCCCGCAACCACCTATATCATGTTTTTACGTAAGTCTACGACACCATCACTTTATAAATCTAAGCTAATAGGACCTTGAGAGTTCTCATGTAGTCTCCTGGGTATTACACACGGTTCCTGCTCCTGCTCGGGTAGAATAAAATACAATACCTTTCACAATATCCAAGAAATTTTACAATGCAGACCTTCCTAGTCAAATGTTTATAGAAGTCACCCGCTCAAAAGCGAGACAGCATACTCCTTTCACCCCACCTCCAATCCTTTGCGGTAGTGAAAACTCTTGGGTAACACTGTTATGTGTCTTAGGTCCATACATAGAGGTGCCACAATAAACGGAAGAAGTTTCGACCTTACGCCTCGTTCCCACAGCTTTCTTTGGCTCCTAACGTGTGTCAGACTATATACGTATATAGTCGGTGTTGTTGGTGTTATTGGTGACTGGATAAGACTGGCTACATGCATATACACATCAGAAAGAGAGTAGCATCAAAAGAGGGGTTCTCGGTAAGGCTGAGCAGTAAGCGAAGAGCACACAGGGGCTCTCCATAAGAAACCAACGGGGTCAATGTATCGGCAAACAAAAGATGGTGTGGTAGACATGGAAGCTGCCGTAGGATCCGAGACCCCAATCATATCCTGTGTGACCAGATGTCGCTTCCCTTGGTCGAAGTCAACCACACAGCACTTCAACTCAACGTGCTGAAGCCTGATTTTGAACTCATAACTAGCTCAGATTTCCCTTTGCTTTTCGTACTGTAAGAAGTAGAACAGAAAAATTTCCGCAATAGAAAATGGATGCCATCATCACTCAAGTCCAGAATTTGGCGAGCACCGCAAACGAGGCTGGTCGGAAAGAAGTGATCGACGCTCTACGCAATTTACAATATTCTATCGAAACTCCTCACGACACTCTCAATCGATTTGCTGGCTTAGTAAATTATTTTTTCTTCATTTCATATACTCAGGCTAATTTGATAGAACCTCCAAATTGCAGGCGCGCGCATTGGTATTGATTTAGGGATTTTCACTGCTATTCATAAGAACAAAGAACCCCTCAGCGTCGAAACACTCGCCCAGAAAAATGGTGCTGCACCGGAACTATTAGGTAATGTTAAAATTGGGCATCAAAAAGACTAGATGACTAACAAAAAAGGTCGAATTTTGCGGTATTTGGCATCTGTTGGTCAAATCAAGGAGACTAGCAAAGACCACTTTAGCTCAAGCTCAACCACAGCCACCCTTGCCGATGATAACTATCAAGGTGGAATTCATCACTAGTAAGAAGTTCACAAGTCTCTTCCCTGTAGTATCCTAACTTGATCCATCCAGCTTTGACACTGTGGGGCCAATCACGCAGCAAATACCCGATTTCCTAGCAGAGACCAAGTACCAAAACATCACGGAAAACAACAAAACGGTTTTCAATAAGGCTTTCAACACAGATCTCCCTGCTTTCGTGTGGTATCCAAACCAACCTGAGCGTTTTGGCAATTTCCAGAAGGTTATGACAGTTCAACGCGCCGGTGCTCCAACTTTCCTATCTGCCTTTCAATTTAAGAAGGAACTTGGAGATTTTCAAGGCAAACCAGTGTTCGTTGATGTTGGAGGTGGGTTTGGCCATCAAGCCATGGCTGTCAAGCAGGCATTCCCACAACTTTCTGGGAAATTGATCCTTCAAGACCTGCCACAAACCTTGCAACTTGTTCCAGCTATTGATGGAATCCAAGTCATGGTGCACAACTTCTTCGAGTCACAGGTGGTCAAAGGTATGATTTCCCTTAACAAACTAGAAAGAAATACGGATCCACAAAATACTGATACTTTCGCAGGTGCCAAGTTCTACTACCTCCGGAACATTCTTCACGATTGGCCAGATGACAAATGTGTTGTCATCTTGAAGAACCTCATCTCGGCTTTAGAGCCAGATTCGCGTATTCTTATTGACGATATGGTTCTCCCTAACGAGAAAGTTCACTGGCAGGCAACTCAGTCGGACTTGACAATGATGTCGGCACTTGGATCCAAGGAGCGCACAGATGAACAATGGCGTAATCTGATTGATGCCGCTGGTCTTCGGATTTTTGACATTGTTCAATATACCACTTCATTGAATGATTCGGTCATAGTCGCTGTTCCAAAATAGAGAAACAAGCTTTTAAAGGGGAACTCCGAATGGGGGTTCAAAAAATGGGGTAGAACTATTCAGGGTAGTCTTAACTTTAGCAATTGAATAATTAACAGCTCATACGCAGAATGTAATTTATAATAAAGTTACTAAATAGCGTAGATATTTTTAACTTAAGATTTATTAATTAAGTTAAGTTCTTTAAAATAGATAAGGCTTTTAAAAAGTCTCGATTTATAGTATATATATAGAACGATTTAGCTAAGAGTATAGTACTTACTTAATTATCTATAATTTAATAAGTTAGTATATAAATTATTCTTATTATTATAGCTTTATTTCCTTATTTTAACCTTCTTATATATAATATTATCTAAGTATATACTTAATTAAAGAGTAAACTATAGCTATATTACTAAAAGTTTATATATCTACTATTAGTTAATAAAACTCGATACTTTAGAATAATTAGATTATAAACTAATAATGTGACAGTCCCAGTCACATACGACTGGATCACGTGCCGAGGTTCTACCGAAGTCTCGCTTAGTGTACATAAATAGAGACAGAGCGTACCAACTCTCCTCTTCTCTCTTTAGTTTAGTTTTCTTCGAATACAGGTACCATTCTACAAGCATCTCTTTTGGTGCATTTGTAGAGGGCCGTCACAAATAATATACTTATCTTAGAAGATAATAACTTTATTAAGGAAGAAGATATAGAAGGAAAGGAAGCTAAGTTTAATACTAAGAAATAAGAGAAGCTTATAGTTAATTATCTCTTAAAGTTTAATAGAGGTGTTATTATATATTAACACGCTCTACGAATTTCCGACCGTAAGAACAAATAGTTATGTGTTGTTAGGAAGTTTCGGGCAAGTTCAAGGCCCCAAATGACCGCCATCATGGCTATACTATTTTCAGGCTCAACGTGTGCTCTCACTGTTTGAAGTGGCTCGTCGTTAAATCCCCATGGCGTGCAGAATCCAGATTTTGGCAAGCAGTATTGGAATTGCTCAAAACAACCCAAGCCAGTGGCCTCAGTATCGGCGCAATAGAACTTTGGGGAGGCGAATTCGAAGCACTGTGTGTGTGCCCCAAAGATTGGTTCATCATATTCCATTGGATAAACAGAGGCACCAGCTCGATATACCACCAAGAAGGACGCTCCGTCCTCTCGTCGTAGAGCTGGGTGGATGAAATCTGTGTTTTTGTCCTTCATCGTTGCGTTGTCGATTCCCCTCGTTTCCCTATGAATGCTGGGTAAAATATTGAGACTATATGGGCCGCCTCTTTGGGCTACAATTCTCCCTGAATTCTGAGATGAAAGCCAACTGGGACCGCTCATGGTGTTCAAGCTCATCTTGTATAGCCGTTGTATCTCCTCTTCCACATTAGGATATCCAATTATATCGAAAGCCGAAATGTCAGCTCGATGATTGGGGTTTGTAGTGGCGAGAAGAAATGGATCAAGATTTATGGGTGAACAGGTAAGATGGTGGTTCAAAGTTGCCTTTGGTTTCCATGTGAGACCAAACTCCTTCAAAGTGATATCAAAGTGGGTGATTTCAAACACACTACTGCCATTTTGACAGACGCCTCCTGGGAATACACACTGCTGGAGCCTTCTTTTGAGAATTTTGGGTTTTTGAAGATAATATTTCTCAGCGCATCCTTGATCGAGTCGATTCCGACATAGCTCTAAAATTGCATCTGTTTTTCGCTCTTGCTCTCTGGGAGACCAATGCATAGCTGGAACAACGGTGTTGAGGCAAGTGTCTGTCTTTCTAGTCTTCACTATAAGCGCGCCGAGTGTGCCTTCAGAGACCAACAAAGGCAACACCATACCCAAAGTAAGGAAGAGTACTACATTGAAAAGCGCCGCAAGTCCAAATACCGGGGATACAATTTGGCAGTCGTGGTCTGCAGAGGCACTGCTACTTTCGCTATATAGTGAGTCAGAAACGACATGAGGGTTTCTAGTGCGCTGCCTTGGGAAAGAGTTGTGAAAGGATCTTGTTGCACATCTCCATCAAGCCGTATGGATCGTTTTCGTACGAAGACAAAATGCCGTAGAATAACCCATATTCGAGATTGTGTGAAGGCGAAGAACAAGGCAAGAAAAGCAAAAACGAGAAGAGCCTGGAGATTTGTGAGAGTCCAAATCCACTGTTGAAGTGGCGATTTGTTTGGATTGTTCCAGAATCCCTCAAACACGTACTCGTGAAGCATATTGGAAGAATAATCGGCATTGAGGGTGTCCATGACGAATCAGCTGGGGTTGAGAACTTTGGAGAGGGTTGCAAATGAATCAAGATGGTTATAGTAAGGGAATGGCCTGGGTCTAATAATAAACTAGAAACCTCCCCACCCAGAGCGCATTTGCGCTACCTAGTCCGGACACCTCCATACCCGGGAGGCCTGAAATTCAAGGTGGCTCGATCCAGGACTTAAACAAGGCCACACCCGACTGTTATATCTACTACAACTCCTCGATGGCGAGCAGGAATGCCTAAAAAGGAAACCCGATCTTAATCTCGGACAATCATAGCACTACCGCCCAGTGTAACCCCAATAATAGAAAAATAGAAACATCACAAGTTATCATCTCCCAAGATGGATCAAAGTAGAAACAATCATTATTTCACAGCTCTCATACCAGAGGAATCTAATCTCCACTATCTACTTCATGAACCGATCTCCCCACACTACGCTTCCCATCCTCCTCTGTAACCTCCTCCATTCATTCACCCCATCCTTTCACTCAACTGTCTGCTCCAATCAGTAGCTATACAAAGCCCCAATATCCATATACAACAAAAGCAATGCCCTAAACAATGTTCAAAAAAACAATGTTCAAATAAAGATACTCCAAACACCTCGCTGGTTCATCCCTTTCATATCCATATCAATCTATACCCAATGCTCCACCCTCAAAAAGAATACAAAAAAAACAATGCGTAAAGGAAATCCAAATAACGCCATTATCCCACAGCCTCATTCATAATATCCCTCAAGACACCCTGCATCGGCATCTTATAAGGTTTCTGTCCCGACACAGTTTTATTCGGGATTCTCTTCTTCCCAATATGCTTCCCCTCTAGACCATTCTGTCCAGCTTTCCTCTTCACTCCACCATCCCTCTCAGTAGTCTTGAATTGCGTACCACCAGGACGACTACAAGTCGTGTTCGTAAGCTGCGTAATCTGCGTCGCCCCAACCTCGAAATAATGATCCCCAAGCGCCTCAGTAGGAATATCAAAAATCCATTTCTTGCTCTCCATCAATTTGACGAACGCAGCGATCATCTCCTCTTTCTCCCCTTTATCGCCTTTACCCATGAGAGTTTCCCGACTTCCGATGACGAGGAGCTTGGTTTTCGCACGTGTGAAGGCGACGTTTATGCGTCTCCAATCTTTCAGCAGTTCTCCGATGGATCTTGCTTCGTTGCTGCGGACTAGCGAGAGGATGATGACTTCTTTATCGCGGCCTTGAAAGCGGTCTGCAGTGTGCATCTCGACGTCTTTGTGATGGCGGAGACAATCTTTGAGGAGAGCGAGTTGGGAGCGGTAATGGGTCATTACGCCAATCGATTCGGCGGGGACACCGGTGCTCAGTAGAGATTCAACGAGTTGAGTGCAGATCGTAGCTTCCGTCTGATTGACGATTCGATTTCCCCTTGCTTGTTCGCGGGATTCTGGGAGAAGGGAATCGGTGTTGATGAAGCGGACTTTGGTATCTGGATCTAGCATCTTCCGGATCCAACACGAGTTAATATTGGAGCTGCGACAGAAAGTTTTTTGAGTATGTGAGAGATTTGCGGGTGTGAAATGGTGGGCTTTGAGGCCTTCTTGCATGTTGGGGATGGTGATTTGGCGTGCAGCGACTTCGGCACTGCCGCATTTTAGACGACCGTTGTAAATGAGGCTGTTGCTTAGTGCCATTACATCTTCGCACATTCGATATTGATGTTCGAGATAAACGACGGAACTGGGATGTGTGTCTGAGAGGTGCTTGAAGAGACTGATGTCCAGGCCACCGATGCGAGCTTCTTCGTTTTGTACGAGTGGTGGAAGTTGATTGTGATCGCCAACAAGAATGAAGGTTTTTGCGAGTCGGATAGGTCCCAGACAGACCGGAAGGGTAATTTGAGACGCTTCATCCACAATGCAGTAGTCGAAGGTTCTCTCGTTGAAGATAGCATGGTTGATACCGAGACAGGTGGTTGCCACAATCGGGGCATCATGCCATGCACTCTTGATTTCATCAAAAGTGGTCTTGGTCGTGGCTGCAAGAGTCGCAAAATCCCGTACATCAGGATGGATCTTTGCAGGTGTCCCCAATCGTAATATTCCCATATTGTCATCCTTCAACTTCAACAAAATGTTGTCAACTGCAGTATGCGTATACGAGGTAAGCAGAACACTCTTTCCTTGCAAAATAAGAGCTCTGATGATATGAGCAATCGTTGTCGTCTTTCCGGTTCCAGGCATTCCAAGTACCAAGGCATAGTCTTCAGCACTCATGACCTTTTCAATTGCCCTTCTCTGATCTCCGTTGATACAATCACCTTCCTTCAACGTGTATGCTGTAGATTTAGTCTTGAATCGTGGCGCATTGAGATCCACAACCAGCCCACGGATATGACGAGAACCAATAGGGCCATCTGCCATGACCTGGATGAGGTTGTTTCGCACAGTTGCCATACCATTGCTGAATTCATCTTTATCCAGACGATATCGAACTGGCTCTTCTTCTGGTTGCCCCTCTAGCAGCTCACTCGGGGTCAAGCCAACCTGCATGATGCTGGTAAATACCTGATTGTCCGTTTCGTCGAATCCGGCTTGACGAATGCGAGCATTGTGCAAGCGACGATCGACCGCAACAGTGATTCTATCTCTTCGTACCTTGGTGACATACCCATTGGCAAGGGCAAAGTGGCCTTTCTCGTCCGATATGACAATTGGCTCTCCAACAATAATCTGTGACGCAAGGAAGGAAAACTTAGCGGGAGCCTCCTGCTTCATCAAGGTGTAGCTGAATCGGTTGATCTTGGGATTGCTGTGTTCTTCGTACCCAGATCCAGGCTGAATAACAACATTCGAGAAACATCGCCCCAACTTCTCTCGTTCGGAGCTAAGCATGGTCCACAACTCCCTTCGGAATTTAAGAGTCTCTTTTTCTTCCTTTGTGAGAAGGTCATCCCATTTGAGGAAGAACTCCTTGTGTTTGGGAGTCAAATGCTTCACCACCTCTTCAAATTTGTCCTTCATACCACTAGTCTCTCCGTTGCCATCATCAGCCAGCCTGTGATAGATAAAGCAGGGTACTTTTGCATAGCACCGACCGCACATATTTTCCTTCTTGAGCATGGGTGGTAATTGTGCGTGACGTTCACGTACAAAACACGCAAGTTCGTTTCGTTGCATAATCATATGTCGTAGCTCGTGTCGAATTTTGGGGATTCTTATCGTTTCAGAAGTCTCCATGTAGTAAAGAATGCCATATGCAACCTCCATATCGTAGCGATCAGATAACAAAAGGTTGTAAAGTGCTGTCTGCGCTCGGTGAGAGGCGCTTGGGTTTTTGCCCGTCTTGACCTCGAAAGGGACAGTCAATGTTCGTTGCTTGTTGCCGTCCTGCATAGTGACTTGTACTGTTGCATCGATATTACCCTTGAGACCGTACATTGGTGACCACACATGCTCTTCAACATCAAGTAATTTACTAACGCACATGCTTGCTGTCTCGCCGTTTCCAGCTTTGACGATTGCCTGAGGCTATTCATGGTTAGCATGTAATGTTTGGTGGGAGATTGATTAAATACCTTTGGTTGGGACGATACAAATACCTCTGCCCAAGCTTGAAGTTCAGGCATCTTGCTTTTCAGATATTCGATAGCATGTGAAATTTGAATCTTGATGGTGTAAAGGTCCTCAACATGAATTGTAGCGACACTTTCAATCACCTCATCCAGCCATTCGGTATCCCACCTATTTGCGACCATTGCTTCTTGGAAAATTTCGTGCAGTAGGGTACCATACACCATCGGTGGTGCGGCCTCACCTGTAGCCTTGACCCGGTCTTGAAGTACAGCGCGTCTAGTGCAGCCAAAGGAGTCGGCAACGACTGTAGCTGATACGAGGTGATCAGGATGGAGAATCAACATGTTCTTATCATCGTCGATGATACATTGTGTTTGAATGAAGGTACCAATGACGTGAACGTAGGCTTTAACAGTAACAGGAGTCTCATACCAAGTGCCACGAAGGTTAACGACCATGACAGACTTTGTATCTTCGACTCCAAGAAAGAGAACCTAGAGTAATTAGCGTGGTACATTATGTGAATGGTGTGTACTAACTTTTTCTTTACAACGACGCCCTTTAGCATTTTCGTATTCAGATAGCACTATGCTGGTAACTAGATATCTTTGGATTGCTTGTACTTTTCGTTTGGTCTACAATAATCTTAGCCTATGTTGGTGCTATATATTGCTACGAATATTTTGTACCTACAGGTATTAATCCTCTAGCAGATTTTGGTATAGACTGGGTAGCAGCTACCGCAGCTTCAAAATCATCCTCATCGAGATCGCCATCTCCAAATTCATCATCAGAATCTGCCTTTGACATCTGTCGCTCAGCATTCTGAGATTTAGGTACGCTTGGCAAGTGAAACTTTCTTGGCTCTGGGGAACGCTTATCAAATTGAGACACCATTTGCTCCAAGTCCGCTCCAAAATCATCATCATCAAATTCATCAAAGTCCCCAAAGTCATCCACTCCTGCTTTCCTTTTATGAGGTGATGTAATAATCTCGGGTTTAGGTGTTGATAAGGATTTCTTTGGCGACCGTGGATATCGAGGGGGTGGCCCAGTAGGCAGCTGTAATGATGTTGGTTGAATAAATGATGTTTTCTCAACTGATTTCAACTCCAGAGTCTCCAGTAGACTAGCATCAAGATCATCGTCGTCGAAATCGTCACCGTAGTCCGATTCAGCCTTTACTGAAGCTTCCCTCTCACGGCAGACCATCCCGGTTGACTCTTGTTTCTGGATGTTGTTGTGATAAGATACAGAGCCACGGCGGTCCTTCTGTGGTGTTGGGGAATGATCGTCGGTAGGAGAGATAGGTTTTTTATATGGTGCATGAGAAGGACTTGAGTGTTTTGGGGATTCGCTCATAGAAAATGGTTCTCTAGGTTGCGACAGGCTTTCTTGAACTCGTTCGATCAAAACTGATAATTTCGAGGGACCAATATTGACAGATTCTGTGAACACGTCCCCATCAGAGGCACCAATTTTTCGGCGCTTTGGAAATTGGCTCCCGCAACTATTCGCTCGCCGAAAGCTTGCAATTGCTCTTGGTGTGGTACCATTTCTAGAAGGCTGTGGTGAGGAGGTTTGCATGATATGAGCGAGCGCGGGTACGGAAGGGCCTTGGGGTGTATTGGAGTTTGTTCCATTGAGGGAGTAGCGGCCCCATAACTCAGATCCTGGGTCGACTTGAGGATTATCGTTTCGAAAGAATTGAGGCGCAGGTGAGGATGCCGGAGGTGAAGAGCTTCTAGCTCTCTTCTTTGCTCTCCGAATTCCAAATGGGGATGCCGTCGTTGGAGTATCATCGTCATATTTCCATTCTATTCGATCGTCTGGGGATACAATCTGTTTCACCCGCTCCCGTTGTACATCGCTCATGCCAATCAAGTCCGGCAATGCCAATCTACTCGCTGGGGTTGTTGGGACATCGCTCCTTCGAGGTTCGGGCAACGAAGGCTGTTCATCAGCAGAATTCTTCGGTTTCTCTGGGGAGCTCTTCCGTGGTGAGCTTCGGTTGAAGGTTCCGCTGCTTGACTTGGAGTTTTCCTTGTCGTCATCGGAAAGCAAGCTAATGACATTCTGGCCCTTGTATTCTGATTTTTGTCCACCAAATTGAAAGATGCTGAGTTTGTTTTTTGTTGCTGTAGAAACTGGGACTGCGGGTTTTTCTTGTAAAGGTTTCGATTGGGGATTCCTCGCCTTCTGCGGGCCTTGGTAGCTTTTATTTCGGGCCCATTGTGATTTGTTTTGTGGTTGCTGCTGTTCACAGGCAAAGATTAGTGACGAGTTCATCTGGATGTGCAGCAAGGATTCTTGCCTTATTTGAGTGATTCTGGTCAGAAAATGACTTCTGAAGAGGCATAGTTCTCTTGACAGGTGGAATACAGCAGGCTTGGGGAGATGTTGGGGGGAATTGGTGGTGGTGGTGTTGTTGTGTTGGGTGCACTCTTAACAATAATGGGAGTGGTTCGGAACTTCACAGCGGTGCAGTGTGCAGTGTCCCTGCCTCCCAGAACACGCGCCAAAACCTAAGACGCGACCTGGAACCTGGACGTGTTGCGGGCACCCACATGCCGATTTTGCTCCGACTGCCCGCCTATCCGCCTATACTTGTAGTAGGGGATAAATGCATAGCCGAAAGCAAGCCGAGAGGTCTCGTGAGCCTATTTCTTAAGGCCCCACATGAGTTTGAAGCTTCATGACTACCCCTGCCCTGCCCTGCCTGAAGATCGGTTGCCAGTTGCCAGTGAGTTGGTTTCCAAAATCTTATCTTGCTCTTCCCCACTACAATCACCTACCTCTTTCCCTCTCCCCGCCTCAACACCACAACCTAGGTATGCAACTAACTCTGAACTGCATGCGCGCGCAAACCTCAAGCTTGGCATTTCTTTCTGCTAACGAATTGTCCCTACAGAACATTTCCAACCATGACGTCCGAAAAGCCTTTACCCTTCCAATACCAATTCGCAGCTGGTACGATGACTTCCATCCCCCTCCTCCTTTGCCAATTGAAGCTCACAATCATTATTAGGTGCTGTGGCCGGGGTTTCTGAAGTGAGTCTGCTGCCATCACAGTTGGAAAAATCGAGAAGAAAAAGAAATGTTAGCTAAATGGCGCAATTTCTAGATCTTGGTTATGTAGGTATCCCATTCTTGATTTCGAAATTTGGAAGAATTTTGCTAACTTGTTTCTGAAAGGTACCCGTTGGATGTCGTCAAGACTCGAATGTAAGCCTTATCGTCGAGTCCCTAGATTCATACGACCCGATGTTGACGAACCTGCAGACAATTACAAACTGGTACCGGAACGGGCGCGGATTCATACAATGGCATGGTGGATTGCTTCCGAAAGATCATCAAGAATGAGGGGTATGTTGGAAAACTTTGATTGGAAACTTTGGCTCATGGAAGAATAGTTTCGGTCGTCTCTATCGTGGTATCGAAGCTCCAATTCTAATGGAAGCACCAAAGCGAGCAACCAAATTTGCAGCCAACGATGCGTGGGGTAAATTTTACCGGGAACTCTTTGCTATGGAAAAGATGAACCAGTCGCTTTCAATTTTGACCGGCGCTACTGCTGGTGCGACCGAGTCGTTTGTTGTGGTACCTTTTGAGCTGGTCAAGATCCGTCTCCAGGACAAGGCCTCTGCTGGCAAATACACTTCTACACTCGATGCTGTCACTAAGATTGTCAAAGCTGAGGGTCCTCTCGCATTATACAACGGATTAGAGAGCACTCTGTGGAGACATATTGTGTGGAACGCTGGTTATTTTGGATGCATCTACCAAGTCCGCGAACTTCTTCCAAAGACCGACAACAAGACCACCCAAATGGGTTATGATTTAATATCTGGTGCCACTGGAGGAACTTTCGGTACAATTCTCAACACCCCAATGGATGTCGTCAAGTCACGTATTCAAAACAGTCCAAAGGTCGCTGGCTCAATTCCAAAGTACAACTGGGCTTGGCCAGCAGTAGGAACTGTGTTCAAGGAAGAGGGATTCGCAGCACTATACAAGGGATTTGGTCCAAAGGTCTTGAGATTGGGTCCTGGTGGAGGTATCTTACTTGTTGTCTACACCGGAGTCATGGACTTTTTCAGAACGTGGAGAGGAGATGTATAAATTCCTAGGCGAAAACATTGGGGACACTGCGATACTGGATCTTCTTGATGCGAAGAGCCATGTGTATATTCTGCCATCGCTGCCATGAAATTTTTGGGAAGGCGTCTTGCATTAGAAGACTTGTTTATGGGTTCTAGAAGCTCAAAGCTTATAGGCATGGCACTTGGAAAAGAGTTCAGACTCGGGAAAATGTTACAGTTGAATTAGAGCGACTGCCAGATACCATATGAAATCCATTTCTGAATCTTCATTTTTTGTGTTCTTGCTTGAATAATGATTCACACCAAGCAAGAGCAGGTCTTTCATTTATACGTTTGTATCGTAGAGTCGTTGGGCGTGCGTTAGTCTGAAAGAAAACATCATGCAGAGGGAGCTAGTCAAATGACAAGTGTAAAGTTTCCTTTCCTTTTTTTCTGAGATTCTCAGTCATGATTCAAAGGGATTGGGCAGGTTCCCTCTGAGCAACCTTGTCTGGAAACGGGCCAGCTGGGACAGGTCGGCTAGTTTTGACTGCATGTTACGCTGTGAACTAGGAGTCAGATCTTCTTTGCCATGACGCACATTTACACAAACCTTCTGACACTTTCTTGATTAGTTTTACTTATTTGTAGAAAATTCACCTGCTATATCTGTTGGACCTCAGCTTTTGAACCTTCTTTCCTCTGCCAACCTTAATATAAACACAACCATGATAAGCGCTTCCATGTGAAGCTCTCCCCAATGAAATTGTTAACAAGCAACTGAAACCACACCTGCATACTGAGTTTCTAACACCAATCCATCGGAGTACATGAAGCAAAATAGTTGACAGTTCTAAAAAAAGATCAATCCATGTACATTAGTCACTCGCTTGGGAGAGGAGAAGCCATGAAGAGCTACACGTGATTTTCAACCTTTCGTCACCAGCCAAAATCGACTCTGAATCATTTGGAAAAATGTATTGACAATATTTAAAGGGTTCTCCTCCTCTCTACTGGAATTAAAACTGAAGATACTTTTGTTAATATTTTTGAAGTTTAGCTGTTTACCCGTGCGGCTATCGTGAACCCGTGGCTTAGCGTTTCCAGAACCAGCCTGCATCAACAACACACCTCCCACCTCTTTCCCTTCTCAACCCACAACCTTTCAACCCACAAACCGAATCTTCTTTGCAAACTCCATTCTCACATTCCTTGACCTTTCGCGACCGGTCTTCAATAAAAACAATCCCCTTTCAAACCGAACAACACAAACTTTGTAAGTATATCATCTCCAGCGCTTGTCGCATTGTCGTCGCGGAAGACGCGCCTTGAATGCGCCAAATCGGCGCAAACTCCCACAACGAACAATTTCACTAATTCCTTTGCAGGATACAATGGCTCGTGAGGGTACTCGATCCGCAACCGGTCAGTATACATTATATCCCCACGTCCTCGTCGCTGCGCTTTTGCGAAGCTCGGCGCGTAGCGGTTATCTTGCGAAGCTATACTGAACCTCCCACAGGCAACTCCCGCCCCAGAGTCTTCGACACTGTCCCAGAGCCAGTCGTTACCAAGAAGAAGGCCACTGCCAACACGGGCGCAAAGCGTGGACCTAAGAAGGCAACTACTACAACCAAAGCTGCGAAGCCCACTGGTGTCGCCAAGAAGACCGCTGCGCCAAAGAAGAAGACCTCGGTTGCTACCAAGGTTTGTGGATTCGGTTCCGACATATATTGGGCTTTACTGATAGGGACAATAGGCAAAGGGTGTCGTCAAGAAGGCTGAAGGAGCTGCCACCGGCAACCCAGAGAAGAAGGTATGTCTACAATTGTTCTTTTGTTGTGGTAATTGGCATTCGGACGCGTCGAGGACCCCTGTCAAAGCGATGTTCCGAAACAAATTGTTTTGGACCTCACCTTCAAGGAGAACAAGAGAATTGTGATGGTCTCCATTGCAATGCTTTAGATCTTCAGGTTCTCAAACTCCTTTTTGCGATGTCGCCACTTGTCCACTAATTTTAAAGTTCACCATTGCTAACTGGACCTCCCCTAGGCTGCTGGTACCAAGAAGATCAAGGGAACAGACGTCACTGCAGGCAAGAAGGCCGCTGCCACCAAGAAGAAGTAAACCTTCATACGCATTATGAAATCTCTTCTGCCAGAAGAATAAGTCCTGCAAAAGTGATGCTCAATGTACCTTGATCGTGTCTCTCTCTTCACTAGATATTGATCGTGTACTTGAATATCACCTTTCCACACTTGCAGCTTGTTCTTTCCAACAGATAGAGAGAAGATATGAATGGCGTTGAGGAGTTTGATGTTTTTATTGGATGGACGACAATTAGGGTATCTGTTTTCTCCATGGGACGGACTGTGCTGGAGAAATCATTGTTATAGTATGATGATTCTTGATTGATATTTTCGAAGCAAGGGAAGAAACAGAATTGAGAGCAATACTTGATAATAGGATTATTGAGTTTGTGGTTTTCATAGCGTGGTTTGGTCTAATATCTGGTCCTTGTTGGCAGTTGTTAATGGATGAGGGAACTTCGTTTTGTTATTTTCTTTGGACCTTGGAGCGCTTTGGACCTGGAAGTACATGCATGTTGGCAAGAACCTCTACATACATACAATCAATCTGTGCTTGGAACAATTTTATGGTTTTGCTTTGAAGCTGAAGTTGTGATTTCTTGGTGTTGTTCATGCTCTGCTGTCTGATGCTAATTTCCGGACATCATTTCGACATTTATCTTTCACTTCTCCAAATATTGAGGAGTCCTTTTAACGAGTAAACAAACAGATTCACTCCATTCCTTTTGTTTGATGTTAATAAGAAAAGGTGGCCAGGCACTGCACCTGCGTCCCAAAGGTTCAGCAAACCTGAAGCTGGGTCAACCCCTCGTTATTCAAATACCCTGAAGGAGACTAGTTTAATGTCTCATCCCCCCACATCCTTCCAGCAGAGGATTGAATTATCAGACAGTATTGAATGAACTATATTCTGGCGCCAGTCCTTGCATGGGTCGAGGAGAATACATGGAGGAGACAAGGGATGTTGGAACAAGCTAAAGATTTGCGTTCTTCCATCCCAAAGAATCCTGCCCACTTTCTTCATGCAGGTAGCTCTTTATTTTTACTTTGCTCTGTTTTCTTGCACTCTCAACTTTCCTCTTGTTCTCATAAGCCCAATTCTCCGAGGGTATCATAAAACCCAGTAACCCCCCAAATCACAATCACACCCTCTTCAACACTCAACCCCGCCCCAAATCCAAATCCACAACCATCACCATCCCCTCCCCATCACTTTTCACCTCCTCCCCAGCTCCGAAAAAAGGCTTCACACCCATATTAACAACCCCTTCCCACAGCCCCCCAACAATCCCCCTAAGTTCCTCCCCCGTCTGTCCAAAATCCGGGAACGCATTAACCTCTAAAAGCCAAGCCCGATTATCCGCATCAACCAAGAAATCCACACCGAAAACCTCGAACGCATTCGGTAAAGTCTGGAAATGGATCATCATCCCCTTCGCCGCGGCGGTGAAGAGTTCAGATGTTAGGGTGCAGATTTGGGTGAAGATTTCTTCTTTTTTGTCAAGTGGAAGGGAGGGAAGGTTCCAGAAGGCGGAGACGGGGTTGTATTCTTGTTCTGGGGGATTGGGGGATGTGGTAGAGGAGGATGTTTGGAGACAAGTGTTTGTGAGGTGAGCTAGGAGATCTGATGGCTCGGAGGAGAAAGAAGGTGGGACGTAAGGTGTTGAGGCGAAGAGTGCGAGCATAGGTTTATACACGAAGACTTTTAGACTTCCTACAGCGAGGACGTAAGTTCTGATGTGGAATTTTGTGGGTAAGCCCGTGGGACAGGGGAGGAGGAGGGGTGGATCGATGTATGGTTGTGCGATGAAGTGACGGAGGTGGGAGGTCATGATGTAGTCGTCTCTTTCCTCGCCAGGCTTTTGATCTTTAGGATTTGTGGTGTCTTCCTCTTCCTCTTCTTCGTCATCGGAATCGGGTTGTGCTTCTTCCCACTCTTCGAAGATGGATTGGAGTTCTTCTTCTGTGCTGAATAAACGGATTCCTTGTCCACGGTCACTCATTCCGGGTTTTAAAATCCACCATTCTCGCTCATTCGGTTCCTTATCTTCGTTCTTCTGAAAGCTTTCTTTCAATTCCCATGCTTCAATCAAAGCATCGTCTAGGAATTCAGCATAGTCGAGTTCAAAATCGCAAGAAGGCTTGACATTTGTGGCTAAAATTGAAGAGGGGTTTTTCGCGATCCAATTGTGTCGTGTTGTGCTTAAATAATGCTTTCGTATCAGAGCTTTTCGTATTATATACGCGTTTGTCAGGGAAGTAGATGGATGCGCCATGATATGCTCGAATGGCAAAGATTCATAAGCCCCAATTTGGAGAAATGGTGTCTCGGGATCGGGAAGCTCCGAGATTGAAGAAATGAGGGTATATGAACTCTCAGGTAGTCGAGATTTCAGAGCTGCCAATATTAGAGGCTGAACATACTTGTCCTCATAATTGATGAGGGCATAGAAATGTTTGGATGGGGTGGGATCCAAAAACAACTTGTCCATGGAAACTTCTGGTGACCTGGATATTCGTGTGGTCAGACAATGATCGTAGAAAAGAAATGCGGAAATCTTTGTATTGATCTATTGTAGTCTAATACTCTAACTCCGTTCACTCACAGCTTCAGCTCCCCTTGATTTACCACATCCGCATGCATAAAGTTTGCCTTTAGAGGTGTGACACTATTGGACCTTGTTAGCTCGAACTTCAACAATATTTGGGATTTAACTAACCTCGAGTAGAGTTCTTTAATAGCCCATCCGTCATTTCCCGGAGGTGCCTCCTCAACAGATTTATAGACATCTATAAATCGTGGGGCCCACTTAAAATGCTTGTGTGTATGGCGTGTAACATCGGTCTCCTCTTTGCCTGTATCACACTCTCCTTCTCGAATCCTTTGCTCCTCCTCGTCGGGATTTCCATCCTCATCCTCCACCTCTTTGAAGCAACTCCCGTCACTCCAATAATTTTGCAGCATATTCGTCCACATAATCTTTCTCGTCTCGACACCCTCAACTAAAGGCACATTGACGGAGTATACATCTACATCTTTCCCCCAATTATCGTATAAATGTTGTATTAACTTCGTAGATAGTTTCGTTGCCGCCGCAATAATCTCCGGGTCGTGAGCCGAATCGGGTTTCTTGGGTGATTCCATAGAAAAGAAAGCAAAGCTCAAAGCAATAGCCTTCCTCCTACATATCGCAGCTTCGAGTGCTCCTCCCAATGTGCCACTACTCAAACTGAATACTGCCGTAGAATTTCTACCATAGTTTGGGCCACTGACCACAAGATCAATTGGGCCGCGGTCTTTGAAGAAATGGTATAATCCGATTTGTACGCAACTCGCAGGTGTTCCGTCAACCAATACCCATTCCTCCTTTTCCTCTGCCCCCGCAGCTAAAGGTCGTGAATGTGTTGTGCCATCGTCTTTGTGTAATGTACCCGGTCGAAAGTAGGTCGGTTTGATGGTTTGACCCACCATATGCGCTTTTCCGATCCATGATCTCTGTGTATGTGGGAGGACTACTGAGACGACATGTCCTGCTGCTTGGAGAGCTTTGACGAGGGAATGTACATAAGGGGAGGAATGGTTCGAGGGAGGGCCGTCGTCGTTGACTACCTATGTAGAGCATTAGATATTGCAGGACTCTAGAAACTCGGATGAAACAATACAGATGTGACTTACGAGAATATGCATTTTGGATTGAATTAGATATGTGTTGAGGTTCCTTTATTGTGGTATTACGTAGGTAGAGTAGTACGATATCGGCTTCGAAAATAAATAGAAATCGCCCCTCATCGCGGGGGAGTCAAGCAGTCCGGCCCGACCCTGACGAGCCCCACCGAATTCGCAATACCTGCCATACAAGTGGTGATTTAGCTCTTGAGAAGTCAACAATATCAAAAGATCTTCGAACGAGAAGAGAACTTCAAATTATAGACTCAGCTTTTCAGATCTGCTTGCCTTCTTCCTTCCCTATATTCTATTATTATTATCACGTGGGCGTCAGCAAAACTTCGGTCAACCCCTCCCCCTATCTTTCAACATGACCTTTGGCCAATCGATCGAGACATGTTTCCCTATGATTCTCTTCCATACAATTTCATATAAATATACATCATTCTGTGTCGTCAAAAATGAATCGCTAGGGAGAGGATGGAAAAGACGATGGTTTTCATTTTCCCTATTTCCATGAGTCCTGACAGCAAAAGATGTTATAGTCGGATATGGGAAGGCGCGGCCCTGAATAACGGCCCAAGACGGATAAGCTATCCCTCCCTTTTCAAATCATAGTATAATCTTCTGCCCTCTAGAATGAATGGAGAGAAATCCGGTTGGATTTCTTGATGATGGGTGTCGCTGCCTCCTGTTCGTGAGGCGTTTACAATGTATTGTATTCGTGTGTTTTCGCCTGTTTTGGTGGTGGCTTGGTGAGATTGACGAATGAGAATGCTACCCCCACCCCTTCCACTCCCAGGTTTTCCTTTTGGGCGTCATAGGGTAGCTACTGGGATGGGGTTGAGGCTGATATGGGGACCTTTCAACTTTCTCCCCAAACTTCACCTCCAAAGCTTTGAGGGCGAAAGATTTAGATCATCAATATGGGAACGCAGATACTCTACTGCCCTGATGACCCTACTTCCATAGTAGCTAAGTATTTATACCGTATCTCCACTTCTTCGACCTCCGCTAATCCCAAGGCTGCAGTATTGTGTTTGTGCATATCTTGAGAGGCGATCCGATTACGACCTGGAGCGACGGCGACGTCTGTTGGCCCCGAGATTTCCTTCGAGATGATGTTCCAAATACCCGAATCATGACTGTAAGCAACATATGTGCGACCTTCGTTCTCCTGTCCTTCGCTAAGAGGTTTCAAGTGGGGTTATGATTCGAACAATGTGAATATTACGGAGTTTTCGAGCGCGAATAGCATATTCGGCCATGCGGAAAACCTTTTGTTTGATATCGCACGGAGAAGGAGGACACCCGCTGAGGTGAGACGGTACTGAGAGCTCACAACATACACAATGGCTGAATCTTCTAGAAATCGCGTCCTGTGATTTCGTTGGGCACAGGCTCGGGGGCTTAGTGATCAAAGAGGCTTTGATTCGGTCATCCGAATATCTCAACAACCAACAAGACTTAAGTTTGGGGAGCATCTTCAAGTTTACGTCTGGCGTGGTCTTTCTAGGGACTCCCCACCGAGGCAGCGAGAAGACTGGTCTTGGACAGATTGTGGCAAAAATCGCGGTTTTAGCTCTTCGGCAACCGAATGATAAGCTGCTCAAGAATCTAGAAAAGGATTCAGATGTGCTGGAGAGACAACGTCGGTCTTTTGCTTCTATAAGCGAAAATTTCCCCGTTGTTTGTTTATGAGAGGAAAAGCCTATGGCAATTGGCATAGTGCGCCTACCTCTAATCGTATCATTTGAAAATGCTATTAAAATGCAGATTGTTCCGGATTGGTCTGCATTGATCGACGGCTTCAAAGTCAGAGCAAGTTCCATTCCGGCGAGCCACTCTGAAATGTGCAAATACAAGAGCACGAACACACCGGGTTATCAGCGGACTTCAGGCTATATCATGAATCTTGTGGACCTTGCTGCCGCCAAGAATTCTCCAGGTGTGTAAATACACATACTTTTCTTTTTCTTTTTGTGTACCGTGAAGCTCCTACTTAACTGATCAGATTCGCTTCAGATCATGGGGGTCGGAGCATCGGAACTTGAGTGGGACCGGGGATGAAATATGATTTTCTATTTCTTTATTGCGATATGAATGTCCATTTTATGCTAGCTTTCCATAGTTGGAATGTAATCAGAGATCTCAGCTTAACATTTTCTCAAATACAGTCGATCGTCAACTCAAAGAAGAGGAAGAAAAATTTAGTGAGATGGCTATAAGATGTAAGTGATTCTTCTCACTTGGGTTCCCCCTCCTAGACGCTGATACACTAAAATAGCTGTGCTCAGTCCGCACTCTTCAGTTTCGTGCAATGGATGATCGACACGACCAGATAGAAGAAGCTCATAAACAAACCTTTGAATGGGTCTTCCGAAAAGAACCCTTCGTCGAATGGCTAGAACACGGGAATGGCGTTTTTTGGATCAATGGAAAGGCCGGCGCTGGAAAATCCACCCTCATGAAGTTTGTTTTCCTATGATCACAGGACCCGGCAGTATCTCAATGTAGAGTCGTCGCAAGATCCTTCAGTATTTGCGGGATTTTTCTTTCACGACCGGGGTACTCCTCTCCAGAAATCCCAGACTGGCTTACTCAAGTCAATTCTGCACCAAATAATCGGACAATTCAAAAAGCTCGCGGCGGCTACTTGTGGGGAGCGTTATTCCTCCGTCTACGCATTTTACAGAAAGAACCCAAGCAAATTGCTTTATCAGGATATCACGAAGGAACCTATGCAACATGAGTGGTCACGCTTTGAACAACCTTCAAAAATATTCTTCGGCAAGCGGACTTTCCTCTAAGGCTATTTCTTTTGATTGACGGTCTAGATGAATATGAAGGCGACAAAGACGAGCTTGTGGATTTACTGCGGAATGTAACATCTTCATTGGGACCCGATTCCCGCTTACGACTGTGCCTCTCCAGTCGGCCATGGAACATATTCCAAGATGCGTTTGGGAACGGTCTTAACTTTCGGCTCCAAGACCTCACATACAGAGACATCAGCTTATATGTGTCTGGTAGCTTGAACAGTAGAGCTAGAGTGAGAGAGCTTGAGCGCATCAATCAAAATAGTACCTCGGAGCTTTTTGATGAAATCGTCCAGAAGGCAGACGGAGTTTTTCTGTGGGTCAAACTTGTGGTAAATCACTCATAAGTGGACTTCGAAATTATGACAGCATCACAGATCTCCGAAAGCGCCTGGATACCTTTCCAAAAGATCTTGAACCACTATACAAAAGAATGATCGATGAAATAGATGAAATATACGTCTAAGAAGCGGTAAAACTTTTTTATATCATGCAGACAGCTCGTAAGTCTCCAAGGACGCTCTCTCTGTGGCGTGCGCACGGAGAGGAGGAAGCAAAAAACAATGATGGCAAAATTGAGTATCTCACCGCCGAAGATCAGGTTGTAAGATGCCTCGAGGTTGGTGGGAGACTGAGAAGCAGGTGCGCTGGTCTTCTAGAAATCAAGTTCGTAGGCATATACTCTTACGACGAGACACTTCAATATGGTTCTCTTCAAGTAGAAACGAAACTACCCCAGAGCCGGTTCGCTCCCGTGGAATCCACGGTGCAATATTTACACTAGTCTGTCAAGGACTACTTCAGAAAACCCGAGATAGTGGCTCTTTTGATAAATCTATGTCTTGAGTTACAGTTCGAGCCCCACGAATGGTTACAGCAAGCATATATCAAAGAGATCAGAGATTGCTTTGGACACCCATTTCAAACGTTTATAACGAAGCGAGAACAGGAGGAGCCCGGCATCGTATGGGAGCTCTTTGGCCATATGTTTCTTGTGACGAAAATTCTGCTGTCAGCAAGTACTGGACTTCTGAGAGTTTATCTCCTGATGATTGTTCTTTCGGTATAAAAAAACTAACTGTAGATCAAGTATCGCTGCCAGAGGACAAGAAGGGCCAATTTGCGAGTCAGTACCGTTCTTGAATATTGAAGCGCGCTTTTTGCTAATATATGACTAGCTAAACATGTATATGAAGCCGAGATGATTGCAAACTTCTTTGTTTTTCTCACTACCTTTAAAACAGGAGAAGTAAATTCACCAACTAAATTAACGGCTAGCGACGATATAAGGAAGAATTGGAAGGCATTGACAGAAGAGGACGTATTCACGTATATTTACAACACTCAATCGGACACTTGGATTGGTCTGAAAGATGCGATGGGAAGTACCAAAAATCGCGCAGGACTCGCGCTTCTTAAATCGACAGTCAACCGATCCAAACAGTCATTCATGATGCTTGCAATACCAGGAGTTGATAGTTCCAAGAATGAAACTCACGCGAAGCAAACGGTTCGCGATGTAAGTTCAGGATTCTGCAGATTTATAGTATCTAAGGCTGATCTAGGCGCCCCGTAAATCGACCCCCCCTCTCTGTTATAGCTATAATTCCTATCATTAGGAGTGAATTCGATTAGTGAAAAAAATCTTCATCGTCTACTGTTTACCCAATTAAGCTGCCCCAGCTCTATTTTTTCTTTAGGTTTTCTCTTTCTCTTATTTACCTTCTTCGTTTTTCTAAAAAAGAAAATAGTGACTCTTCTTTCAGTATATCTATCATAGCTATTATTAGATAATGCTTTAATATTATTAACTATATTCTCGTTTATGTGTCTTTTATGTGTCTTTTATGTGTCTTTTATCTATGATTTTAAGCCTTGAGTATTATACCCTCTTCTTATACTTACTGTATAAATAGTGGGCTTTAAGTTATATGTAGGAATCTACTATAATATAGAACTAATAACC
Organism: Calycina herbarum; assembly: GCA_001414485.1. NCBI lineage: Eukaryota > Fungi > Ascomycota > Leotiomycetes > Helotiales > Pezizellaceae > Calycina > Calycina herbarum. The sequence continues at coordinate 342,859 of LLEY01000052.1, forward strand.
TATTTCTACGAATTGTAAGTATGTGGAACTCACCGCCCTACTAATTCAGTAGAAAACGCACGAAAGAGTAGGTTACAGAGGCGAAGCGTGGGGGAGGGGGTTGATTTACGGGGCGCCGCTGATCTAAGGCTCAAGGTAGTCGGTGCATGGCAGTATATGAAAGCACCAGAAATCTGGGCCAAAATGCAAACCACTTCCAAGGGAATCGAACTCGCTTTGTGTGAGTTTGATTTGAATTACGCAGTGAACAGTAATCCCACGTCGGAAGCCATAACCAACTTCAAAATGCGGGAAGCCTATTGCTATTGGGTTGACAAGTATTTTCATAAGATAGAAACATCGGGGGGTACCTTTGTAACAAATGTTAGAGCAGTCATCATTAAGAAGTGGCCGGGTACGCGGGATTGGGCTCTTACTAACTTGGATGACAGTGGTTTGGGCTCGTAAGTGATCTCCTTCCACTGCATTGTGATTGTATGCTAACGTGGAAAGGGCACGGAACTTGAAGTTTCCCAGGAGCGTGGGCACCTCTGTTTTTGGTTTGTGGGATACGTCGCTTGGCGCATGTGATGGTTTATAGTGTTTGGATGACCCTCCATTTGTTTCAAACGAATCTCTACGTAAATCCCAGCTGTAGTCTATAATTCATAACATAATGGTTTATTTTCAGAAACGAGAACAACTAGGTAACCAATCTCAAAATTTGACGACATATGAATTAAATAGCTTCATAGCTTCTTTACAGATCCAACTTCTTTGAACTGAAGAGTTGGCTGGTCAACAAAAATTCGCCCCCCAAAACAACCTTTCAGAGGGAAACAGATCAAGAGTAAGCTATTCTCACTTCCCTATGACGCCTCAATTAACAGGACGAGCTAGCATCTCGACACCAAATCAAATACCAACCTGTCTCGCATTTCTAGCTGTCTCCTTGCCAACTCGGCACTTCGTGGTCGGTTCTCGTACATTCTCATCTGAAGGAACTGGGGCGGTCACTGGATGTTTGACTCTTTTCGAAGTTTCAACTGAGGGCAATGAAATGTAACGTTCTCCTAAAAATTCGGATATTAATTTTTCCCACCTAATTTTCCATCCCCGTGTTCACATAAAAAAGTCCGTTATTAATACCAATACCAGAAAATTGATCGATTCTCTACAAACACCTTCCGGCATCACATGCTTTCATGCATCAGCATCTAGGATAGCAACTGGAACGACTGATGTCCACGTGAGAACATACGATGTCCTTCCAAAATTCAGACATGAGCCAGCTTTGCTGCGACCAGCACAAGAGCACTCATTCTTTTCATCTTCAGTCGAAATCACGTCTATCCAATACCACCCCACACTGCTTTCTTTTCTCATATGCACCGCCAATGACGGCGAAGTTAGAATCGTTACGCTACCCCGCTCTAAAACCGCACATTTGAAACCCTAGAAATCCAGCGATAATGCGATGCAAAGACATGGACCATGGGGAGCGGCTTGGACTCCATTACCTCGAAAAAGCGACATGCAACCATTGCATGCTGGACAAGGGACATACACCGTGGGCGATGATAACATAATAACTAACAGTAGCTGGACCCTGACAGAAACTTTCAACCGCAAGAAGTTTCCGGATGATCAACACGATCCACCCGAGGATATCCATAGGGGTTGGGAATTACCGGCGTGGTAAATCTGATGCTTCCAGGACTCGCGGAAGGGAGAGATATTCTTGCCACAACGGGGAGAGATGGGAGCCTGAGTATTGTTGACGCGTTCACCAATGGTTTGGATGATGATGGGCATACACTTCAAGGGGGCCTGGTCGCTAGCTTCAAGGTGAATCAGCGTGGGGGTGCGTGGGGCTTGAAGGATGTGAGGGTGCCGTATGTTCCAGATGAGGGACTGGAAGATAGAATGGAAGAAAACAGAAGGCCGGATGAGGAATTTTACAGAAGAGTCGAGGAGTTGGAAGGGATCAAGACGCCAGATGAGATTATGGAGGATATGGAGAAAGAAGAAGCGGAAGCTTGCAGGATCAAGGGAATAGATCCTCTTGCCAGACACAAACCATACCAAAATGAAGCGGCAGATGAGTACGGAGAAAATACAGAATACCCGCCATGGACCAAGAAATGACGCTATGTACTTCTTATTGGTGATCCTGAGGCTGGTCCTACGATTGTTGAGATAGAAGTTGAAGGGACCGGTAGCTGGGATAGGAGGAAGTGGGATGTAAGGAAGTTAACCGTCATCGGTGAATACAAAGGAGAAGAAACTTTGATATCTGATGGTTACCTGGATGGGAACACTGTTATTGGCGCAAGTGCAAGTCGGAATGAGGGAGGAATTGGTGGGAAAGTTTGTTTCTAGGAGTATCAACTTGAATAGGCAACTAAGAAACGATGAGAAGAAAGGCGAGCATGTTATCTAGAAACTACAACATTCTTCCAAGAATTACGAAGGACTCTAGGTAGGACACACCTCATTTGTTAAGACCGAAGTTCAGAGATAATTGTTTCCGAGGAAAACATATCTCCGAAAGTAAATATTTCCAATCGTATTTCTATATATTTCTGATAAATTTATTTCCGAGCGTAGATGTATTATTTCCGATATATATATCCAAGAGTTAAAAGAAACATTTCCGACCCCTAGAAATATATTCTTGAAGCTAGATATCTCCGAGGGTATATGTCTTCAAAACAATATATCTCCGAGGCAAATATTTCCGAGAGTACATATTTCAGAGCGTGGATATCTTTCGGAGATAAATATATTTTCAAGAGAACTATTTCCAAAAGTCTTTCCGAGTACATCTTTCTCCGACACATTTATTTCCGGGAGTCCGGAGATGTTTTGAAGTCTATATGTATTTCCGAGAATATTTCCGAGAATATTTCCGACAGATAATTAATTCCGAGTCTTTGTGCTTCAGAGGATGGAAGACTTATATACACTATCCCAGTTTTGAATGACAGAAGGGTTTATAGTTTACTGTTTAGAGTACAGATGACTAGTAAGAAAAAGTGTTTAAAGATCTATGATAATTGAATAAAAGAAGGGTTGTTAACATGAAAGATAGTTCTAGTATTCTCACTTGATTAAATTAATTATTCCAACTTCTTTGAAAAACTTTAATTCATAAATACACTTACGAGGACCTAACTTTTACGAAGTGAAATTTAGTATATGCAGAATATCTGTAACCAAAAAGATCTATAAACAAATATAAAAAATACAGATATAAACACACCCCTCCTAGTCTATAAACAAACGCTCAATGCCACCCGGACATACAAATGAAATGCCCCGTCTAAACGATAAAATGCACGATGAAAACCACCCCCGCAAATGCAGATCCCAAGTAAGATACAACCAAGCTATTCGATATGATACATCCCAGCCCAACCATCCCACCTGCAATCCTACCGCACAATCAACCGTTCCGGCGGGGCAAGGAGGATTTACTCATCCATATCCATCCCCTCAATGGGGTCAAATCTATGTCAAAGTCAGCATTTCCCTCAACCCCTCTCATTGCATCAACCCCCAAGAAAAGAAGAAGAAAAAACTCACCCCATCTCCCCAACCACCTCCTTAGTCCAAAACGTCAAACTCTCCAACTCCCTCACACACCCCGTCAGCGCCCTCGAATAACTATAACTATAAATCTGACTCCACCTCCTCCCCTCCCCCTCACTCCGTCCACTCTGCATCCGTTCCAACTCCCTCGTCTGCGCCATCTGACTCTCCACCTCCGCCATCTTATCCAGTAACCTCTTTCTCGCTAGTGCCGCAGATGGTAAATACCTCGGTACCCTCCTCCCACCCCTCAGTGCGCCCGCTAGGACGTAGAGATTCATGAGGATTGCGGCGACGGCGTCCCGACGGAAGGAGAGGAGTGATTCGGCGGCCAGATCGGAGTTGGAGATGTAGTGCGGGTGGAAGAAGAGGGAGGATTGTCGGACGGAGACGAGGTATTCGAAGAACCGCTCTGAGGCGTCTATTAGGGCTGAGTATGGGAGGGGGTCGAAGGGGCCACGGAGACGGATTTCGTGACGGGTTAGGGCCTGGGTGTTGTTAGACTGAGGGGACATTGGGGGAAATGGGAAGGGGAAGGGAAGAAAGGAAGGGGAAAGGAAGAGGGGTAATGGTGTACCATTAATTGTCTGATTCGGACGAAGCCTTCACGAAGACGACCTTCTAGCATTTCTTGAAGGAGTTAGTGGTGTTTGGACAACAAAATCTTAGGGGAGACATACCAGATCTCGCAACATCCTCAACTCCCGGTTCATTTCCATTTTCATAGTACACATACTTCGCAACCACACCCCGATAAATAATACTAGAATAAATCATCATAGCCGCCAACGCCTTCCTCAGCTCATGTCTCGCCACAAAAGGCCAAAGCATCCAACTCACAACCACAGCAGCAACAACACCCACAACAAAAGCCACCCCCCTCGTCCAAGCAATCTGAACCACAGAAGGCAACCCCTCATCCGCCTTCGCAGCAAGGGAAACAACCACAAAAGAAATACACCCCACAATCCCCGATCGCGGATGCGAACTCTGCGTAAACCGATAAATCATAGGAATCATATAGATAGCCGCAAAAAGCGCCATAACGAAGGGATTCCCATCTTTAGCACCATATGCTAAACCGCCCCAAACAGCCCCAAGAACAGCGCAGAGGGCGCGTGTGAAGAAATCTTGAATATTGCCTCCTACGCGGGGATGGGACATTATCCATACCATAGCCACAGCCCACCATCCCTCATTTTGATTCCACCATCCTCGACTTTGTTCCAACCATCCCGGGACAGCGAGGAGAGAAGTCATGATGATGACTTTGAGAGCGAATCGCATTTCGAAGCCTTGGAGTCGATGGAGTACTAACCACAACCTATATCTAAACCTCTGTTTCCTCGACGCATGAGAATTACGATCTAAAGCTTCGTCTTCTTCTTCTTCGTATTTCCCCATGGTGTCGGATCTTGATAACCCGAACGTTTCGGACTTCTCGATGTTGGGAGTGTCTTTTTGGTGGGGGAGGGGTTTGTAGACGTTTGCCATTCCGCGCATCGTGCGGGCTAGTTGGGTTTGAGAGCGGAAATAGAACCCTGCTGTTACGCCGCCGCGGTCATGTCTTACTTGTGCATTTGTTCTTTGCATGCCCTTTGTAAAGGGATATGAAGGTGGGTATATCCGTGATTTTTGCTGCGATTGTTGCATTTCCATGACTTTGACTAGTAAAGCTTCGACGGTCCTCGCAGCTTGACGGATTGGATGGACGAAGAGGAAAAGCTCGACGACTTCTGGGTGGTCGGAGTAGGTTGGTGGTAATGCTGGGTTGTCCATTAGGGAATCCTCTGCTTCGTCGTATTTTATCATTCCTTTTCGGAGTTTGGTTAGGATTCCGATGAGGTCTGAGGAGGTTGTTACTGGTGGACCTAGCCACTGTCTATACCCGGACATTCCCATCAAAACTGCATCGCATCTTTCGAATGCACTTCTCATGCGAGCAAGCAGTTTTGAAGTTGGCTGCGCAAGCTTGCTAGTTACCAGTCGGACGGCCTTGTCTCCTGTTCCAGTTCTAATAATCTGAGGGCGTTTTCGGTTCCTCTTGTCGATATCGATAATTGTTTCGCCCGCGATAGAACCGAAGGGGCTATGAAGATTATAAACTTCCGAGCTACTTTCCGACATTTGACTGCTATCGGGTTCTTCGCCTTGAAGATCGGAATAAACCTCACTCCTTTCGAAATGATCAAAAAGGGCACTTTCCATCCTCAGGGAGAGTAAAGATCTGATAACAGCCTGCATGAGATTTCGCAGCGCTTCAACATCCGAAGGCGGAAATCGTGTAATGGAAAAATCCAAAGTAAGATCTCGATAACTCTGCGAAAGATTGACAAATGTAAAAGCCAATTGACGATGGAGAGCTGTATGGTTTGGGTTAGGCAGCACCAAACCATCTTGCATGACTCCCAATGCAGTATGAAGAGATACGGCAAGTGGACGAGCTCCAGCATCTGGAAAAACTGTGCACGCAATTATGAGACAGATGGCTTGACCGAAAAGCCAAGGTATGCCGTAGTCAAACAGCTTTCCCCATGCAACGGCCTTTGAAGTGTCTGCAAGACAGGTATAAATGACAGCAATTCCCGCACATAATACGAGTTGGTAGATTCGGACGTAGTATGAACGAAGTGCTGCCTGTGTACCCATGAAAACAACAAGAAATGCGGCGAGAATTCCACCATATCCTCTCCTGGCGATAGACGTAGAATTTGAGAGCCAAAGTGCGAAGGCTCCCCATCCGAGCCCAGCCGCTGTGCCTAGACTAGTCTGGAAAGCACCATCGAATTGAGCTCCGACTGTCCTTCCAGAGTGATTGATGATTGTTGACAGTACCATTATGTAACTGTACCGACCCAACCATATTCGAACCACAGGAACAAGACATAAAATATAGGCTATGAAAAAACCAAGAAAAGATTTGGCTAATTTGATGCCAGAACGGGTGGTGGTGACCGCTCGTACCACACTCTGTATATCACGCCATTGTCTCGGTATGAAAAATTTGGGAGAAAGAGGATGCATCTTCTTGAAAGTCTGGGGAAGAGTTTCCTCCGCATCCTCCATCATCTCATCGCGATTCACTTTGGGCGGTTTTGAAAATGCACCATCGAAGAAGCCATCTCGGAGTTCTTCCACGCCATAAGTTTCAAGGTCCAAATCCAGATTTTGAAGCAGAGTCTCGAGATGACTATGGTTCATGCTGACTCTGGGGGATGGTGGTACTGAGCCTCCATGATTCCGAATTGATGACGCCCTCGAACGTCGAGGACTGTGATTGAAAGAACCATAATAAATACTTGATGCTGACGATTTAGTGGCGGGGTTCAGAGCTTGCAGACGGATATGTTTTGCAGCTTTCGCTTCCTCTTTCGCTTCCTGGCGACCGGTGCGGGAAAAAGTGAGACGGCGACGATGGGTTTTAGTTTGAGAATCGGAATCATTGCTGACAGCATTTGCTATTGACGTTGAACCGGAAGTGTGAGATCTTGGCTCGGCTAGTTGCGTGGGTTGAGAGGACAGGATTGGTCTCGTGTTGGATGTCTTGTCATCTTTACTTTTTAGGGGGGCGGAAGAGGCCATTGCTTTGAAGGATTCGATGCCGTGCTTAATGACGCTTCTTAGTGGTCATGTTGAGCAAATGCTAGCCTGCCCAATTGCAACACAGAATGCTCTGTAACGTCTCAACCCAATTCGGAAATAATACCAGCGATAGGAGATTGGGCGAGGAGTGCTGATTGATGATGACTGAGACTTGGGACTGAGACGAGAGGAGACTGGTTATGAGTTTGGATGAGATGAGACAACGATGCAAAGAAGAGAAAAGAGAAGCTTCCTCTGCATGGCTATTGTACTTGTATCCCAGACATAAGGCTCTGAATTAACATTGGCTTTTGGTGCCCAATGCAAGTGCTCTCGGTGCTCTCACGGAGTCTTTTAGATCTACCGCTAAAACTCTAAGCCTGCTTCCCTGCCCTGCTTCAGTGTGCTCCCACTAAGTGCCCCTCGCCAATCAGAACGGTTCATGCAATCGGCCTCTTTAGGTCCACTTCCCACGTGCCTGCCCGGCTACTCACCGCCCGATCTTCCGGGTTCTGGCTTTTGCAGCTTGTGAAGGTCTGGGAGGCAGTGAATGGCTGGAAGGTGCTGGAAGGAGACTAGTGACTGGATAAGTGATTTATCGTCCCCAATGTGGCGAAGGCAAAGGTTAATTGCCAATTAATGTCTCTACTACTTATATGTGGCGCGTCTGCGTCTGCGTCTGCTAAAACCGAAAGTCTCTTCTCTTGTCCTTGCACCCCTTACCCTTTCCCTTACCTTAACCTTACCCTAAACCTTGGTCCCTAAACGCCCCAACGCGCTAGCCTATGCCAAACCTCCAACCCAACTCAACTCCTGAACCGAACTTGAACTTCTTTCCTCTCCACAACACACCTCAACGCTTCCAGGCTACTCTAAGCTACTTGTGGGGAGCTAAAGTGCCGCATCCCAACCCACCCCCATCCACCCCCATCCACCCCCCTCTCCTCACTCTATTACCCTGCACTCTACTGCACTCTACTGCACCCCCCAACATGAAGGCCAGAAAACCCGCTCGACGCGTCGCTGCCAGAATGGACACCAAAGTCTCTCTCATCAACAACATGCCCAACCAACCCTCTGATGAAGAGTCTGAGATCAGTAGCGACGCCCTGCTCAACGCCGACCTTCCACGTGTCAACGGAGATGGCTTCGATCTCATCGTTGCCGCCAATTCCTCAGAAGACGGTCTGGACGACGACGACGACGACGACGATGAATCCGACTCCCTTTCGCTCTTTGAAGATACCCTTGGTGAGATGGACGACCAGCACCTGTTTAATCACGGTAGTGAGTGACCTGAAACCTTTGACAAACCATGCACTAAATATAGAAATTATTAGGCTCTGAGATCTGCACTTATGCAGAGGCCGTTGCTTTCCGTCAACAACTTCGTGCTATCGGTCCTGAAGAATTCGTTCGCATCAATGTCGATGACGGTCTCGTCAGTGCCAAGAAGCTTCTCACAGCCTTCAACATTCGTGCTCCTGAATTCCTCGATGGCCTGCCTGATAGTGCCTACTACCAACTTCTGGGTTTAGCTCTCAGTCGGGAATTGTCCAAGCGGATCAAGCTTCCTCAGTTCAACACCATCGATGATGCCGTTGAGTTGATTCAAAGATCTCATAATATTATTGTGCTCACGGGTGCTGGTATCTCGACCTCGCTTGGCATCCCCGATTTCAGATCCAAGGACACTGGTCTTTACTCCAAACTCCAACATCTCGGCCTGAGTGATCCACAAGAAGTCTTTGACATTCACGTCTTCAAGGAGGATCCCAACTACTTTTACACCGTCGCTCGCGATATTATTCCGTCAGGTGACAAGTTCACTCCTACCCACGCCTTCATCCATCTCCTCCAACAAAAGGGAAAATTGCTGACCAATTATTCTCAAAATATTGACAACATTGAGGCGTTGGCTGGTATTCTTCCGGAAAAATTGGTTCAGTGTCACGGGTCCTTCGCCACAGCCTCCTGCATTGAGTGCAAGTGGCAAGTTCCAGGCGATGTCATCTTCCCAGATATCCGAGCAGGTCGAATCCCACGATGCGATAAATGCATTGAAAAGCTGAGAAATCTCAAAGCACCCAATGCCATGAAGCGCAAGCGATCCGCCAACGGCGACAAGAAGAAGCGTCGCTTCGACAATGACACCGATTCCGAACCGGAAGAGGATTACGATATTCCAGCCGCGGGAGTCATGAAGCCAGATATCACCTTCTTTGGCGAACCACTCCCAGATAAATTCTCGGAGCGACTCACCACTCACGACAAGGACAAGGTAGATCTGGTCATCGTGATTGGAACATCCTTAAAAGTCGCGCCCGTCTCCGAAGTCGTCCCTTACTTGCCAGCAAACATTCCACAAATGTATATCTCACGAGAGCCGGTTTCGCATGTCAATTTCGATGTCGATATGCTGGGGGATTGCGACGTGGTGGTTGCCGAGTTGTGCCGACGCGCGGGCTGGGATTTGAAGCACGAGATGATTCCTGAGGGTCAGGAGGTGGGGATTCAACTTGTAGATGGATTTACGAGTCGACATGTTTTTACGGAAAAGCGTTAGAGGTTTTGTTTTTCGTTGCGATGCGATAGGTTATTTTAATTCCGTTCGCGCAGAGAGACAAAAGCGGAAATTAGGGTTGCATTTTTCTTTTGTCACGCGTCATCAGCGCTCGGTTTTCAGTATGGATTTCTCGCGATGCCTCTTTTTCTAGCTTTCTTTTGGAGCTGAATCGCGATGCATTTTCATTTTTCTTTGATTTGCATCCAACAGAGGCTTCTAGGGATATATTACATCCATCAGAGGATTCCGAGAGTTCAAGATCAGGCAATGAATTCTTCGGAGCATTACGTTTTGTCAGTCATGTTACACACATTCAGCACACCTGTTTTACACGGGGGGGGGGGGCGTTCCGGAACACACGAAATGCAATCAGGGCAAGGAACTAGGAAGGGTTGTGTTTAGATTGCATTCATTTTTGTATGTTATGTTGCTTTGTTTTTAGCAGTGGCGTTGAGAGATAGCAAGCCGCGGATATAATTGAGAAGTTTTACATATGAGAATTATAGGTTGTGAGATATTGTTTGCACCCCGGAGTAGTTTACTCACTGCCTGGAAACCAGTGGCTTACTTGTTAATCACCAGCTTACTCACAACATCGAAATTGGCAGCTTACTCGCAGACCACTAGCTTACTTGGGAATCACTAGCTCACCTACAAATCACTAGCTTAGTCGCAAATCACCAGCTTACTCCCAACCTGGAAATCACCTGACAACAGCTCACCATTGGCGAGGAGAATTCGTTAGGTCGTAAATAATTATTAAAAGAGGTGAGATTAATTACTATTCTCACCCTCTTGTACGCTAACTTTTTGGAAGTAAGCTGTGAATAAGCTGTGAGTAAGCTGCGAGTGAGTTGTGATCAAGCTGTGAGTGAGCTGGCAGTATGAACACCGCCACTCACGTGTTAGTTACCCCTATTTTAGATTGTGGTGAAGTAACTTGGATGAATTAGAAGTGTAGCTTACTCGCAACCCGGGAAATAAGCAGCTTACTCACAAATCACCGGCACACTTACAAAACATAGCGATTTAATTCCTCTCGTCGATTTATGCCGTAGCGACATCGGTAAGAAGAGAGACGGGTTGTCTCGTCGCTGAAATATAGTTATTGATTATTGATGATTTGTTTTACATAAGCGACGAGGAGGAGAGATGAGATGGTATTAGTATGCTGAGTTAATTAAATTATAATAAGAATGAGGAATATATTATTGTTATTTTACGTTATATGATTTTATTGTTTTAGATGTTTGGAATTATTTTGCTGAATAAAAGTAGTTACTCTATAATAAGTTGTCTTACCTTGGTCAAATTCTGAAGGTTATGATCATAAGTTAAGTTATTCAACTTTGTTTTCTTAGAGAGTTGGAATAAATTTTTTTTTTGTAAAGATACTTACTCGATGACACATTTTCTTACCTCGGTCGAAACTCGGAGAGTGGGGCTGAATACGATTGATTATATTCACTTCATACTCTACAACTTTCATTTTCAGGGGCACATAAGAAGCCAACTCCTCCATCTATGAACAGCGTCACAGCATTCGGGTTTCTCGCTAATCATGGTGCGCTGTCTTCCCGTCGTGTCCGCTGCCTTCATAGTAGATTTTCTAAGATTCGGTAATTTGCAAATCCTAAACTTTACATAGTTACAGACTTGCGACAGGCCTTAGTTTTCTTCATCTGAATGTTAGAATTGATTTACTGTCAAAAACTAGAGTGTTGTCGAATGTTGATGTACTGTCGAAGTTTAGTAACTTTCAGGCGAAGACCAAAAAATCCAGGGGATTTTAGTTCCCTTGCTTATTCTCTGTCTTCACGAGAGAGTTTTCCTCTGCGGTTACAGATAGGAGGACAGAGCTTAGAGCGAGTTACTACTTGAGAACCTTACGAACGTTGTTCCCTCCTGAAAAATGTAACTGCGTCTCAACCACTCGCTGTAGTGGGTAGCTTTTATACAGAGTCGTGAGTGAACAGATTCAAGCAGGGAGTTGAGGTTGAAATCGCAAGAGTGAAGTGTGCTGTCAATATGGAGAGAGAGTGTGGGAAAATATTATATAAGGTGGCAAGATGAGAACTCAAGATCATGAACGGACCAATTTTAACCCCCGAAGTCAAGGGTATAATCTGTCTCGTAGAAACGTACAGTATGACATCTGTTCTTACGGAGCTGCTAGGAAACTTTCTTTTGTTGCTATATCTCTTCTATTCTCTTCCCGAATAAAAAGTGAAATGTTTATCGCTTCGAATAATAGTAGGTCATCGTCGAAAGGTGAGCTACTGTCGAAAATTGAAGTGTTGTCGAAACTTGAAAGTTTAGTTAGTTGCTGAATAGTTGAAAATTTCTTCTGTCGCTAATGATTCAGCGTACTTCGAAATCACTGAAGTCACAGTCAGGACGTGCATCAAATTTGGGATACCCGTTGCCTTAAAGAGCAAGACACAGACATAACTGCATTGGGGTTCAATCCTCATACTACTGTTTAAAAGTAGTGCATAGATTTTTTATAGGGAAGGCAATGGAGTACGGAGCGTGAAATTTATGGAGGTACAGCGTGTATTAAAGGTAACCCCCCCTTCCCCTGCACCTGCATTAGCGAGTACAAACTACACCTAATTAGGAAGTATCATTGAAGCAACATTTTGGACTTTATGAGGTTATTCCTATTACTATTATTCTAGTACTTTGTGAATAGCCCATTTGCATCAATTACAGCCTGGCATCTATCATGCATACTCTCAATAAGGTTGTCGGTTCTTCTCTGTAATCGGAGGCTTACGCATTGCAAGACGACGGTGGAAACCTTCTCGTAAGAGGGCGTTGCGAATAGCATCTCTTTTGACTCCAAACTCGAGGACTTCTGCAAGCTGCGCGTATGACATCCGCCGGTTCTTTGAAGAAGCGCATACAAACTCCACCAGTTCCTCTATCTGGGCCTGCGTAAGAGCAGGTTTCGCTCCGACATTTCCCTTCTTACGAGGCGTAGCTTGCTGCGTACATGCCTTGCCTATCTGCCGTACCGTGTAGCCAAACTGGTCGTGTATCTGTCCGTAGGACCAACCGATATCGCGGAGGAGCTTTACATCGCGCTTTTGGTCTCGAGTAAGCTCTGCAGCTCGTGGCTTTTTGATAGGAGGGTGTGCAATAGGGCCATGAGGGGCTATTGGTTCGTCGATAAGGTCGTACACACCCTCCATTCTGGCTAGAATAGAGGGCTTTTCGAGTAGTTTTTGAATGGTTTATAAGAGCTTCATTGAGTCTTCATTTTGGGGTAGATTTATTACTATAATAGGCTTAGGGTTACGCCCCACCTGCAGGTGCAGGGGAGGGGGGGGTTACCTTTAATACACGCTGTACCTCCGTAGTTGAATGACTGGAAAAGACATGGCTAGATAATCCTTAGAATCAGTGAATAGTCTGTCTTCTTACTCGAGTACTCTTCTTTGCGGGGAGGCTAGTAAAAATCTCTATTCGTTGTTCACTTTTTAAGAACTTACGACACTATGGCTAAGAACAACAAGTATCACCTAACTAGCTCTCCTTCTGTCTCTTATCATTTTAGTTTCTTTCGTAGGCCCCCGTAAAGACTTTGTGGTCACCATCTACGGTAGGTCTTCAACTTCTCGCGAGATAATAAGAGACTATTATATCTTCTTTCAATAGAAGCTGGAAGTTGTGCTTGTTGGAAATTCAATTTGGGTTTTCAGAATTATAACTAATTTTCGACAGTAGTTCTGATTTCGATGAAAATTTAACTTGTAAGAGCAACTTGACTGTTGATACTTGACGAGGAAATAATTACTCAGCAAGGTAGTGGAATGGCTGTTGATGTGACAGACGTGCTTCAAGTAGACTCAGAACAAACAACACTCTATTCTTAGGACAAAAGGCAAGGAGAGCAGAAGAGCTCGAGAGAGCCGGGAACTAAATACAAGTCATACACGCTAGTGCGTACGCTGGTACTAGCGTGCATCTAAGCGAACATGTGACATCCAGCCTTCGTGACTATAACCGTCACAGTTGAGTGAAATTCTTATTGAAAATGATTTTTGGTAAATTGTTTGCATCTAAGTAACTTCTGTGAGCCGCATCTGTCTCCAGTGTTATCCAAAGCAAGAGCATAGTTTTTGTATAACTCTTAAAGCAAGAAAGAAGTAAAGAGACTTTTGTATCACTTGTGTAGAGGTATGAAACGTAAGCAATAACACTACTGGTATTAATATTTCAGACTCAAGAGTTTCTTATAATACTAAATTCTAAGTAAGTATAACTAAATAGAACTAAAAGTTCTTAGACGCTTTAAGAGCTTTCGCGTTTCCTACTCTCTGATTAGTTAGTTTATTTTTTTTAACGTGTTTCACAAGCGAGTCGCCCACACAAGCGAGTCGCCCACTTTTTCAACCTAGTGTTATTATAATACAAAATACTCAACACTACATAAAGTTATTATTACTATAGAAGCTATCTAGTATTCTTTAGAACTTTCGCTATCTTCTACATCTAATATTTCTGCCTAACAAGTACGAGAATTATGCCCAGTTTTACTACAACGGCTACAGTACCTGTCTACGCGAACTATCTTCCTAGACTCTTTACCTTGTGTTGGTATGACTTGGTGGCCAATAGCATGATGCAAAAAGAGTGTATTATCGTTCGTGCATACAGAGCAAAGTTAGCTGCTCTGTCTACTTAAATAGACCTTAAGCGAGAAGGTCACGTGAAGCGCTACTCGCTCATTATTATGCCGACACTGGCACTTCTTCAAAACGGTGGAAGTTACTGCCTAAAAATCTTCAAAATCTCTCATCTCGTCCAGCCAATCATAGCCCTCCATTCCATGTCCTCGACCAATGAGAGCGTCCCATTCAGAGGTCTCATTATCCCTCATTCCGTTCCACCCATTCCATAAGCTTAATATCCAGCTTACTAGTATCGATTAGCTTTTATAGAGCGTTACAACAATCCTTCTTAGTCATAGCATCCGCTAGATTACTCTTGCCATCGATCCACTTAATTTCGTCGATCTCTCAACTCATATACTTCTCGCAAGTACATAACGTCGCAAGTACATAACGTCAATCATTAAGCGCTTCTCCTTAGTAGTGCCTAATTTGGCTATACATTCGTAAATAGACTTCGAATCGGTATATGTAATAAGCAGGACCTTAAAGCCTAAGATGCTTTCTAAGGTTGATTTGATAGAAGCGGTAGTATCAAATCCGGAGCTTATTACATACAATTCTAAGGCTAAAACGCTGCGAGTAACTCTTTTACACTTAGTAGAAGACTAATACAAAATATTGGCATTATCGTCCTTATCTACAAGTACTATAACGTACCTAATTTGTGACGATAAGTCCTTATTGTTCGCAAAAGAGCCGTCCGTGAAAGCGTATAATTTAAGCGAGTCCTAGTCTAGCTTAACGTATTTGAGTCCTCTTATAGCGTTGTCGATTTGCTATTAAATTCGCTTATTAAGAAGGCTAATATCGACTTCTTATAGATCGGTTATCTAGGTAGTATATAATAAATCGAATACTACTTCTAGCTAGGACACTGTTACTAAATATGCTCTACGAGTATACTAAGTAATATATTAATCCTTAGTAGATACTGTACGAGAAGTGCCTTTAGTATTAGATATCTCCGCTAGCACCTTTTATACTAATTTCAAGTGCTTTGCGTAATCCTAGGTAAGCGTAAATAAGCTATCCGTATGCTTACTAATTAGCCCTCTATTAAACTAGATTAGATAGGTAATAGTAAGTTCTTATCTATCCTTTGATATAAATCCAGCTTCCTTAATAGCACTTTCTTCCTTAGCTATAAAAGTATCGTTTATAAGTATAAGAGTATTATTAGTTTAAAGTCCTACTACTATAAAAGGTCTATCTAATCGTTTAGTATATAAAAGACAGGGGTCGAAAGTGGATTATTCTATTATAAGCTTCGTAGTATAGTGTTTATAGTACGTTATAAACTAGTAGTTTCTAGCCTCTAGAATACTATATAATAGCTTAATTACTTTAAAGAATATATCCTCCTATTAAGAGTATTCTTTTAGTAGGTATACAAAGAACTTTCGATTTAGTTCTATAAGTAACTAGGTGTATACTTATATAATATCCCGAATATAAACTCGTAAATCCGAGTATACTACTATAAGTATAAGGATGATTCTTTAGCTTACTCTTTAGATTATAGAGGCCTAGGTAAGAACTAAGGACTTTCTATTATTATTATATACTTAGATAACTAGTCTTAACTTTACAAAAGCAAGTGCTGTACTCTTAAATTTGATATTATCTACGAACTATAATCTAAAGATTCTAGCGTCAGAAGGCAGGTTATCTTAGATAACGATCTTAAAGACGTCTTAATCGGTTAGTCTATTAACTTCCTTCTGTCGTAACTCGACGTATATTATACTATTATTAGCTACGAATACTTTAATATCGTATTCCTCTTTAATAGAAGAGAGGAAAGTCTTAATATCGCTAATAGTGACAGGGTTCTTAGTATTATTAATAAAAGCATCTATCTCTTAGAATAAGATCTTAAAAGGCCTATTTAGTAGTCTTAGGTGCTTTTATAGTCTTCCTCGTCTACGTTTCTAGACTAGTTCTATTATCGATTCTAGAGGATTAGTAAGGTTATCTTATCGTACTTATATCTAGTAAAGTTAGTATAACAGTCCCAGTCACATACGACTGGATCACGTGCCGAGGTTCTACCGAAGCCTCGCTTAGTGTATATAAATAGAGACAGAGCGTACTAACTCTCCTCTTCTCTCTTTAGTTTAGTTTTCTTCGAATATAGGTACTATTCTATAAGTATCTCTTTTAGTGTATTTATAGAGAGCTGTTACACTAAAACTAAACTTATACTCTCGCCTGGGAAGGTATACGAATATCCTAAAACTGACGAACGAAAACATATATATTTACCTTATAGTAAATCCCTTCGTATATAGTAATAAGTTATAACGCTCCTCTCTTAGCTAGCTCGATAAGCAATCGGACGAAGAGCCTCTACCTTTACCTTTACCTTTGCTACCTACTATTAACACTAGCTCTCGAAAGACTAAGACCTCTTCCTAAGCTATAGTACTACTACCTCTACCTACTAGTAAGGCTACTACTAGCTCTTCTACAGCAGCAAAGTCTGAGTTACCTCCTCCTCTTATAGTCGACGATGTCTTATAACAAATCCTTTAGATAATAACTACTCTTACGGATAAGGTCTACTACCTTAAAGTTAATACTAGATCTACCCCTTAAGTAGTAGAAATGTACGCACGCTGTAAATATACCCCTATAGAGCTTAAAGCTGAAAAGGTTGCCTAATCCACTCCTGCTGCCTAGTCTTCTAAGAAGACTAGTAAAGTAGAGAATCTATATACGTTTATAATAGAAGATAACTAGATCACGTATAATACCTAGGAGACTGAAATTATAGCAAAGCTATATATTAATACTAACTACTTCGAATCTAAGGAGGTAAAGATGAATCTAGTATATCGCGCTACTACTGGCTAAGTATGTAATTATATTTACCTAAAATATAAGTTCGATGCTAACGACCGATTTACTACTTATAATAAGATGCTGGCTTACCTCTATAACATTGTAGTTAGTCCGTACGTTTGTAACGAGGCTTATAAGAAGTACTAAGAGCTATGAATGACTTAAGAGACGTTCTACGAGTTTTGAGCAAAGTTCTAGAAGCTGGTAGACAAGTTTAGGGCTCTAAAGTAAGATAAAATTAACGACCTTTTTAATAAGTTAACTATTAACCTCTGACAAGCTCTTACAGTTATTAGACTTTAAGCTAAGGGAGACATAGACCTCTTTTATACTCTTGCTAGTAGCGTCGACAACGACCTATGAGATATTATAGAAGAAAAGGCTAGAAAGCGTGTAAGTAAGTATCTACCTACTACAGCTATAAATATAGCTATAGCTATACGTTCTCTAGAAATTCCTGCTTACGTAGTTGGCATTTACCCCTCTACTAACATATGTTATAACTATAGAGAAGTTAGCTATTATATCAAGTCCTGCCTATAGCTAAGAGTCTATAAGAAGGTAGACTTAAGCGAGCTAGAGAAAGAAGAAGAAGCTAGATCTAAGTTAGGAAATGAATGTACTTAAGAGAAGACTCTACCTTAGGTAAATATAGGATTAATCTCTCTAAGATTAATCTATAGTTATTAGTTAGTGGAAAAGCGTTTACTTTACCTAGTATAATAATAATCAATAGATATAGTATATAAACCACTACTCTTAGTAACCTAGGAGTAAATGTATTCTCTTTTATAGACGTCTAATTCAGCTACGACTTAGTAAAGTTCTATAACCTTAAAATAAAAAGACTTCTTATACTTATAAAGATTCGTAGATATAATAGAGAGATTAGTAGAGAAGCTACTTACTACCTCCTCTCTAATTATATATTAGATAGCTGTAAATTCTTTAACATACTCTTTATTCTACTAGACCTAGGATTATACGACATTATCCTTAGCTGAAAATTCTTTAAATACTTTTATATTAATATCGATGTAACTTATTAAAAGTTACTCTGGCTAGAGGAACTTAAGCCTTACTTCTTTACTCGGCAGCCTACCCCTCTCTCGCGCGAAGCTATTTGTCCTAAGGACTCTACGCTCTTTTACCAGAATTAGGTAGACGCTTATAACCTTGTAATAGAAACGGACGAATTATAGAGATAGAATAGCTGATCTATTCTAGAACTCTATATAATAGAACATCTAGAATACGTACCTACGATCTACGAAAGCAACTACTAGTCTTCTATATAAGTATAATACTGGATTATGAAACGGGAACTCGAGAGATTACCTAAGAAAGTACTTACCCTAGTCTATTAACGAAAGCCCTTTCTAAAGTAAGAACCTTCTATAATAATTAACATCTCTACTATATCCGCGGTAGGAATATACTACTATTTACTTTAGGAAGATAGCGAGATGTTTACTACTAGCTTATACGAGATTAACAGTATTATAGCTAGACGAGAAGAGGATTGTATAGTAATACTAGAGGTTCTAGAAAAGTATATAGATTTTATAGACGTATTCTTAAAAGAAGCTTTAGATACCCTACTACCTTACTAATATTACGACTATAAAATATAGCTAGAAGGAACAGATACTCTTAAATATTCCCTACTATATAAGATGTCGACTAAAGAGCTACTTGCTATAAAGGAATATATCTTAGACAACCTTTATAAGGGATTTATAGAGCATAGCCAGTCCCCTTTTGCTGCTCTAGTACTGTTTATTAAGAAGGTAGACGGAAGATTACGCTTTTATATTAACTTCTAGAAGCTTAATAACCTTACTTGAAAAGACCGCTATCTACTTCCTCTTATCGATGAAATGCTAGCCTGTATTAGCTAAGCTCGTATCTTTACGAAACTCGATATCTGTTAAGCTTTCTATTATATATAAATAGATCCTGATTCTGAAGAACTAACTACTTTCTATATATGTTATAGAACGTATAAGTGTAAGGTTCTGCTCTTTAGACTTACGAATAGACTATCTACGTACTAGTGGTATATAAACGACGTACTTTTCGACTATTTAGACGATTTCTGCTCTACTTACTTAGACGATATCCTTATCTATTCTTCGAATATATTAGAGTACGAGGAACACGTATAAAAAGTCCTCTAACGACTACGAGATACTAGCTTATAAGTAGATATTAAGAAATACGAATTTAACGTCGAGAAGACAAAATACCTTAGCTTTATTATTAAGACTGATAGTATTAAAGTAGATCTAGAAAAAGTTGTAGTAGTCTAGAATTAGTAAGCACTAGATATAGTAAAAGGCGTCTAGAGCTTCCTAGGCTTTTATAACTTCTACTAGAGGTTTATATAGAATTATAGAATTATTACAAAATCACTTACACGTCTTATAAAAGACAACGTACCCTTTAACTTCGATAAAAGCTACTAAGACGCTTTTAAAGAGCTGAAAGAATACCTTACGACAGCACTAGTCCTTCGCTACTACTCTCTAGAGCTTCCTACGATGATCGAGACAGACGCCTCAGACGGGATAATTGCTAGGATACTATAATAACAGTAAGCAGACGGCGAATGGTACCTAGTAGCTTACTTTAGTAAGGTTATGTCCTTAGCTAAGTATAATTACGAGATTTATGACAAAGAGATGCTTGTAATCGTATGCTTGCTTATGGAATAGAGACTGGAATTATAAAGTATATACGAGAAAGTTCGTATTTATACTAACTATAAAGCACTTAAGTACTTTATAACGATAAAGCAGCTTACTGTACGTTAAGCTAGATGGGCTGAAGCTTTAGCTGAATACTACTTTATAGTAATATACTGTTCTAGAAAAGAGAATAGAAAGGCGGACGCTTTAATACGAAAAACGGACGAGTTACGGACTTAGAAGGAGCTGAAAGAATAATACCGGACCTGTATGCTCTTGACGAAAGAACAAGTCGATATAGAAACACTTAAAGACCTCGGGGTTGAAATAAGCTCTATTACGCTGGCTCCAGTTGACGACGACCACTTCTAGGAGTCTCTTATGCTCTCTGAACGAATCCGTAAAGCAAATAAGGATGCTGAGACACTTTAAGCTTTACGATTACAGGCTGAGAACGACGAAGACTCTCCGTACGTCTTAGAGGAAGACCTACTGCTTTATCAAGGCTGCTTAATAGTGCCAGATATCGATACTTTATAGATAGACCTGATCTGTGAAGTATACGACTAAGTACTGCTAGCCCACCCTGGACGAGACAAGACCTACTAGATCCTTTGCTTGAGATATATCTGGCGAAATATAAAGTCTAATATTACGTAATACGTACATAACTGTTACGAATGTCGAAGAGCGGATGTGCTAAGAGACAAGACCCCTAGTTATCTATACCCACTTCTAGTCCTATTACGTATATAGTAACACGTGGTAATAGACTTTAAATCCTTCCTAGCTGACAAGCATGGCTTTGACAACGTATTTGTGGTTATCGACCGATTATCTAAACAATCTATCTCTATCCTATGCTAAAAGGAAGTGACGGCTGAGCAGATAGCTAGGCTATACTTACAGTACGTATTATAATATTATAGAATCCTAGAGAGTATTATCTCTGACAGAGGCTCTTAGTTTATCTCTGCCTTCTGGCGAGAATTTACGTGAATCCTCGGCGTCTGGCTTCGACTTTCGACTGTAAATCACGCTTAGATAGACGGACAAACTGAAATTATAAACTAGTACCTAGATTAGTGCTTATAGCTGTATATAAATTACTACCAGAATAATTAGTTAGAGCTACTTCTAATAATGGACCACGCTTAGCTTATACTGCCTTATAGTACTATTAGAATGTCCCTGTTCGAATTATAAAAGGGCTACTTACTAAGAACGTCTTTTGACTAGCATACGCCTGAACCCTCGACTGTATAAGAGAGGCTATTATAAGAAGAAGCTACAACAGTTACGAAGACTCTTTAAGAAGTACTAGACGTCGGCTAAGCGAATATAGTAAAAGCTTAAGAAAAGAAAGAACGGGACGTGAATAGACATAGACGAGAAGTAGACTTTGGAGTCGGCGATATGGTTTTTATTACTATAAAGGACTAGAATACGTAAAGACCTAGCTAGAAGTTAGACCACTAGATAGCTAGACCTTTTAAGATCCTTAAGGAAGTTGGCTCTGCTTTTAGACTCTAGTTACTATCCTCTATTAGAGTCTATCCTGTCTTCGTACTAGAGAAGTTACACAAAGCTTCAGACGATCCTCTGCCTAGACAAGTAAGTACGCCACCTCCACCGATTATCGTCGACAAAGAAGAAGAATAGAAGGTTAAGGAAGTACTTATAAGTAAGACGCGATAGAAGTCTCTTTACTACCGATTAAAGTAGAAGGGCTATAACGAGGACCTTGACTAGCACCTAGCTCGCTACGTAGCCTACTTGCTACATATGTTAAAGGAATTCTATTTAGCAAATCCAACAGCTGACGGGCCTCCAAAGTCTCTTCCTTTGTAGCTAGAGGCGTACGAGGCAGGAAGAGACAATTACAGCGAATTAGAGAGTAACGACTCTATAGCTACGGAAGACAAAGCGACTTGGTTAGAGAGGGCCCGGTTAAAGAAGGGGGTAGTATAACAGTCCCAGTTATATACGACTGGATTACGTGCTAAGGTTCTACCGAGGCCTCGCTTAGTGTATATAAATAGAGACAGAGCGTACTAACTCTCCTCTTCTCTCTTTAGTTTAGTTTTCTTCGAATACAGGTACCATTCTACAAGCATCTCTTTTGGTACATTTATAGAGAGCTGTCACAGTTAGTATCGAGTTTATAAGCGAGATTAAGGCTTCTCTTAAGGCTTAGTTCTATCGTCTATTCTATCTCTATAAGATTGTAGTATTATCTCGAACGACGGTGCTATTCTAGAAATCTCTCTAACCGCTAGTACTGTTCTAGAGTCTTTAAAGATTTCTTCGAAGTATAGCTTTACTACTGTAGATCTAAATCTTATAAGACTACTTAGTAGCAATATAATACAGTCTTCATTTTCGATTCCTTATAGTAAGAAGGGACCGGTCTAGGATTTTTAATACTTACGTTAGACGAGTATATTAGTATTTAGTAGTAAGTTCTTAATTCTACTAGGTAACGGACTATTCTAGGTATTAAGAGTATCTGTAATTTAACGCTTTATAAGTAATTTACGTACTTCTTTAATAGCCTTTATATAGGTCTCGGATCTCTAAAATATTAATTATAAGAGAGTATTACTTTTAGCTATTCTAGGATAAGCGCTATATATAAGTAAAGTAGGTACTAAACTATCAGGTCCTACTATGTCGTTAATAGCTTTAAAAGCTATTTAGAGAGCGGAGGCCTTTATAATACTAGGTTATTATTCCTAGATAATTAAGTAAATATAGCGAATCGGTCTATAGTATTATTCTACTATACTAATAGAGTTATATACTTCTACTAGTACGGTTTTAACCTTAATTTCTATTGAATTTGTATATCTCTTAAACTCCTTTATAATAAAGTTCTTTCTAGCGTCTATAGTAACATAGTCGAAAGGTCCTAAGTAGGTGTTAATCTAACACTTTTAAAAGGTCTCTTAGGTACTCTTTATACTTATGTCTAGTAGGAAGTCTCCGGATTAATATCGAGTTCCTTAATCTATAATATATAATACTAGCTTTTCTTCTAAAAAGAAGATATTTATAATTATATTATAATTAAACTTAATATTATTATAAAGTATAAATTTAAATCGCCTAGGTGACTTTCTATACTTTTAGTAATACTTATAGTATTTAGTAAGGTGTTATAGAATGTCTTACTTAATATCGTAACCGGCACGCTCGAGTATATACTATAAGCGTAGTATAGATAGGTAACTAAAGCGCTTATAAAGACGCCTAATATTAACATCTATAAGATAATATAGGGATTCTTATACAAGGTTATATACAGCCTTATTCTAGAGTAGAAAGAGGTGTCCGAATTATTATATAATTCTAAAACGTTCTACTTCCTAACCCTTTCTATCTTCCTAAATAAGGACGTTCTAGAGGTTATTAATTAAGACGTATAAACGGTCTATATCGTTAATATATATAATAAATAGTATATCTAAATATATAATATAGAATTCCGTATAGCCGATTAGTATACTAATTATAATCGATCCTAGAGAGGATACGTAGCCTTTACTAAATTATATACTAATCTAGCCTTTAGTGCTTTTATTAATAGAGATATTCTAGACATGTTTAATATATACTAAGTACTACTTATATTCTACACTTGACTTTCCTCCTACGCTAGTATTAATTATAACTCTAAAAAAGTGGTCTCGTATATACTTCTTAGTAGTAGATATAAATACTTCTTCTATAAACTTATAGGATATAGTATCTAGAATTAGTAGTAGAATAAATCTAGTAGAAGTATAATCTTATACTAGGTTTATTAAACCAGTAGTAAGAGTTTATATACTCGAATTATCGATATATCCGATAGAAGTAATTAAGTAGTAGATAACCTCGTAGTAGATAACGTTACTATCTAAATTACTTCTACTATCCTCTATTACTATCGTCTAAAGTGTTTTAGCTATATCTTCTTCTTCTATACGTTCGACATTAGCGATATAAGTACAGTAGATCTTCTTAATAAAGCTACTATCCTTTCTATAGAAGTTAGTTCTATTATTCTTTTACTATTTAGTAAAGTAATAATCCTACTCTTCTTAAGTATAGTTCTAGGATCAGTGGCCTTCCTTTCTATATATATAATACTTATTACTCTTGCCTTTGTACTAGTAGCTATAAGAATTACTAGAATTGTTATACTTATAGAAGTAATAATCGGTTATTAAAGTCTTAGTATTTAATACGTGGCTTACTTCGTAATTACGAATAGAGCTTCTTAAAAGAGTAATAGTGCTTTAAAGTAACGAGTTTTATAGTAAGGTCGAGTATATACTTCGGTATTCTAGTGCTTCCTTATATATAGTAAGCAGCTTATTAGCTAATTGTCTATAGTAAAGTTCTTCTAATTTAGATAGTATCTTCTTAAAGCACTAGCTAGGTGTCTTTTCCGAATATTCTAGCTTAGCTTTAGTTTATAAGAATATAATACGATTCTACTTAGAGGATTAACCTCTTAAGTATAGCTTATCCTTAAAGTATAATTAGATAGTAGTAGAAAGATCGTCGTACGACTGATTAGTTCCTTCCTTAAAGACACTAGTGTAAAAGTGGTTTAATACCTAACTCTTAAGTATAATCAGGAAAGTAAGATTATATACTAAAGGTAATATACTACAACGATTACATATATCCTTGAATATTCTTAACTTAAGCTTGAAGTTGTCTCTCTTACTACTATACTTTTATTCGTCCGAGTATAACTTTATAAGATTACTAAGTATAAAGGCAGGGTTGCCTATCTGGCTATTTTAGTTACTAGGATAGCTAGTTTAGTTATAGGTTATAAGAGCCGTCGGCTAGTTTATAAGAGCGTTCTAGGTTATAAAAGCCGCTAGTAGTGTTGTAGGGATAGGAATATTAGAAGCGTATACTATAGTTCCTTAACTGATCTCTAGGAATCGGTTAGAGTAAGCTTCAATATATATATATCTTATAGCTATCTCTTTTGACTTAGTTCGATCCTTAATAACTTGTTGTCTTAGCTCCTTAATAGTCTATTCCGTTCGGTTAACCTCTTAAGCCGTATTATAGAGTACTCTTAGCATAAGTGCCTTATGTCTATCTATCTCTACCTATACGCCTCTATTACGTAGTAGCTTACGTATTATAATAAGGGTGTTTCTTGCTATAACTACGAACTTTGATTTAGGCTAATCGTCAAAGTCTATACGGTATACTTCTTATAAATAATCGTTATCTATATCATCGACGTCGTATTCCTCTAACTTTGTACTTATATAAGCCGTGGCCTCCTTGTCTTCAACCCACTGTTGTAGTGGTGCCCTAGTATCGAGGGGATTCTGGTGTTATTAGGTGAATAGACGTATGTTGTTTTTAGTACTTATAAGTTACTAAAACCGGGTAAATTGTCTTGTTGTTTTAGTGCTTTTGTGAGTCACCAAAATCGGGTGAATTTGTCTTATTGTTTTGGTGCTTTTATAAGTCACCGAAATCAGGTGAATTGTCTTTACACAATAGCCGCTCTTTCCAAGAGCGGTTGCAAGTAGGGTGGTATTGCAAGTCGAAGAGGTTATAAGGCTATAAGGTTGTATTACAATTCGGAGAGGTTACAAGGTTGCTGTTGTTGTTGCTGTTGTACTGCAAGTCCTAGAGTTTGTAGTAGAAGTAGGGTAGTATTGCAAGTCGAAGAGGTTACAAGGTCGTAAGGGTGTTGCAATTCGGAGAGGTTGCAAGGTTGTAAGAGTGTTGCAATTCGGAGAGGTTACAAGGTTGTTATAACTATACTACAAGTCCAAGAGTTTGCAGTGGTATTGTCGGGGGTGTAACCAGTAGAAGGAGTCTCTTCTAAGAAGAGGAGTCTACTTTGCACAACTACGTAACTGTACGTAAGCTTACGATTCCAAGAACCGCGATACGTATAGTCAGTTTTTCTGATCTACGTGCGCGACACTAATCAGTGTTGGTATGACTTAGTGGCTAATAGCATGATGTAAAAAGAGTGTATTATCGTTCGTGTATACAGAGCAAAGTTAGCTGCTCTGTCTACTTAAATAGACCTTAAGCGAGAATGTCACGTGAAGCGCTACTCGCTCATTATTATGCCGACACCTTGTTTCTGGCTACTATTTTCCTTAGATATAATTAAATCAGCTACGTCGCCTACTATTAATGTCTCTTAACTCTTAATATACTTCCTCTTACGACTTTTACGCTTAGTTGTAGCCTTAGTTATTATACGAAGACTAGTGATTTCCTTACGTATTAACACTATATTATATATCACCCTAGTTGGGCCTTTTTCGAGTTAATTAAGAGACTGAATAATAGAACTAGGTGACGAGTCTTAATATCTTTAAATCTGATCTCGAATAAGCGTTGATTAAGCTATTATTTCGTATACGTTACTTAGTGTTTTAGGTGTCTATAGAGTATCTTCTAGTATTGTTAGTATTAGTATACAAAGCCTTAAATCAAGCTTTAATAACACAGCTTCTAGGCTATATAGGACTAGCCTAGCCTCTTTAAAACTCGCGTAGATGTTATCCTTTATAAATGCTTTATAAAAAGCTGCTTTAAACGCGAGAAGAAAGGTTTCTTTAGTAATATAATTAATATGATTCTATACTAAGCCTAATATCTTAGCTTTATATGCTCGCTTTAATAGCGAGAAGTAGACTATATTAAGCAGCTGTAGTAGGTGTAATAAGTATAGAGGCATATAGAGAGTAATAATATTTAAGTCTTTATAGAGTTACTAGAATTTAAGCGAGTTATAGCTTTTATAACTATTAATAATTAATAAACGATATCCTCCTATACTTTATACCTTTATATACTTGTTAAAATGCTTTAACTATATAACTCTAAGCTTATTATTTATCTAGCCGTTGTTATTAACCTTAATTACCTAATCGTGTAGTATATATATATCTTAGTACTAGGTAGAAATAAGTACTTTGCCTACGAATATAATAAAAAGCAGGATTTGTAACGGACGTGAATGAATAGCTTTTACTAGTGCGCTAGCCGGCTAAAAGGCATAAGAATTAATCGGCAGACCAATTCGCTATTCTACTACTTGATAGGAATCCCGGTGTAACACCACCCACGTGACCTCCAGCCACGTGACGGCTGTCACAGGATTGCCTATCCTATTACGTTAACTACTTAAATAACTATAACCTACTCGCGATTACCTAGCTAAACTTGCTTTCGCTTCTTACGTGTTTCTAAGCTTATAATAACAAGTTAGGACGAAATAACTCCTATTATAAAGCCACTTTCGTTAAAGTTATAAATATCCTTATCTTAAATACTATATTTCTCTTTAATAGACTATATAAGTATAAACTATAGGCTAATAACTCGCGGATCCTTAGTTAAAGCTCGCTGACGACCGTATAAACAACTCTATCGAGTTTTAAGCTTAGGTGTACGTTTTATAAAGTTATCTAGCCAGTTCCTGCCTATAGGCTTTCCGTCGCGCTCTCTTAGTAGATTATTAGCTATATCTCGTACTATATCCCTTATAGGCGAAAACCCTCGCGAATCCAACTCTAATATATATCTAACTATTGCCTCCTCTTCTAGCTTTATAAGCTTTTTCGAATTAGGCTAGTAATCGCGTTGTAAGGGCTTTCCGGCGCGTCGATCGGAGAGAGTCTTTCGAGGAACATGGTAAATCTTTGCAGCGCTTTGTTCGGTCAATAACGCGTTGTTTTCGAGTTCTTAGGTTGCTAAAATGATATTAGCTTCTTAAGAAGGTAATTGAACGTTGTAGTGTTGAGCTATTATGATTTAAAGGTGGTATATGGTGCGCGACGAGGAAAGTGGGCGACCCGCTTGTGTGGGCGACTCGCTTGTGAAACACGTTAGTCTATATAGGTGAAAGGTAGAGAAAGATACCAGAGAGGCTGAGGATAAGATAAAATACATAGGGTGATTGTCTAATCGTTGGCTCCACCCCCCACTAGTCCACCACCACCAACTCACCCTCTAGAGGGTTGGTCTTTTTAATTAGTCGTACTTTTTAATTCCAGCAAGATTTAATTTCCTGTATTTCCATGTGTTGAAATGCTTGCTAAATTTTCCTTGAAAAGGCTACATTAAACTCAAGTCCTTTTAACATTGAACAAGAGGAGATGGGTTCTTTGTAGACGATGAGGAATCTGCAAGGTTCACAACATCGAAGTCTCCATCTCTGGTCGCTTGAGAATATTATCCCCTCTCTATTCTGTGGACATATAAATAGTAAGTTGCTTGTTAGTCACTTAGAAAAAGATGTGCTGAAAAAATGTAAAGTTCCTGACCACGAATACCAATTGTAAGAAAGTCCTAGTGGTTGGCAGCCTCAAATACCATCACTTTGCAAGAAAACAAAGGAATATATTCCATCGAGTCCTTCAAGTCAGTAAAATATTATTATGATTCTCCTCCTGTTTTTATTTCAAACCATCTTGATTGATTGATTGATTTATTCATACTCGGTTCCAGCCGCCCGCCGTAGGGCGGCTATGCCGGAGTGGTCCAGCTTCGGCGCAGCTGCCGAAGTACGCTTACCGTATTTGGCAAGCGTACTTCACTTCATCACTATACAGTGACCAGCAGCCTCCTCCACTAGACGGTCTAGCTTCTATCTACAACTATATACATAGTATAAAAGAAGTGCTTTGCTTGTTCTTTTTAGAGTATATCAGGTTCCTTGGCTGCCGCTTCTGCTAGCTATCTCATGTCCTTATACCTTTAGTCTCCCTCTAGCGTTCTGCTTCGTCTTTCTATACTGTACTACAACTCCTAAATTACCTAAGGAGTTGCGTCTGTTCTATAAATCTTATTACCTTTATAGCTGTTTTTAACTCGTTTAAGATTACCTTTAGGTCTAACCACCTCCTCCCTCTAAATTCCCTTAGTTATAGGTCTTTGAATTTTCGACATCTTAATATAATATATCCTATAGTTTATTATCCCTCTCTGTATTTATATCCTAGATCGTTATACCTAGGTACATTTTTCTTCTAGAGGAAATCTTTTAATCCGATCTTTTCTATACGTATCTAGATTAGTAGAGAGCTTTGCTACTTCTTTAGTCTCCGGTGGAGACGTAGGATCTTGTGTATTAGCTTCTAAGTATATTTATATATGGTTCTCTCTCTTGGTTCTAGATCCTACTTATATGTCTACTTAGCTCTTGTCTGCCTTATAATCCACGTCTTTAGAGTTGCTTATAGGTAGTAAGTCTTAGGTTAAGCGACGTTTGGGTTTCTCTAATTCCCCTCTAGTTGTGATTTTGCTATAATCTTAGCTGCCTTGTCTACTACTTTATTTCCCTAGATGTCTATATAGGCTAGTATCTATCTTATCTCAACCTAGGTTTTATAGTCCTTCTATAGCTTATCTATTAGGGATACTGTCTCTATAGCTATATATACACCAGATCTACTGGCTAGGTGTTGAAATATCCTAATAGCTGCTTAATTATCTATAAAGATAACTACTTTATTTCTTTTGTTCCTACTCTCTTAGTCTTAGACTACGATCTATAGAGCTAGCTTAATTCCTTGAAGTTCTACGGCGTATACCGTTGACGTTTCGCTATTTCCTATATACGCTATCCTTATATATCTGGTTAGAGGCGATATTATAACAGCCTCTATATAATTATCTATGCCGCTTCTATTAGTATAGATAAAGATACTATTTAAGAGGTGCTTTAAGAAGTTCTTATATTATGTCTTTACTATTTCTACGTCTAGTATAATAGATATGCTTAGTCCTTGCTACTACGGTGGTATAATATATAGTAGGATTGTCTCTTACTCTATAATTGATATGCCTCGACGTAGGTATAGGCGTCTATAAATGTGCCTTAGTAGACTTATATATAGTCCCTGGCTCTCTTAATTTAAATTTAAATTATTAGAACGTAACCCTTCTAGGGCTAGTATCTTATCTATAGCGAGGATTCTTCTAATTATCTTAGTACTAGTCTTCTAGATCTGCTATTCTATAGAGAGGAGATAGAGCTCTACGTCGAGGGCTAGACCTAATGTTGCTTTATACGCCCCTTCTATAGTTTTAGCCGCTTTTACTTAAAGTCTTTTAAGAGAGTTGATTATTTCTATAGTATAACCTTCTCCGCGTTCCTACGCGACTAACTATATAGAACAGCTGTATATTATCTACGAGATAACTACTGTCTAATAGATCCTTCTAAGTTCGGTAATTCCTATTCTCTATATAGAGCCGGCTAGACTAGCTAGCGTACCGATAGAATTCGATACTTTTATTCTAATATCTTAGATATATTATCTCTAGTTTAATACTATGTCGAGTATAATACCTAGGTATCTATAACTTAGTTAAGAGTAGACTTCTATCTAGTCTACTTATATTTTACAGTCTATATCTATATTTAGTGCTTGCTGTTTTCTTATATAGTAAGTAAGTTGGAATTTGCTTAAGGCGAATACTAATATATATCTCTTTACCTATATTATAGCCTGTTCTATTGTCCTTTCTAGGCTTTTATATATCTCTTCTATTAAGCTTCCTGTCACGAATCACGGTATACGTGGTAAGTAGTCCAGACGGCGTTCTAACAGGACAAGGCATAATATCTGGGAAAGGAAAGTAACACAGGAGGAAATCAGTAATGCGGAAGGACATTAGGGATTTTAGGATCTTACTGTTGTAGTAATGTTAGAAGTCACGTATAGTCATGTAACATAATCGCCTATATCGCTCTAGTCGCCTTAATCGCAAGCGACGCGAGCAACACGAGCAATATAAGCAACGCACTTTAGAAACGAAGGTTCTATATAAGACTGGTACGTCTGCTATTAGATAGGAGCTTCGTGCTTAACTTTAGTTATTAATCTTATTATCTTATTTAATATCTTTAATATAAGTAACGAGTTCACTTCTAAGTAAACAACCTAGCGCATTTATACTTCTTACTATATACTAACCTTCGAGACTTAGTTACCTTTATTTAGTTCGTTTGAGTTTCGTTATACTTTAAGTACTTGCTTAGAAGTAAGATCGCTACCATGTCGGCAACCTCTTCCACTCTAAGAACTGCCCTACTAAAGCCAGCTGCAGACCCCCCAGTTACACCAGTTACACCAGTTACTACTCTTCGAGAAGAAGTGAAACTTCCTCTTCCGAAGCTGTTCGATGGCTCACCCGAGAGGCTAGCTGAATTCTTAATAAAGGCTTCCCTCTACTTAAGTTTTTATCATACCTAGTTTCTAAGTAAAACTAACTAGGTTATATAGTTATCTACCCATCTTAAAAGGGTAGCTTATAACTGGTTAGAACCGTACCTAGAGGATTACTAGATAAACAAAACAGTAGATAGAAAAGTCTCTCTTTAGATGTTTAAGAAAACGAGGGATTTATTTAAGAATATTCAAGGATTTAGGGAGGGAATTAACTAGGCTTTTAAGGATGTTAATAAGAAGAAAAAGGCAGTTAGAGCTTTATATATACTTAAGTAGAAGGGGTTAGCTGCTAAGTACACCTTATAATTTCAATAGTACTCTATATAAATAGGATAGAACGATAAAGTATTATATAAACAATTCTATCATAGACTTAAGGACAACGTAAAAGATAAAATCGTATAAGAGGATTTTCTAGATATATTAAATAAATTAATAAATAACATAATTAGGATTAATAACCGTATCTATAAAAGAAATCTAGAAAAGAAAGGAAGTTATAGTCATCGACATAGAAAGAGTAGACGAAAAGATTATAGAGATCTTATAGAAATCGACGCTACTTAGAAATCATAAGTTCTAAGAAAGGAATCTAAGAAAGAAAACTCCTAGAGAGGAGGATTATCCTAGAAAGAGCGAAATCGTCGACATAAGTAGAACTTATATTATAACTATAGTCTTCTTAACTATAGAGCAAATAAGTATAGTAAGAAGAAAGACTCTAAAGAGAAACAAGCTAACGCTACTATCTAAAAAGAAGTAGCTTTACTAGAAAAAATCGAACTTATAGACAAAGAACTCGAGGTCAGAGGTTATAGCACGTAAATTAAAATAGACGCTACAAACATAACAGCAGACACTATATACTTATAGCTAAACGAAGGAATTAAGTTATAAGTTAGTAAGGTATAAGATACTAATAATAATAGGGATCTATTACTTAAAGAATATTATAATACACAGTTAGAAATAGATTATAAATTACCCCTTTAGGTAAAATATAAATCACTACTATTAATAAGTTTATTAGAGTTGTCGGAATCGATATCCGACTCGTTAGAAGTAGACCTAGGAATATATAAGCCTAAATAAGGCGAGACATAGGCATTTATTAGAACTTTTAAAAGAGAGAATAGATAAATATATATAGAAAACCAAAAACCTAATTTCTAGAGCCTACATTCTACTTAAGGAATTAACCCTACTATTTTAACTACTTATAAAATAGTTTAGAATAAATAGGATAGAATAACTTTAGTAAGCCTTATTACTAGAAAGGAAACTATTAAATTTAAAGAACCTAGACCAGAATAAGCAGTATCTAGTAAACTATCTAGTACACCTAGGATAAGAGATATTTAAATAGTCGTAGATTTATAAGAAGAAACTAGCAAATAGTAATAGCAGAGTTCTAACGACTTTATAGGACGTCCTAAAACCAGTTTTTTAGGTATACTACCTAATAATAAGGAAGCTATACTAGAAATAGGAAGCTAGTATACTATAGTTGCTTTAGTTAGAAAAGTTAGAGTAATATTTTAAGAATTACAAAGTAGGAAGTTATTTAGTATAATCTTCTAGGAGATAAACGAATACAATATAGACTAAGAAACAGAGTTAGTATAGAAAGAGCTCTACTAACTAATAATTAGAGAATTAAACACTACCTCTAGAGAAAATCAACTTATAGTAATAGCGAAGATAAGAAGAAAGGAACTCTAAGTCTTAATTAATTTAAGAGTAACAAGCAATTTTCTTTCCCTAACAGCTTAGAAGAAGCTAAACGTCTTAATTAAAAGTATAAAGCTATACTACCTAGGAGTAGTTAATAGAACAGACGTTATATACTAGGATAGAATTATCGATTAGTAAACTATTCTAATAAGTATTACTATTAAAGGATACTACTTAGACATATAATTCAATATTATTAAAATAGGAAGTAAGAAAGCGATACTAGGTATACTATAGATTAGAGAACATAATCCAGATATTAATTAAAAGGCTCGAATAATAACCTTTAGTTAATATAATTATATAGGTTTGTAATTATAACTACAAGGCTAGAACAAGGTTAGTACTACCTCTTCTAAGATACTAGAATACCTAGCCCAGGGTCCTCCACAGGTTAGTAGGACAGCTGATAACGAAATACCTATATAGTACAGAGAATTTAAGGCTTTGTTCAAGAACCTAAAAGACTTATAAACTTTGCTAGAACATTGCTTATAAGATTATAAGATTAAATTAAAAGAGGGTTATTACCTCTTAAAGTAGAAGCTTCGGTTATATAACTAGAAAAGCCTATAAAGGATAGAAAGTTATATAAAGGAAGGTATTAAGAAGAAACATATTAGGAAATCTAAGTTACTAATTACCTTAAATATACTTATCGTTAAAAAGAAAGACAATCTAGACAGAAGAGTATATATTAATTACCAAGAAGTAAATCATACTATAATTAAGAACGCTTATCTACTACCACCTAGCTAATACTTATAGGATAAGTTAGGCAAGGTAGTACGATTTATGAAATTAGATTAACAAAACGCTTATAGACTTATACAAATAAAAGTCGAGGATAAATAGAAGATAGTATTTACTTTACTATTAGGCCTTTATAAATATATAGTTATACCTTTTAGACTTTATAATATACTAGCTATATATTAGAGATAAAATAATAATATTTTAAGAGATCTTCTAGAAGTAATAGTAATTTATTACCTAGATAATATCCTAATCTTCTTAAAAAAAGAAGAGGAATACAAAAGACATGTTAAAGAAGTCTTATAATAACTTATAAAAGTCAACTCTTAGTTGAAACTCTCGAAATACGAGTTTAAAGTAACTTAGACTCTTTTCTTAGGATAGATATTTAGCCTAAGGAAAATGAAGATAGATCTAGCAAAGATCTAAGACATCTTAAACTAGAAGTTACTAGAAAATGTAAAAGATATACAGTCCTTTCTTAAATTTATAAACTTTTACTATCCGTTTATTCAAGACTACGTAAAGATTACTAAACCAATGTTAAGACTAGTTAAGAAAGCTATTAAGTTTATATAGAATAAATAGGTAAAAGACGCTTTTTAGAAAATCAAAGCAAAGTTTATAGAAAAACCTATTCTACACGATTTTAATATAGAAAAGCCTAGTACGATTAAAATAGACACCTCAGACACAGTAGTAGGAGCAGTTTACCTATAGCTAAATAATAAAGGAAAACTTATACCTATTATATATTATTCTAAGACATTTAACCTAGTATAATAAAACTATAGTATTTTTAATAAAGAATTACTTACTATAGTATTAGCTTTAGAACATTAGAGAATTTATTTATAGCTAGTAAAACACCTAGTTATAGTTTTATCCGACTACAAGAACCTTAGGATATTTACAACTACTAAGAAACTTATAACAAGACGATTAGCTAAATAGTTAGAGATATTAGAAGGATTTAACATTATTATTTAACATATAAAAGGAACGTTAAATACTTAAGCTAATACTCTTAGTTAAAAACCTAGATATAAGAGAGATAAAGAATATAAAAAGATTACAATCTTAAAAACTCTTAAGAATAGAGACTTAGTACCTACTATATATAAAATAGTAGTAATAAACAACATCTAGATAGATAAAATTCAAAATATATACAAAGGTTATAACTAGTATATAAAAAGGAAACTATAGGTTCCTAGTTCGTATATAAAAGAATTTATATAGGAATACTATACTATACCTGCTTATAGTTACTAAGGAATTCATAAAACCCTCTAGAGGATAAAATAATACTACTATGTTAATCGGTTATCCACGATAGTTAAGGAAGTAATAGTAGAATATAATACCTATACTAGGAATAAGGCTTCCTACTATACTCTTTATAGACAGATAAACACTACTCTAATATCATAGATACCTTAGAAATCGATATCTATAGATTTTATTATTAAACTACTAAAATCTAAAGACTTAATAATAAGAGTTAAATATAATATAATCCTAGTTATTATAGAACGACTTATAAAGTATATAATTCTTATAGTATATATAGAGTTAAGTATAGCTAAGGAATTAGTATTTATATTCTTTAGAGAAGTAGTCTTAAGATATAGACTACTTAAAGAAATACTCTTAGATAGAGATAAACTCTTTACTTTTAAATTTTAGATCGCTCTTATAGAATAATTAGGTACGAAAAGAAAGCTTTTAATAGCTTTCTACTCTTAAATAAATAGAGGAAATAAACAAATAAATTAAGTAGTTAAAACATACTTTCGTTGTTATATAAACTACTAGCAAGATAACTAGGTAGAATTATTACCCTTAGTATAGTTTACCTATAACAGTTTAGTAACGGAAACAATACTTATTATACTATTCTATACTAATTTTAGGTATAAATTATCAACGTATCAAGAACCGCTATCTACGACTATTAATAACCAGCTTACTCGTATTTACGTCTCGAAAATTAAAAGGCTATATAAGGAACTTGTAAAAGATTTACAATTCATAGTCGAAAGAAATACATACTACTATAACAAACGACGTAGTTAGGAGCTAACACTAAAAGAGGGGGATAAAGTCTACTTAGTATAAAAGAATATTAACATAAAAAGACTAAGTAATAAACTAGATTATAAAAAACTTAGACTATTTAAAATCAAACGTGTTAAAGGACCTTTGAATTATAAATTAGCACTACTAAGGATAATAAACATCTATCTAGTATTCTATATATCCTTACTCGAACCAGCATTACCGGGAGCACTACCAGCCCTACTTACAGAGATTTAACTAGTAAACCTAGACGCCGAATATAAAGTCGAAAAGATTCTTAACTATAAGATTATTAGAGGCAAGATTAAGTATTTAATTAAATAGTTAGATTACCTATACTTAGAAAACACTTAGGAATCAAAAAGCAATCTTAACTATTACCTAGAGGAACTTTAGGAGTTCTACTACTAAAACCTAGGGTTACCTATATCTTATGGTTAGAAGGGAAAGCCTCGAGGAAAGCTGAATCAAGGGTCAGCTTGGTAATAAAAGCGGGGTCGCTAGAAGAAGAGGGGGCTGTTAGCTAGGTAACCTCTAATTCCTTCTCTTCTTTCTCTTTCTCTACTCTTTCTTTCTTATTAGCTTTATTAAGTTCTTATAGGTTAGTAAGACTACGACGGAGTATCTCTTGCTCCTGCTTTACAAGGAAGCGTTATTATTTTCGTAGGTAGAGGATCTTCTATATAGCTTCTTCCTAAATCTTATAAGCTGTCTCTTCCTCCTGTTATAACCTCCGCTTCTAGGCATTAATAGATTCCTACTCGAAAATTAAGGGTATTCGATTTTGTAACTCGATATCGTAAGATTTGCCCTTCCTAGTGTACTTAGAATACTTAGAGCTACTAGGAACGCTAATACATCGACGGCTGGTTTTCGCATTTATATAACAAGTATAAGGAATCATTTCGCGTCTTAAACGTTCGATTCGAAGGGCGTTAAGGGTTCTATATTATTTAAGCTTGTCTTTCGAGAGAGGTGTTAACGATATAATAGGAACTAGGGAGGCTGCTAGCCTCTTAACAATATTTCTTAGGCTATACTTAAGCGTAGGGACACGCTAGTCTAAGAAGGGGATAGTGTTACGAATCACGGTATACGTAGTAAGTAGTCTAGACGGCGTTCTAACAGGATAAGGCATAATATCTAGGAAAGGAAAGTAATATAGGAGGAAATCAGTAATGTAGAAGGACATTAGGGATTTTAGGATCTTACTATTATAGTAATGTTGGAAGTTACGTGTAGTCATGTGACATGATCGCCTATATCGCTCTAGTCGCCTTAATCACGAGCGACGTAAGCGACGTAAGCGATATAAGCGACGTACTTTGGAAACGAAGGTTCTATATAAGACTAGCACGTCTGCTATTAGATAGGAGCTTCGTACTCAACTTTAGTTATCAATCTTATCATCTTATTTAACATCTTTGATATAAGTAACGAGTTCACTTCTAAGTGAACAACCCGGCGTATTCATACTTCTTACTATATACCAACCTTCGAGACTTAGTCACCTTTGTTTAGTTCGTTTGAGTTTCGTTACACTTCCCTACTATAAGATTACGATATTATCGATATATCCTATTATAAGGGTATTGTTTTCTTGATTATAGATGTCGATTAGATCGGCATTATAGTATAGGTATAGTATCGGCGAGAGTGGTAATCCTTAAGGGATGCTCGTTGTTATTTAGTAGGTGTCTGATTTGAATGCGTCAAAGGTTATAGCTGTGTTCTAGTCTGTTAAGAAGCTGGCTATCTATCTGACCGTTCTCTCGTCTATTCTACGCTTACGTAGGTTGTAAAGCAGCCTCGTATGTGAAACGTTGTTAAAAGCCTCTAAGACGTCGAGTAGGAGAAGGCTTACTACCTGTGGCTTAGGTGAATTCCAGGCTATATAAATCTTTTCGATAATAGTATAGACAGCGTGCTCTGTTAATCTCCCCTTCCGTCCTCTTATATAAGTGCTTAGAAGTAGTTGGTGTACCTCTATTACGTAACTGATTCTCTTTGTAATAATAGCGTCTATAATCTTACCTATTATATTTATTAATATAATTAGTCGATATACCTTAGGTATAGTGTAGTCGTCTTTGCTAGGCTTATAGAGGACAATCGTTATAGACTGCCGGAAATGTATTAGGTAGTATTCTAGGCGAAGACTCTAGTTAAATATCCTTGTAAGGTATAGGGCTATTTAGGTAGCAGTGATATAAAGGATTCGGTTTATTATACTATCTAGTCCTATAGCTTTCATTAGAGGCGTCGTAGTGATTGTCTAAAGTACCTCTTTCTCTATAATATCTAGGAATAGAATATAATCTTAGTATATAGTCTCGTTTATATCCTGTAAATCAGGTTCTGGTGGGGCTGGGAAGAAGGTTATCTTAAGAAGTTGTACTTTTTCTTATGCTTCTTTATACTTAACGTACGTTATAGGATCTTTAAGTATTAGGGTTATTACTGCTACTCTTATCTCGCTTCGATTTCTAGTCTACTTTGCTAGTTTCTATATACTCTCTAGGCTTTCTATAGCGCTTTCTATCTACTCTCTAAATCCTTGACGTAGAGATCTACGTATTACTCTTCTCTTTTGGTTATAGGCTATTCGGTAGGCCTCCTAGCTCTCCTCCGTATATAATCGGCTATTCTAACGTTTTAACCTTCTAACTTATGCTTGTATCTCTTTATATTCTATCGTCTAACCAGCTCTCGCTCTTAGGGACCACTTTTTCAGGGGTATAGCGTGATTGATAGCTGATTATATAGTAGTTATTACTTTATCTATATATCTATCTAACACGGTCCGGGTTTTAGAGGAACGTTGTATAGGTAGCTCTTTTAATAGTCTTTTCTAGAGCTCTTTCTTGTCGGTATTAGACTAGTCTCGTGTCTCTCTCTATGGTCGGTTTATTATTCTAAGGTCTAGATAAGTTATAATTAGAAGATAGTCGGAGTTGTAATCTATCCTCTTATCTATTCTATATATAATAACTTTGTCTACGAGATCTTATATACTATAACAGAGGTTAATATAAGTTTATACGTTTTTATTATTATATGTAACTATGTTTACTAGTAGGGTGCTACTAAGCTAAAATTTGTCGATAATGTCGATTAGATCGTCGGATTCTAGGTCTCTTTCTCGTATTACTAGTCCGCTCTAGAGTTTATAATATAGGTTAAAATCTCCTAGAATAACCTATTCTTCGCCTTAGTATATTAATAATACTACTTAAAGTTGTAGTAGGCAGCTAGTCCTATGTTCTATTCTCCTTAGGGGATTATATATATTATATATTATAATCTTTGTCGTTTTATCTATAGGTTTATTTATTATAGTAATTTCTAGTATAATTAGGTCTCGGGTATATTCTATGAATATCTATTTATATAGGCTAATCTTCTTATTAATAAAGAAGCATACTCTTGCTAGCGCTTCTCTACTATCTTTAGAGAAGCATAGTTAAAAGATGTATAGGATTAGGTTATAAGTAGTTAGAGAAAAAGGGTTCCTCTATAGCTCTTAGAGAGCGAGAATATCGTATTCTTGAATCTTCGGGTCTTATAATAGTAAAGCTATTACTATATTCTTCGATTTTATAACGTTATACTATAGTATTTTAAGACTACTTTTGTTATACCTTATAACTCCTCTGTATTAAACTAGGAGCTAAGTATTAAGTTTATTATAATCGATTCCAGCGCTCGTCTTAAGAGCACGTATAGTCTTCTTAACCTCTAACTACTCTCTCCTATAATAATATCTTTATTTTCGTCTTATATACTGTCTAGTATACTCTCTATATTGATTCTTTTTAGTGCTCTACCCTTCGTCGGTAACTTGCTTCTAGTACTCTGTCTACTAGGGGTAGGAAAATGTACTATAGGTATTGTACTAGCGGCAGTAGAGCTTAGTCGTCCTCTCTGACTTCTGTTTAGCTCTACTATTACTATACTAAAAGTAAAGCTTTTATTTATCTGTTTTTGTCTTATAGTTAGGATAAAATGATATAGTTATCGAGTGTCGTATACTGCCTTTACCTTCGCTAGTTCGACTTTCCTAACTGGGCATCGGTTATTCTATGCTTTATATACTCCTTTATATATAGCGTATTTCTTAGCTACTGTCTTATTAACCTTTATTAGGCAATCTTTCGAGTTGTGCGCCTCTATGTAATAGCTATATACTATGTTCGCTTTATACTAGGTTCCGATATAGCTATATCTTTAGTATTTATAGTATTGCTTTAGTTAGCACTACCTGTTATATCTCTCGTATTAAAACACCTCGTCTTATTAAATAAGGCCTTTATCAATGATCTTGTTCGCGTCTTCTAGGCTAGTAAACTCAACTATGATAGTTAAAGCTGTCTTCGTATATATAGCTCTGGATAGCTATCTAATGTATTTGATGTCCGCGTTTAGAATAAATAGTCGGTTGTTATATAGTAGCTCTGCTTTAATCTTATTGAACTTCTCTATGTCTAGCGTACTTGTTCTAATCCCGTGTATAAGAACCCTATATGTAGGTAGTTATATGTTTGTACCTCTCTTAATTCGATTAATCTAGTCGTTCGCGAACTGCTTTAGTACGTCTACTTCGTTTTTGTTTAATGTTTTAATACTAAGGTCTCTGCTCTTTAATTAGTTAGCTAATATAATATATATCTGTTTAATATATTAGTTTTTACTCTGTTTAATCGCTCGATTAACATAGCTCTATAGGTTTCTAGGGTTTTTTATACAGAGACTTTTAATAGTAAATAGGTCTATAATCTTTATAATAATCTTATATTATACTTAGATAAATGAAGATGTTTATATAGAGATTATAATTAGCTTATTTAGTAGGACGGTATTACTACTTAATACCGACGTATATAAAGCCTTAGGGGATGGTGTAGTCTAGATAGCCTTCGTAATATCATTTGTTGCTTTTGCTATGTCGTTTGTCTCTTATATAAGTACAGTAGTTATTCTTCTCGATTCAGCAGCTTCTTTCACAGCTTAGTTAGTCTCCTAGCTAAGTATAACGGCTTGTTAGTATATAACTATGTTTTGTTAAACCCTTATTACTATAGATTATACCGTTTCTACCGTAGTTTCAAGGTTATTTTAGATAGATGTAATAGCTTATATAATAGTTCTAACGTCTGAGGTACTTTAGAATTTAGTAATAAAGACGCTTATAGACGCGATCATAGTTCTAATTAAAGGCTTTAGTACCGCCTAGTCTCTATTAGACTCGATATAGGTAAGTGCTTTCCTAAGGTAATCGCTAAGGTGTGTAGCGTGCTCGCGGATGTCGTTAGGCCATGCTGCTGCTTAAGGCTACGGTGTTACTATGATGCCTATGTTACACTGGGCAATACACACAGGCTCAGGCTTCTCAACTGACCAAAAGGAGGGCTACTAGATATGGTTTTCGTTGCTTAATTTCAAAAATTTCGTTCTCGCTGTTTATGGAGTGTTTATTTTTCAAACCATCTTGTATACTCGCGATCGAGGAGAGTAGCAAGCACGTGACCAACTACCTAATTACATCATAAACACCATAAATGGGTTTTTAATCTCTAGCTTTCAGATCGTTTGCAGCACTACTTCACGCTAGGAATGGTCAGTAAATGACTCATTTTTAACCAGAAATAGGCGCTTATAAAGAGAATTTCAATCCCATCCAACATTCCACACATAGCACGCCCAAGTTACATACTTTTGAACCTCGAAGCCTCTCTAAACACACACACAAGAACAAAAAACACCATGGATTCAAACTCAGCCCTTGCTCCCGCGGAAAATCTGTACAAAATGTTCCAGATTCAGCCACGCCTCTACCTATCCAGATTCCCGGAATAAATACCGACGGAAATAACCCATGTATTAAACATGTGCACCCAACATCACCCAGTCGATACGACACGAAATTATATGCAGGTTCCAATCTATGATTTCGACAACATTACACCCTACATCAAAAAGATTACGGATTTTATCGACAACGCCATCCGCAACGAGGGTGTCGTACTTGTTCACTGCGCGATGGGAGTGAATAGATCAGTAGCTGCTATCTTGTCATACCTCTGCCACCAGAGTCCTATCTCATCGTCAGAGGCGTTGAAGGTTGTCAAGAACATCAAATCTGATGTCAACCCAAGTGCAGTTTTCTTGAGGCAAATTGATGTTTTCTACGGGAGAGAAGAGGCGGAGGAGTATCCCTTGACAACATTTCATCGACGACTAGAGAAACGGAAGGCTGCTGCAAGAGACCAGCAACTGAGAGACAAGGTATGATGAGTGGGTTATAACATTTCTTGTGTCTCAGCTAACTTTCTATAAGGGAACTTCTGCCTAAGTATTCCGCGCCCCCTTAATTGGCACTCCGACGAACCATCTCAGCGATTACCATCTCGATGAATCTATTTGGTAATTCTTCAAAACCAGTCCCGACCAAAATCTTTCCACTCGTCTTCTTATACTCAGCCACAAATATCTATCATTCGTTACGAAGGCCAAAATAGCGGCTTCAAGCCCATTTTCATCCATGGTGATTATCTGGCATCGATCGAAATCCAGAAACCATAGGTGTACCACACGTTTGTGGAACGTGAGACCACCCCCGAGGGTATATGTACTCGATCCTGGTGCCATATCCTTCAACTGGTCGTATGTGGGGGCAATCTGATGGGTTGTAGATGGAGCGCTTCCCAGAACGAACTCAACATCAGCAGCATCAACCTTTGCTTGCCAATGCATAATAGCTAAGGCGTTGGCAATAGTACATGCGAAAGTATCGATATCCAGTCCAAGTTGCTTCATTTGATTGAGATGGAGTTTGAAATTTCTCAGCGAAAAGAATTGTTGAGGTCGAGAGGATTTGCGTCGTTCATTGTTTTTTCCGAGGTAAATACGGACAAGACAAGCATTATTAGTCGTTTCGTGTAGTTGTTTTTCTCTAATGCCCTCAGGACAGAAGAGTTCGATCAATGCTACTCGTATGACTTTTGGGAGAGGCAGGATACGCTCAGAAATGAGCACATTGCTAGGGTCTTGGTGTCCAGTTGGGAAAAAGAGACTATTTGAGCTCTATTACTCTTTATCTTTACATCTTATAAACATTATCGGTCGGGGGATTTAGACCAAAGGTCGTCCCTTTTCTATAGTAATAATAATCACTTCTTTAATCTTCTTATGAATGAGAAAATCGTTCTCTAACTTATTACTTATTATATTAATCGATTTCTTAATAATTTGAATAGTGTTATATTACTTAAAGATAATACTATAGGTTTCTTAACTAATCTAACGAAATTCTTAGGGTAAGTCGTTATCGGCCGTATTCTAGTTTCTTGCTATAAAGAAGGAGGAAGTTAATATAACTAAGTGAATTAAGAGTATTTTTTTAAGAATCGTTTCTAGTATATTATTTTCGGTTAAGGTGTTATCCTCCTCCTCTGAGTTTAATATCTCTATACCTAGTAATGTTGAAAAACTTGATATCTTAAAAGATTTTTTTATAGTAGTTATAATTATATATTAAGTAAGAGTACTAGAAAGTGATGTGTAACAGTGAGACCTTCCTAAAGGCGACACCCAGATCATATTCGGCTGGTAGTTACCAAATAACTACAACTACAACTATACTTCATCGCTCCCAAAAAATTAGGTAAACTAGGAGTTTTTTTACTATTTAACTTTTATTTCTTCGCAATTTATTACTTTATAAATACTCGCCATACCCATCCTCCTCTCCACCCATGCCTTCAACCACGATCTCCCAAGATCTACCCTCCGCTCAAAGCTTTACCGTAGAAACGCAAAACCTCATTCATTTACAAATCCCCTATTAAAACTGTCAACTCTCACCTCTCAAAGCCCACCAGGGGGTGTACTCATTCGTGAGAACATG
This sequence comes from Calycina herbarum, assembly GCA_001414485.1. Lineage (NCBI taxonomy): Eukaryota > Fungi > Ascomycota > Leotiomycetes > Helotiales > Pezizellaceae > Calycina > Calycina herbarum. The sequence continues at coordinate 386,505 of LLEY01000052.1, forward strand.
CTTCATGCTTTCCAACACCAAAAGACAGGAAATAAGTTCGCAAAACAATTTAGAATAGGTTGCATAAACGCGCAGAAAGCATTAATATAGGTGGCATCTTATTTCAGGAAGCGGTTGAAGCTTTTGTTTTCGTAATTTAGTGTTCCAAGCACCAAGAATATTCTCACGAACGAGTACACCCCCCCAGCGTGAGAAATGAGATGAGTAGAGCAGAGTAGAATAAAGTAGTGACTGCTACTCTACTCTACTCACTACTACTTGAGTACTACTCGAGTAGTACGGACCGACTCGGACCTATCCGGACAGAGGCCCCGGAGGCTCAGAGGAAGCCCTATTTAATATCCGGTCTAGCGGGGTACTTAAGTAATTGTATTTATAAGAAACAAAAGATATATTGATTTTCAAGATAGTTTTTTTCGTACTACTTGAATAGTAATGTTTTAGTATATCTACTCTATATTATTTCTGTTTATAGACTACTCGAGTACTACTCGAGTAGTCTCGAGTACTAGAGTAGTTTGTACTTACCCCTGGTGGCCCAAAAAATAATGAAAACCATTCCCGAAAAGTAGCACAAACTCACCTGCCACCAACTAGATCAAAAAAGATGAAAGAAAAAACCGCAGTGCTCTATTTCTCTCTCTCTCTCCAGATTTCTCTCTGCTCGCCCACTTTCAATTCTTGCTTCCACAAAGACTTTTCACGTTCTATCACCTACTTGTAAGCATAAGCATCATACTTTACGCTTCACATGTTACAGAAACCAAAAAACAAAACCACTTATCACAAAACGAACAAGTCCCCTTTCTTTGCACATGAATTCACAGCCCCCTTCCCCATAAAATATCGCGCTTCTACGATCCACAATCCACACCAAAAAACTTACAAGTTCTTCGTACATTCGCAAACACATGCACATGCAACCCAAACCACGATTCACATGCATAACAATCACACAACCCCACTACCGGTACTCCCACCTGTACGGGGGGATAAGTACATAGGTCTCAGTGACATAAAGAGTGGGTGGTATGTACACTTCCCCACCATCTGCCCATGAAAATTCCCCATCAAAAAAGAGGCTGAGCAATATTGCCAACATACCAACATGCGCACATGCCAATAACTACCAAGGAGAAAAATTAATGTACCGGGTTGATCAATTTCCCGCTTAAACTCCATAGGATTAAATACCTCATAGTAAATTTTTTTAAAAAAAGGGAACACCAAGATCTATAGACCAAGAATCGAAATCATGGCCGAGATCAAGGGCAAGATCTAAGATCCAAGGACATTGGAAATGTGATAGTCCTTGTCCAAGCTTGGGTTTCCGAGGACATTGAAAAGGCCAAGTGCAACCACTAAAATCTCGTATGGAACCCTCGTATTCAATGCGCCCCCAAACACCAACAACGCCTTTAACCCATCCAATACATCTCACGTTCCACCAATATAACAACCAAGCACAAGACATGCATACTTCCATTCATATGCATGAAAATATTGAAATCCCAAAGGCTCGACATACAATCGTGACAAGAATACGAAGTCCTACCCCACAATTCAAATTTTCCCAACAAGGGAAGCTTTATGACGGGTCAACCTGGAGCATTAGGTTAACCTAAGAAATAAAGAAGTAAATTAAGTGACTTGTTTTCCCAAAACTCCTCAGGAGAACTACATTGCCAGTCGGAAGTGCTACATTTTTAGGGAGCATCACAGTTAACCTAGAATAATCATTTCTAAAAATTCCATTCCTTCTTACCTGTAACATGTTCGAAAAAATCAGCCATAGAAGAGAATAAGAGAAAAGTATTCTAATCCCATAAGCAACCCGTGCCTCAATTCCTCCTCTTACTCCCCACCCCCAAGCCAATTTTCGAAAACGCGACTCAATCCAAGAATGACAGATGAACTCGCTAATCACCAATCGTGGCTGTGAAATCTACCAAGTGATCCAGGTCCTTTAGATCATCAAAAATGACGCAGACAAAAATGCTGATGAACTTGCTGACCGAGAGAATATTGGAGTTTACCTCCCTGAGCTGAACATCTCTACCCCGATGATGCAGTTTATCTCAAACGAAGGAGTTCGGTGGGAGAGATCTGGTCATTGAAATAAGCTGGTTGCGCGTAATCGAGGCTGGTGTTCTTGCTGACCTGCGGAGACACAGATGCTAAGATCTCTCTGCCTTGTAAAGGTAAGAACCTTAACGAATTTGCGTGGATCTCATAGACAGGGTGCGTATTCGTATACCACAATATTTCTATCAATTCTCGATCGAGGCAGCAATGCTGAAAACTTCAAATTAAGAGTTTGAACTGAAAAGAATTACCACCAAAGAAAAGTGGCTGATAGGCCTACGAGCGTCAAAACCAAACTCTGCCTCAATGGACCAAGGCATTATCGTGACCAGGCTACGCAACACAGGGTTTTACCTCATAAGCCTTCTCTCCTCAAATTCTTGACCGAACGTGTGAAATCATGATAGATAGGCTACAGCTCATCTTGGAACCAGCGACTTCGCCGAGTTCATAAGCATTGTTGATATGAACCTAATGCGGTACTCGCTACACTTGGCTCCGGATAGACTGATTTCCAATCCCCGAAATCTTCAAAACTCAATGGGGATTCAGCGACGAGGATGATGTTTGGTAAATGTGATCCTGATTCCTGATCTTGGAGATTTTAGTAACAAAGAGTGATTGCGTATTCCAAGATGAGCTTGCGGAACTTGCGGATGGACACCAAAAAGACGACCTTGCGTCGTGTGAGACTTCAATCCCTTTCGTAAAAATGCAAATCAATAACAGCGAGGGAATATCTGACTCAAATATCATATCCCCCAATAAGGATGGTATATGAGACATTTGTTGAGACCGGTAGATGAAAATGCCGACTCAGCCTCATACCTCAACCTAAAATGTGTGGGAGGCGACCATGGCTGGAACCCCGCGACCCAATACCTCGACAAGCGCGAATAAAACAACAAATAAAATGATTGAACAGAGAAGGAACCAACATATTTGACGCGCAATATACTCAGCCCCTTTTACCACACCAGATAATCTCATGTTGCGTAACAAAGAAAAGGTGATACGGAAGTACTGGGTAAGCTGTAAGCATCCAGTGACCCCCTATCATCGCAGGCGAGGACCATGACTCCATGGGGCTTTGAGTGCCTGCAGATCTGCCCGTCGTTCAACCTTTCTCGCTAATCTCTGCTGTGCCTCCTTCTCGCCCACACGCTAGGTTGATCATAGTTAGTGTCATTTGGTCGAAACATGTTTTGGCTCCTCTTTTCACCACTGATCGTTGCAGCCAAGTGGGCAGTGAGCTCGTCTCGGATTCTAGAATTTCCAAGTTCGTTGTTCGCCATCCATCTGATGCTTCGTCCTTTGACAATTGTTTACCCAGTCGTTGCTGGATTGGGAAGGCGAAGAGGACATTGGGTGTTATTAGGCCAAGGTTGCCAACGTTGCCAAGGGGGGCATTGCTGGACCAGCGGGTACTCAACACCGCAAGAAGTAGATGAAAGAACTCGGTCCGAGCAAGGACGTCGGTTTTTGCAGATGAGAAAGCACCAGAAAGCGTGAGACAGGAGGAAGAGGGAAATTTCGGGAGAAAATTCCATGTGCGACACTTTCGGGGACGATTTCTCGGCAGCGCAAGCAAGAAATGATTCCTTGGAAGTTGGAAGTGGCGATTAGATTGTTGACGGATGTGATTTGAGGATTGTTTGAAGCTTTAATCCCAGGTCTGCGTTCCGGGGAACTCAGCCTCGTGCCCATCGTTACAAGCTGCCCCTTTTCCGGTTTCTGGAACAATTTGCCTCGTTTGCCTTTCATCAAGATGCAGAAGCGCAGGTTAGTGCAGCCAAAGTGCCGAATGGAAGAGGTTGAACGAATGGCAACCACGTTGAAATCACATAATCCAGACTTGCAGTCTTGGACTGCGTCAGATGCTTTGTGGGGGAGAAGGAAACCAATGAATCCATGACGGGGCGGCTTGGGGTTGGCTACCATCAGGTCTTTGATTAGTGTAACGTTTTCTCCGTAGGTGTAGAAGGAAACTGTTTTTTGATGAGCTAGTCGCCGAGTAGGCTGTAAATGAATGACCTCCTTTTGGGCAGATTAGGCTCGCACATCAACACCAAACTCACAGAGATGTGATTTTCGAACTTTTTCCTGGTGGCGTCTGGAGATTCGTGCTGACGGGTGACGACCTGGTTACCAATTGGAGGCGGTCTGCGTCTGACGTGACTGGGTCGGGTTGAGTGGAAGGATTTCAAGGTCGCTTGATGACTGGTGGCATCGGTTTGGGGGGAGATGAATAACCACGAGGCTTGCATCGGGTGCAGGTTGGTGGTTGCGTTGCCAAGTGTGAATTGTTGTCAACGACTCAGAGGAGGTTGGGTTGGGATACGTAGATTTGCAGTAATACCTGTGACGAAGTACTTGTGGTGTATGTACGTTGATGGTATCGCCAACAGTCCACAAGTACGAGGACTTGGCGCCTACTAGCCCCACGGAACGTAGACATATGGAAAGAAGCAGGAGAATAACGTGAGTGCCCAATCAAGAACCTACTATGGGTCTCTTACCCTGCCCGTCGCGTACATTTCTGCAGAGCGAAAAGTGGTCGTATGGAATCAATTTCTGCCAAATCCCGGATCCTGTCAAAAACATGAAATATTCTGGGCATATTGATACTGATATTGATACTGGCTCGGTCGATGGAAAGTGGTGGGAATGAAGAACACGCCCAAAAGGAAAAGGAGCACTATGCATCAAGAGTAATTAGAAGAATAGGGTGGTAATTCTGTCAGTGGTGACAGTCGTCGTCAGACAGAAGATTCTTTGCTGGGACCGCTTTCTCGAGTGAATGAGTTGGCTCTGCTGCTCTCCCGCGGGTGAGTGGTAGCGGGGCCAGGCTAGAAGAAGTAAGGCCCCAAAATAGGCTTCACAGTGTTCACACTTCCCGGTTCTCGCTAGAGTACGGCGGGCTGTCACCCGCGGCCGGTCATCAACTTTATCGGCCCGCACATAGGCTATCTGCTGCTGCTGCTAAGTTTGATAATAAAAAAAACAACCTCACGATGCTGTAATTTACGAGTCACGACGATGATTCAGAATGACAGAATACGCGCAAAATTCAAGTCACTCCCTCCCCTCGCCCTGGTGGCGTTTCTCTAGGCGCCCCAAAAAGCTAAAAGCCCGAGTTGTACCGTGGGCTCTTGGGTCGTCCTGTGAATGCCTGTTGTTTTTACACAGCCTCGTTTTTGACGCTAGTCGGCTGCAAAGGCAAGGTGCGACCTCTCCGTGAACCGTGTGAGCTCTTCCATCTCCGAAGTAGAGGGTTTGAGCAGAAACACCAGGAATTTCAATTCAAGTCTTTGCACAGAGACATTGAGAGATTCGTTGATCAACTTGTCAATGCAGCTTCCATTGCCACCCCCTCTCCCAGTGAAATCGGCTTAGGGATTGTTGCCACTTCAACTCACCCACCACCCTTCACCTATGGAATGCGGCAACGATCCTCTTTCTCCTCCTCCAAACCGACAATAACAACCGAATCGCACCACTGCTGCTGCAGTGCCCTCAGGATCAATCCAGAGTCTTGAAGAAACCACTCTCACCAACCATACACAGATTGGATTTCGGTCACCAAAGAGCAGAGAGGTAAGAACTCCTCCTTTCTCTGCAGTTTCTCTCCCAATACCACCACCGCCTTTGTCGTCATCCCATTGCCCACGTTTGCGCGACAGCAATCAGCCAAGGCTACGTGCAAAATATGCCCCAGTCCGGCTGCTTGGCTTCAATTGGGATCGGTCTTGTTTATCTTCACCCCTAAAGGACCTTGGCTAACCTATATACTCTCCAGCCTAGACACCTCTACTCTTCTCCAACCTTCGCTCTCGAAACACAGCCTCCCTCAGATGCCTACGACGTCCATTCATCTTCAGCTACTAGATACTCGCCAAGGCTCTGCGCCTCGGGCTGTGAAGTGACGGAACTCCAGAAAGCCGTAGAAGTCAAGGAAACATCGAGGTCAAACTTCATAATGTCAGCTCCTGAAGGCGTCTCGCCTTCTCCATCGCCAAGTCCCGGTGGACGGCGGCAAAGAGCGTACGTTGCCCTCACCAAGCTAATGGCAATGCCTTGTGATGTATATCTCTGAGCCAGCCTCGCTAACTGTTTTGGCAATATAGACCTACAATTACCATCGACACGTCGGCAGTCAGCAACACAAATCCTGCTCAAGATATGGACAGTGATGCTGTTGCTCTCAAGAACATGTCAACATCACCAACAACCCTCTCGGGCGACCCATCAAGTCCCTCAATGAACGACGGAGCAGGAAACCCCCCGAGCTACCGACCACACCATTCCAGCACACCAAGTGGAGCAAGCCGAATATCCGTACCAGAATTACGACCGTCAGGATCTTTTGAAAGCAGAGATAGTCGCCCTACATCACCACATAATGTTTCATCGCCAACTTCAAGAGGAGGTGACAAAGGGGGTGGGTTTCTAGCGGTTCCAGGTTTACGATCCCGACAAAATTCTATTGAGTCGGATGAAGGAAATCACTCAAGTACGGCGTATAGTGGGGAGACCTTCGCAAATGGAACACAGGCCGACAAGGATAAGGTTGGAAATGTTCCCGGAAATGATAAAATCATGAACGACCCAGAAGCTTTACTCGCAGATCCTGGCACCGAAGCCGATTTCAAAGTGGAGGATAATAGCTTTGCCTTCACTCCCGGACAGCTGAACAAATTAATTAATCCCAAAAATTTAGCAGCATTCTATGCAATTGGAGGTTTAGCTGGTTTGGAAAAGGGATTGCGATCTGATAGGAAAGCTGGTCTCAGCGTAGATGAAGCGGATTTGGATGGGACGGTAACTTTTGAAGAAGCCAAGGAGGCCGCTAAAAAGAGTTTCACCACCAGCGACGACGACTCGAAGACACCAATTACGAGAGTGGACTCCAAGGACTCTACGACACCGCCCCAGAGATCAGCACCATCATCAGATGACTCCTTCTTTGACCGAAAGCGGGTGTTCAGCGACAATCGACTTCCGGTGAAGAAGGGCAAGAGTTTGCTAGACCTCATGTGGATTACCTACAACGATAAAGTTTTGATTCTGCTCTCTGTCGCTGCAGCAATTTCCCTGGGTATCGGATTGTATCAAACCTTTGGTACAGTGCACGAGCCCGGTGAGGCACAAATTGAATGGGTAGAAGGTGTTGCCATTATCGTGGCAATCGTAATTGTGGTGGTGGTTGGCTCCCTGAACGATTACCAAAAGGAGCGACAGTTTGTGAAATTGAACAAGAAGAAGCAAGATCGCGATGTCAACGTTATTCGTTCAGGCCGAACGCTCGAGTTATCTGTATTTGATGTTTTGGTTGGAGATGTCATGCATTTGGAACCTGGAGATATGATTCCTGTCGACGGAATCTTTATTGATGGACACAACGTCAAGTGTGATGAATCCCAAACCACCGGAGAATCTGACATCATTCGGAAAACTCCAGCAGATACTGTTTATGCGGCAATCGAAAACCACGATAGTCTTCGAAAGCTCGATCCATTCATCCTCTCTGGCGCACAAGTTACTGAAGGTGTTGGTACTTTCTTGGTCACTTCTACCGGTGTCAATTCCAGTTACGGAAAGACTTTGATGTCTCTTCGAGAAGATCCTGAAGTCACGCCTCTCCAGTCCAAACTCAACACTTTGGCCGAGTACATTGCCAAATTGGGTGCATCCGCTGGTGGTTTGCTCTTCATTGTCTTGTTCATCAAGTTTCTGGTCCACCTACCGAAAAACACGGGCACGCCCTCCCAGAAAGGTCAAGATTTCTTGAACATTTTCATCGTTACCGTTACCATTGTTGTCGTGGCTGTGCCTGAAGGGTTGCCTCTCGCTGTTACTCTCGCCCTAGCCTTTGCAACCACCCGTATGTTGAAGGAAAACAATCTGGTACGACATCTCAAGGCTTGCGAGGTCATGGGTAACGCTACGACTATTTGTTCTGATAAAACCGGAACTTTGACCCAAAACAAGATGAAAGTGGTTGCAGGAACCATTGGTACCAGCTCTCGATTTGGTGGAACGGTTGCCATTTCTGATGATTCCGATCCATCTGATACCAAGGGCAAACAAACACAATCCCCGATCACCGTCGAAAATGTCCCCGCTCAGGAAGTCGTCTCTTCTCTTAACGCCGAGGTCAAGAAGACACTCTTGCAATCCATTGTCATGAACTCTACTGCCTTTGAAGGAGAAGTCGACGGAGTTCAAAGTTTCGTCGGTTCCAAGACCGAAACTGCTCTTCTGGAATTCTCAAAGGAACACCTTGGAATGGGTCAAGTTGACCAAGAGAGATCTAACACCAAAATCATCCAACTCATTCCCTTCGACTCTGGCCGCAAATGCATGGGTGTGGTTGTTCAGCTTGATGATGGCAGACACCGTCTTTACGTCAAGGGCGCCTCTGAAATTCTCTTGGAAAAGTGCTCCGCTGTTGTTCGAGATCCGACCAGAGAGCCGGAAAGTTCCCCAATCACGGAAGATAACCGCAAAACACTACTTGGCTTGATCGACAACTACGCTTCCCGTTCCCTCCGCACCATCGCCTTGGTTTACCGTGACTTTGAACAATGGCCAGCTAGAGGTGCACGTCCCATCGAAGGCGAGCGAAACGAGGTTGTCTTTGAAGATATCTTTCGACAGATGGTTCTTTTGAGCATTGTTGGTATTCAGGATCCTCTTCGTGATGGTGTCCCAGAAGCCGTCAAGACTTGCCAAAATGCCGGTGTTGTTGTTCGCATGGTTACTGGAGACAACTTGGTTACTGCTAGAGCCATTGCCACAGAGTGTGGTATTTACACTCCTGGTGGAATCATCATGGAAGGGCCAACATTCCGAAAACTCAGCAAGGAGAAGATGGACCAAGCAATCCCACGACTACAGGTTCTTGCTCGATCCAGCCCCGAGGATAAGCGCATTCTTGTTAAACGTCTAAAGGAACTCGGCGAGACTGTTGCTGTCACTGGTGATGGTACCAACGATGCTCCTGCTCTCAAGACCGCCGATGTTGGTTTCTCTATGGGTATTGCTGGTACAGAGGTTGCAAAGGAGGCATCTGCCATCATCTTGATGGACGATAATTTCAACTCCATTGTCAAGGCTATGATGTGGGGACGAGCTGTCAATGATGCTGTCAAGAAATTCTTGCAGTTTCAAGTCACCGTCAACATCACCGCCGTCCTTCTTACATTCATCTCGGCTGTTTCCAATGACAACGAGGAATCCGTTCTGACTGCCGTACAATTGCTCTGGGTCAATCTCATCATGGACACCATGGCTGCCCTCGCACTTGCCACTGATCCTCCTACTCGCAGTATTTTGGACCGCAAACCTGATCCAAAATCTGCCCCTCTTATCACTGTCACCATGTGGAAGATGATTATCGGAGAAGCCATTTACCAGCTCGCCATCACTTTACTTCTCTACTTTGGAGCGGAGAAGATTCTTTCGTATACCTCTGTACGCGAAATTAGCCAGGTCAATACACTCGTCTTCAACACTTTCGTCTGGATGCAGATCTTCAACCAATGGAAGTAAGTAAATTCCTTAACGCTATTGCAAGTGTATCTTACTGATTAAATTTCTAGCAACCGTCGTCTTGATAACAAATTTAATATCTTCGAGGGTGTTACCAAGAATTGGTTCTTTATGGGCATAAACGTCGTCATGGTTGGAGGTCAAGTTATGATCATCTTCGTTGGTGGTGCCGCATTCAAGATCGTTCGTCTCAACGCCGCACAATGGGGATATTCGATTGTTCTTGGATTCTTGTCCATTCCCGTTGGAGCTGTCATCCGTCTCATTCCCGACGAGCTTATCCTTCGATTGGTTCCTGAATATCTCAAGAACCGACCAAAGAAGCCCGAGGTTATGATTTCCGATGAAGAAGAGCAATTCCGTTTCCCCAAGCCTTTGGCGGACGTCAAGGAAGAACTCAGCTTCCTCAAGAAGATGAAGGGTGGCAGATTGAACAATCTTAAGTTCGCAATGCAACAAACCCGCGACGACATCATCAACCGTTCTCGTAGCGGTTCTCGTTCTAGAAGCAACTCGGCACCTCATACCCCTAACAATGAGCAACAAGAACAGGAATTCGGCTCACCACAACCCACCCCTGAATCCCGAAAACGTGGTCGAAGCAACCGATCCCGTTCCAATTCTGCATTAGGCGCAACCACTGTCATGGCAGGAATTATTGCCGGCAGTGTAGCAGGATGGTCTCCTATCGAGCGAAATTACAATGACACTGACTCCATGAAATTCCCACGCGGAAATGGTCGTCAGGAGTTGGAGCAGAATCCAAATGTGGAAATCCATCCAGGTACCAGTCCTTCGGATCCAGTCATCACTGAGGATCCTCAAAATCTCAACGGTCCTCCTAGTCAGGTTCCTGAGGTCTCACCCGCACCTGCTGCATCAACCACTTCCCTAACAGCAACAGCACCAGCCAAAAAATAAACTCTCTCTACGCTAATTGGCTTCTCACAACTCAATAAACCTCCTTTTTGTCGATAGTGTACACTACAACTCTTTTCGTTACGGTCTGTAAATAATTCTGATGCTATTTTTGCCTCAATTCTGGCGTCCCTTGGAGTTTCTTCTCGCATGGCGTTTTCTCTCTTTCCTTTACCTTGCGAATGGGCGGCTACCTTTTCCTTTTTTATGTCATTAGGTGAAGAGAAAAACCTTGCGCGGAAAATCCAAACCCACCCTCTTATTTGTATTGTCTTTTTTTAAATGTTTGTGGATAATCGCGAGAGGGGGTGGTGAAATCGGAAACTCTAGAAACTTTTATTGATAGTGATAAAGGAGATTTCTTTTTTTGTGTTTTACTGAGGAATGGATGGATGGATGGATATTCGTGAATGCCTGGATGAATTCGCGAATTCATTAGGTCTTTGCTTGGAGATGTGGATTGGTTGCTTTGGTGATGTGGTGGCGGGGGAAGGTAGAGAACATGGATCGAGTCGCGTTGAGTAGAGTGGAGTGAGGAATTGAGCAATCGATCCTGAGATCCTGAGATCCTGAGTAGTGGGTGGTGTGAAGCAAATAAAAGTTAAATAGTAAAAATTGGTCTTGATAGTGCCCTTTCTGTTGTGAGCTTCGAAGCAAGAACAAGTGACGTTGGTTAACCTTTGAGTACAAGACTGGGTCGTGGCTGGCGTGGCTGGGAATACGTGATTGTGGGTTTTTCGCCTTCTGTCACTGCCTGTTTTGGGATACGGGTTCCCCAACCGGTTTCACGGGACTTCAATTGGAGGTGCCAGGGTAAGTGTTAGGGGAGGAAAGGTCGTTGCTAGCCGAGGCTATTCTTGGTTTTAGGAGGCACTTACTTGTATTATATTGTCAAGGGAAGTTGTAAGAATGGGAACGCTGGCACGTGTAGGTATGGGAAACGAACGCTTTTGCCCTTTGTGCTTTTTGAGAAAAGTTGTTCATATTTGCTTCGAAGGGTGTTTAGAAGAGTCAATTTGTTCCCTGTATCTTCTGTGGAGGTGGGAAAATAAATGTGACTTTAAAATGTGATCATCACGGAGGGAAAGTTATGTGTGTAGGAGGTGTAGGAGAGACATGACAGGCTTTCCTCTGGGTACACACCTGCCTTTTACAAGTGATGATGTGCGAAAATTATTATCTCTATTTTCCAGGAAGGTTTAGAAATTATCTTGCATTGAAAGTAGAAATTCTCTAATGGTTTTTGAGACAGTAGATGGAGGGGGTATACGGAGAGTCAAGCGTGGGGGGGGGGGGGGGGGGG